>CM076580.1:1547532956-1547869653 GCA_034641835.2 Pinus albicaulis | reverse complement strand
AAACAAGTATGGAACCAGTTCCATGCTAAGCACCTGTGGCTCAGGGTTTTCAGAAACGAGGTATGGGATCTGATAGATAATTTTTTCTTGGATTTTAATATCCAGTTCATGTCCTGGGAAAAGAACCGGATGGCTAATTCGCTTGCTGTGGCTGTTATTAATTTATGACCTACTCAGAATCCTCTCCTGAGATACGAAATCAAAGTCAGACATAGACCCTCTATCCCAAACGACGTCAAGCATTGGAAATTTTTTGAGGATGAAAAGAAAATAAAGTGTTTCATGGAGGTCATGGGAGAGTTTTCTAATTCAATTATCGATCAAGAGGAAGAGGCCATGACAGATACACATGGTTCAAGATGGGAAGACACAGTTGCTGGTCATAATATTCTACAATTGAAAGCGAATATTCTTCTGAGGGGGATCGTGCCTTTGGCTATTAAACTCCAACGATGTCCCTTCCAAGCCCACTGGGAAAGAGCTCGAAGAGCAGGTGTAAGATCATAACATTGATTTAGAACAACAACCAAAACTAATCAAATTAGAAAAGGAGGTCCCTATGGAATTAAAGCAGAGGTATTTACATCTTTTAAAAGCTTATAAATATGTATTTGCTTGGTATTATCAAGATTTGAATAATTTTGATACAAGTATAATAAAGCATTAAATCACTTTGAAAGAAGGATCAAAACCTCACAAGCAAAAATTAAGACAAATCAACCCTCTTCTCCTCCTAACCATCAAGAAGGAGGTAAATAAATTATTGTAGGAAAAGATCATTGTTCCTCTCAGGTATTCAGATTGGGTGGAAAACTTTGTCCCTGTGAGGAACAAGAATGGAGAAATTAGGCTATGTGTTGACTTCATGAATCTAAATAAAGCCTCTTTGAAGCACAATTACCCGCTATCAAATATGGATAATATCTTACAAAAGGTGGTTGGGTCCACCTGAATGTCCATGATGAACGGGTTCTCTAGATACAATTAGGTGGCAGTACACCTGAATAATAAAAAAAAGACTGCATTCACCAGACCTTATAAAGACCTTTACTCCTTTGACTCCAGCAGGGTGAAATGTTTAGGATTAATCAAAGACCTCTGTTAACTTGGCCCAAATTGAAACCAAGTGTTTAGTCATGGATATTGTTGTAGCTGATGTGCCCCCAAAGTATGGAATGCTATTATCAAGATCTTGGGGGGATAAGTTACAAGGGACTATGCAAATGGACATGAACTATGCGACTATCCCTGTTTTCAATCAAACTAGAAGACTTTACAGGGAGTCCCATATGAAATACACAGTTACAAGTCAAGACCGACCACAAAACTCTCCTATGTATTCTATAAATACAGGCCTTGATTCTTTCATTATGTTTAATGATGAAACACTTAGTGAACAAGTCACTTTAACAGGATTAATGGCCGATAGGGAGGAAGAGGAACACAATGCAGAAGTGTCAAAATAGTTTGCTGCATTTCAAGACATTAGCAAACTAAAAAAAGGTCTTGAGCTACAAGTCAGGTGTCCATTGCTTTTAAACATTCACAATCAAGAAAACAACCCTCAAATAAATGAAAATCCTGGGGAATCAAAACAAATACAACTAAGTGCTGAGATTCCACAACAACCCTTGAGCACGTTAGTTGAAGAGGACAGTAACCAGGATGAAACCGAAAATATTCCTCTGTGGAGTATGTATTTTGATGGGTCATGCACTAAGAACGATGCTGGTGCAGGTGCCTGGATCTCTAACACTGAAAACAACCATACAGAAAGAATTTCCTGCAAATTGAACTTTTAGTGTTCCAATAACATAGCGGAATATGAATCCCTTCTCTTAGGCCTACGTTTGTTGAAAAAGTTAGGAGCCAGAAGAATCAATGTGTATGGGGATTCAGAGTTAGTCAATAGGCAAGTCAATGGGGAGTATAACGCAAATCATCCCAGACTTAGAGCCTACCGAAACGATGTCATGGACCTTTTGAAAACATTCGAGGAGTCCAAACTATTTTTTGTCCCAAGAAAAAGAAATATTGCGGCCCACAATTTAGCCTTTGCAGCTAGAACATGCTTGACGCCATATAACACCAAAGATTGCACAACTCAGATAAAATTTAGACCAGCCGTGCCCGATAACGAAATGTATTGGCAGGTGTTTGACGGAGACAAACAAATAGAAGACTTCATGCAATTCAGAAATGAATTCGAACTAAATAGTTCGGACTCAGACTATGAAACAGACTGCAAGGAAGAAAATTTTCTTAGTGAAGAAGAACTGTCTCCTAAGCTTGTCAATATTAATTTTCTGACAAGCAAACTTAAAAACAAAAAGGAATTTAATGCAGAGTTAGAAACAGAGGAGTTAGAAACTTTGCACTCTAAAGATGAAAGTTTGCCAAGCGGTCTGACACCTTTAGAAGAATTGTTTGATTTTAACGATGTGGCCAAGAAGCCAAAATTGGAACCTGTAGAGACTGAAGTGGAAGAGTGCAATATAGGCAGTGAACTTAAACTGAAAATGATTAAATTGTCTAAATCTTTACTAGCTCACATTAAACTCAAATACATAGAGCTGTTTAAAGAATTTTTTGATGTTTTTTCTTGGAGTTATGAAGATCTGAAATCCTATGACACTAAAATAATACAGCAAAAAATTCCCCTCAAAGAAAACCAAAAACCATTCAAACAGAAACTGCGTAGAATAAACCCTGTTCAGCTCCCTTTGGTTCAAAAGGAGATCATGAAAATGTATGAAGCTGGTATTATTGTCCCTATTAGATACTTTGAGTGGGTGTCTAATTTGGTGTCTGTTAGGAAGAAAACTGGAGAGATCAGGCTTTGTATAGACTTTAGAGACTTGAACAAAGCTTCATTGAAAGACAACTACCCTTTACCTAAGATGGATCATATTTTACAAAGGGTGGTAGGGTCTAGAAGAATTTATTTGCTTGACAACTACTCAGGGTACAATCAGATCTTAGTTCACCCTGCTGATCAATTAAAGACGACCTTTACTACACCATGGGGCACTTTCATGTATATGAAAATGCCCTTTGGTCTAATGAATGCTGGAGCAACTTTTAAGAGAGCCATGGGCATAGCATTCTCGGAAGAATTGGGCTACTTCATCATTATATACCTTGATGATGTCATTGTGTTTTAAAAAACAGATGAAGAGAATTTAGCACACTTAAGAAGAGTTTTCGAGAAATGCAGAAAGTTTGGGATATCTTTAAACCCTAAGAAGACACTATTTGGGCTCCAAGAAGGTAAACTTCTTGGGCACATTATTTCAGAAGAGGGTATTAAGATAGATCCAAAAAGGATTGAGGCCATATTGCAAATCTTTCATCCTCGAAACATCAAGGAGTTGCAATATTTCATTGGAAAGATTAAATTTTTGAGAAGGTTCATCCCCAACCTGGCTGAGCTCCTTAGGAATATCACAAACATGTTAAAGAAGGAGCAAGGGGTAAAATGGACCTTGGAGGCAAAGAAATCCTTTGAGCAGGTGAAACAAGCGTTAACCAAAACACCGGTTCTTATAAATCCTGATTTTTCAAAAGATTTTTATATTTTTTCATTCGCATCAGAACATACCATAGTTGCTGTCCTTCTACAGAAAAATCCACAAGGGCAAGAGCAGCCTATTTCATTCTTTAGTAAGGCATTGAGGGATGCTCCTTTGAAGTATAACATTATGGAGAAGCAAGCTTTTGCTTTGGTTAAAGCATTGAAAGACTTCAGGGTATACATTCTTCACTCACACATCATTGCCTTTGTCCCAAATTCAGTTGTGAAAGACATTCTAACACAGGACCCAGATGGTAAGAGAGGTAAGTGGATTGTTGTTATTCTTGAATATGATTTAGAGAAAAAACCCACTAAACTCGTCAAAGGCCAAGGTCTAGCTAGATTAATGGTTGAATCCAATTTTGAAGTTCTTGATATTAATATGATTAATGCTTTAGATGACCAATAAGAATTCTCAATTCCCTTTGTTGAAGACCATTTCATGAATTCCTCTTGGTATGCTGATATTGTTTATGTTTTGCTTAATTTGACTACACCTCCTGGTTTGACAAAAACAAAGGCAAGGTTCCCAAAGTTAAAAGCTGTAAACTATTGCATTGTAGATAGATGTCTTTATTGGAAAAATGCAAGTGGCATATTGCTTAAATGTTTTCCTGAGTTTGATGCAGAGAAAGTTAAATACCAGTTCCATGAAGGAGAGCGTGGAGGTCATTTGTACTGGAAGACAACAGCCAACAAAATTTTCAGGGCTGGTTTCTATTGGCCTACTCTTTTCCATGATGTGCACAAGATGATCATAGCCTTTCATAAATGTCAACTTTTTAAAGGCAAAAGAAAACTGCTACCCCTACCTCTGCATCCAATCACTGTTGAAGCTCCTTTTCAACAATGGGGACTTGACTTCATAGGAGAAATCCATCCACCATCTTCTACCCAGCATAGATGGATTATCACTGCCACGGACTATTTCACTAAGTGGATAGAAGCCATACGTTGTAGACAGGCCAATGATTCTGTTATTATAAAATTTATGGAGACTAATATTCTCTCCAGATTTGGTTGTCCTACCACGATTATTACTGATAATGCAGCAGCATTTGGATCAAAGAAGATGGTTTAGTTCTGTCACAGATATCAGATAACATTGGGGCATTCCACGACCTATTACCCTCAAGGTAATGGACTTGTAGAATCCTCAAATAAAAGTTTAGTGAACATAATCAAGAAAATGTTGGAGGACAACAAAAAGTCTTGGCACACAAAGCTGGTCCATGCACTTTGGGCTAACAGATTAACTTTGAAGAAATCTATTGTCATGTCACCTTTCCAGCTTGTGCATGGTACTGATGCAATTTTTCCAAACAACCTAGGTGTACTAGTTATGAAGCTGATCCAAGAGTTGCAGACTGAAGAAAATGACATGATCAGAAGAATAAATTAGACCATTCATCTTCAACAAACCAGAGAGGAGGTTTATAACAAAGCATTGCAGAAGCAAGAAAGCATTAAAAATCTCTTTGACAAAAGAACGAAGGCCAGCAATTTCAATATTGGGGACAAAGTTTTAAAGTGGGACTCAAGGAGGGAAGACAAGGGAAAGCATGGGAAATTTGACAACTTATGGCTTGGCCCTTACTCTATTCATTCCGCTGCTGGTAACAATGCATTTTTCTTGTAGGAGTTGAATGGAACAGAACTGTTTGGGGGTCCTGTCAATGGCAGGATGCTTAAGCATTACTTCTCTTGATCCATGTAATGTCTTAAAGCCTTTCTTTTTATCCCTTTTCCATTATAAATACTCCACCCATCATTGCATTTAAAGTTATAAAAAATCAAAAACACAAAAACAAAGAAAAGAAAGAAAAGAGGGCAGACTGTGAAAACAAGAAAGGTATAGCCCCATACCAAAAAAAGAGAAACAAATCTGAAAGTGTGCAAGCTCAAATGCCACTCCTGAGGAACACACCTCTAGTTATTCAAACAACTTAATCTTGACTAATTAGCTTTCAATTTTCTGCTGATAGGATAGTGAATTCGATTTGCCAAACTGTTTAATCTTGGCTTATCAGTAGATAGTTTAGGATAGAAAATTAAGGGTTCAAACATGCTCAAAATCTGAACCTAAGTTTCCAAAGAAATCAACTCAAATATGCTTCAAATTCTGAGTCAAAGGATGTAAAAATTTGGTTCCAATCAGCTCAAAATCTGAACCAGTTAGCAAAGGAAAGACAACTCAAAACAAAAGTCAAAACAGAGCTGTAAAAAAGAGGAAGGAAATGCTTTCAAATTTCAGATCTTAAGCCTTCCATTTTTGTTTTTAAATTTTGTGCAAAATAATGTCTATGTACAATTTGTTCTTAATGCCATAGACCAGCATCAAGTTAGACTGTTCAATCCTGACTTGAATGCTTTTAAATTTATGTTGTAGAATTTAGAGAATAAAGTCTGTTGGACAGTTCAATCCCAATAGAAAGTAGATTAGGTAGAGAATCATATGGGATCAACTGTTTAATCGGGGTCCATGGAGAAATAAGGAGTAGGAATAGATTAGATTTCCTGCCTTCAAAAGAATAAAATGTTGTGAAAAGAGTTTGCCAATCCAAGTGCACTCTAATGATGAAAAAATGCTAGATCACTAGGATTGAGTGGGTAGAAAGCTTGTATTGATGAAGATCCATTGTTTTTGTGACTGCTAATATGTTTCAGAGCAAAATAAGATCATCCACAGAAAGAAAGGTAGCCCAATGGATGAGGCACAAGTCAGCCTCCCAGAGAATGCAAGTCTAAATTTCTTGATGCCTTCAAGAAGGCACCATCCCCAAGTGGAGCCACTGTTAGCTACCTATAAAATTTGTTATAGCAAAAGGTGGCTAAAACTCTTTGGAGCCTTCAAGGAACAAATTTTATTGCTAAAAAGTGTCGGCTCTTGAAGACTCTTTGAAGGCCTCATGCCTCTGTCCCAATCTTCACTACTGTGCCTATTCTACATTCAGAAATCCTGCTGATTCCCAAGAAAGAATACTGCTGCAAGCACCATTTTCCTTTTCCCCTTCTTCCAAAACTAACCTTATTTCCCCTCCTCTTTCCCCCATAAAATCCCTCATTTCCATGTTTTTCCCCTTTCCCCTTCATCATAATCCCTTTGATAAGGTTTAAGACCCTTTCTTGCCTTATCGAAACCCCCAACAACCATTGAAAATCATTGAAAAACCATAAAAATGCATCTTTTATATATTATAGACTTAAGCCCCCTTGGGCCAAGTCTTTAACCCTTCCCCTCCATGCATCTTGGTGCTAGAACCGAGCGCCAGCCTTCCAAGCGCTTATCGCATCGCTCGATTGTGATTAGCCCTTTCCTCCATAAATCCCCGGTCATATGATTTTCCATATAACCCACAGACCCATAGTCGGGCGCCTATCCACTTCGAATAAATATTTCCGCTCGTACTATAAACCTTTGTTTATATAAAATTGTCAGTTTTTTATTATATCCTATAGTTTCCGCCGGTGCAAAATTATAGTCAATCTCCGCCGTCGATCTGATCTGCAGATCGACGGCGCGCGGTCTATCGAACCGGTGGTCCCCGCCAACCACTCACCGTTACAAAACCAAGTGATATCCATCGCACCGCTTTTGAGAGTGGGGCGGTTTTTTTTTTTTTTTTTTTTTTTTTTTAATTTAATTTGTAGCGATTCCATACATCAGCTGACGTGTGGCCTTAAGCACTGTTCAAAAACCGCCGCTCATCGCACGTTAAAGTTCAGACGTGGACCCGACGCGATATTGGCATCCACCGTCAGATCTGGGGCCGCCCATCGGACGGTGATCGCTCTCCGAAGATGCCCGTGCGATAACTAGGGTACGACGCAGTGTTTAAAGAATATCTGTCGTCGATCTGATTTGTAGATCGACGACCCATACTCCATCGCCCCGGTCCCCTCGTCCACGACGGCAGTTAACGGACCCACAAGAGCCGACGACCCCCAGTGCCACATCAACGTCCACGCAACAAATTTAATTTGGGCGAGACTTCATCATTCCTCGTCCAGTCAGCATTTCCGGACCCCGAAATTTCATTTAGCATGATTTTATTAAAAAGTTTCGAAGTCCGGGCATGTTTCTAAGGTTATTGGCGCCTATTTCTCTGCCGTTGATCGCTTGGGCCGCTCTCATCCGACGGTCCATGATCGTCCCGATTCCCGATCTTGATTTTTAACCATTTTTCACCAAAACAAAGGTTTTTAACCTATTTTTTTCTGTTATTCCAAAAACTGACTCCTCCGCTTTGAATTTTCGCCTGCGCTCCCGACCGTCGATCTCTGCGCGATCGATGGCTCCGATTTGATTCATTCCCCCGTTTCCTTTTGACTCATTTTTATCAATCTCGACCGTTGGATGATGCCATCCAACAACCACGCTCTCCCCATGTGTCTTCTGAAGCAGTTAACCTATACATGCAGGATTTTCTAATATTTTTCGTATTTTGCAGGGTTCAAATGATTTTTTCCGCTTTGTCTGAAGAAAATTCAAAGGCAGAGGGTGACGATCCTCCCGCCTTCGATTCACCAGAGGAAACAATTTGCAGGAAGAAGCTCCACGTTTCATCAATGATTCATGAGGCATTGATGCCATATCACCCCTGCACAGCCCTGTACACCAGCAAAACACAGCAAACCAGGCACAAATCAAAGAGTATCAATGTCGAAGACAAAAATATACCGGAACAGAAGATTAAAGATATATTTTGTGGGGATTACGTCTAATATGGTTTATCAAAAGCCTAATCCCCAATTAAAACACAGTTTGAAGAAAATATTAAGTGTTTTATCAACAAGAAAGCCTCCATCGCCACATTTGAGGCAAATCAATTCCTCCCAGCTACCACAAAGCCACCTGTGCCTCAAAAGCATTCATATCAGAGGCCGAAGTTATTGATCAAGACTAGATATCTGCCTCACAACGCAGCCATAAAGTAAGTTCTGCAAACAATCTTAATGACAAAATATCAGCAGAGTTACTTTGACATCACACAGAGCCTCAAAGTTCAAGAAAATCTCCCACCGAGCTTAAATATTTATGTAAATCATTTAATACAGAGGACACCTATGTAAGTTCCTTCATCGAGCCCCCCAAAGGCCGAGGAACCATTAAGTCTATATTAATTATCTTTAGAGATATTTTATCAGATCTCACCTCCTCATTCTTCTATATATACTACTGCAGAAGATGAGTGAGGGGTTGGTTGCAGAACTTTGAAATATACTTGAGCTGAAACTTCTGAGTGTAAATATTGTTCACTGGCCCTTGGAGCTCTGCTTGTGATTAGATTAGTTAAGCTGAAAAGTGAAGATGGTTGCTGAACTGAAACATTGGACCTGAAGATTGCAACTGGTTTGACATCAATAACAAGCTGTTTCTTGGGATCCTGTTCTATATCATTGGTGAAGTGCCCCTTTCTTTGTTATTGTTTTTCCTTCTATGTATGTCATATTGTTCACTATTCTCTGATAAAGAACAACATTTACAGAGTTAGGATTTACTGTTTACCAGTACCCTTCTCTGACTGATAAGCTTTATCTCCATGTTTTCCTCCAATTTGTTTATTTAAGAATGATTCAATACAGTTTAAGTAGTTAGGAATGTTGGCGTTCCCTCGTCCTACTGTTTAATTTAAACATTGTTCTTGAAAGTTATTTTCATTATTTGCTTATTAAAGTTAGACTAGAAAAGTGATGGTTTGCTTTGTTTCTAGCTTCTTTTCTCCAAAGGCAGATTCTGAAGGTTTCCCTTGGTGTTGACTGAAAGCAGTTTAGTTTTAAAAGTACCTTATATGATCTTAAGTTGCATTTCGTTTCTCTTATGTGTTTTCATACTTTCTGAAGGTAATTATGCGGATTACTGGATTGTTTGTCAATTACGCTACTTTAATACAAACTTGCCCAAGAAGTATATGGTTAGCCCTGACCTTGGTTTGTTTTAAACAGTTACTTAAAAGGCCTTTCTTGTCTGGACTGACTATAAATCCTTGTTGAAATTATTATCAGTTTCCACCCCTCCAACACTTTATTGTTTCCATTCTATCATTTTAATCTCAATAATCTTGTGATATAGATGACTTTCCCCTTGGATCACTCTTGATGTTGTC
This sequence comes from Pinus albicaulis, assembly GCA_034641835.2. Lineage (NCBI taxonomy): Eukaryota > Viridiplantae > Streptophyta > Pinopsida > Pinales > Pinaceae > Pinus > Pinus albicaulis. The sequence goes on along the minus strand of CM076580.1, from coordinate 1,547,859,972 downwards.
GCTCAATTAAAGCCCTGATATGACTCCATAGCCCAATGGACTAAAATCCAGCGTTATATCTATCTTTTGACCAAAGCTGTTCTATTTTCTTGCAAATTCTCACCTTTGAAACTCTTTTGCACCTAGGACTCTCCACTCAAGCCATATTCATGCTCAACCATCCAAAAACAAACAAAACCCTTGGCCTTCATAACTAGCCTAATATCATTACCTAAAACTTCAAAGACAAATCCATCTTTTCACATATTAAAGAGATCCCTCTCCGGATTCAGGAGGGCTAGATCCTAGAATCCCAAAGTGGTTGAAACGATGTTTCTCCCTGCGATCGGACTTTGCCAATCTTGCTGATTACAGGGAGCTAACATTTCTGGCGACTCCACTGGGGATTTGTCTGAGTTAATAAAAGTTCAAAAACATCTTAAAACTCTAGATAACCCCTGGTTTTATGACAATTGTTCTGTTTTCCAGCTGAGCCACCAGCACCTAACATTTCTAGCGACTCCGCTGGGGATTTTGAGTGTTTTTGGTCTAGATACCTTTAAAGACCTCAGAAAACCCTTGATTCAAGAAAATTGTGCAGTGAGTAAAAGGCAACCTTTTCAAGCACTACCAAGAAATGGTAATCATGATGAAACTTGTTTGAATCAGTGACAAACTAGGAAAACCCTAGGATTCTCATGAGGCTTTATATAACCTTGAAAAATCAGCTAGCTTAGCCATAAGATTAGAATGTATTTATCTCATAACCGTAGCTAAGTTTTGAAACAAAGTTAGGACATTCTTAGAAACCACACAACTGAAAAATAACTCAGAAAGCTCCAAAAAATATTTCAGATTGGTATCCAATAAACATGGTGGTGGAACATAAAACCTTTTACCTTCTTAGGAGCTAAAAACTTCCACTTGGTGACTCCACAATTCTGAACAGACCTTAAGACTCCACTGGGAAGAACCCTTATCATTGTAATATCATTCAAACTCAGTTAGTGGACTGTAGGATTAAAATTTGTGTAAACAGATTAGTTAACCTCTCAAAGACTGTTATACCTGGTTGAAATTTTCTTGTTTATTTGGGTCTGAAAAACACAGGCTATCGCATAAAGGTTTTGTTGAGGTAGTATGGTACAACCTACCATATCTGGTGACAGAGGATGATTTAGTGAGAGTGGCAGCAGAATGGCCGTCGGCCTGGTTGACACCACCTACCCCAATGAAGCATCGTACTTAGATAGGAAAATCAACAAAGAAATCCACCGAGAAAACCACAGAGATAGTTCTCGAGACAATGATAGAGAAGGTCGCAAAAAAAGCCACAGAGAAGGAAACAACCCCCACAACAACTGGTAATATTGTTGACACAAGAATAGTGCCTGAAAAATGGATCTGCGCCAAAGGAGACAGGCGAAGCTAAAACTTCCAAAGGTACCAAGCGCGGCTCTTAGGCCGCTGGAGGATTGTGAAAGAAGCATAAAGGTTGCAAAAAGGAAGGGCAGGAGGTCCTAACGCTGACAAACGATGACCTAAATGAAATAGAAAACACTGTCATGTCTGCGACTGAGGATCACTGTATAGACATGGAATTTCAATATAAGTCTGCGCTGGTACTTGTGCAAGTTGGGACCAACGTGCCAATCACAAGCGCTCAACCCCTTGATGTTGCTATACTAGCCTCTCGGGATGGACGCTTTGTTCACATCCCCCTGCTAACTATTTAGATGGATGCCTACCTGCGTCTTCAATTTAGAGGTTCCGTTGATGTTCACATTAATATTTTGGTGTGTCATACAGGGGTAAAATACATCTTATGCATTCGATGATCGTAGATTAGCTTCAGTATAGAGAAGCTACCGCACATACACAGAACCGGGATGCACAACAACAGGCCGAACAAGCACACCAACAGTAGTAGGAAATATAACAGTGCATGAGCCTAGACCTGATATTTAATGGAAATATAACTTTAACTCCCGGCCTTCGGAAATAAAAATGGATACTAGGATCCCTACTTCAAGATACAAACAACCTAAAAGGAACGTTGACCCAGTTGATGATATTGAGGAGGAAGGGGATGTACACGCGAGAAAAAGGGCTAGAACACAAGAACCTAAAGGGAAAATCGATGGAGAAGAAGAAGAAATAGTCCCTAAGCTTGTGGACCAAGGGTCAAACCGACCAGGTTTTAAGGTTTCCCTAGAAAGGCCTCCCTCACCCACAACTTCCACTTCACACAGGCAGTTGTTTCGGGAGAGGGCTAATTCGGTGAAAAAATAGGTTGGCCTATAGGAGAAGAAATCAATGAGAGAAACATGAAAATGATGGAACAATTGAGGACAGACATAACACTTCATGTAGATAAATACCCCACCAAGGTCATGGCAGTAATGGATATAGATAGGGACCAAATGGTATTATCAGTGCAACACCCACCAACTAAGTCATTGCCTGTAGGGTCACAATACATGGTATGGACCTCATTGTTGATCTAACATCAGTCCCCTTGGATGACAAGGTAAATATACACAAGGATGTAGAGAAAATGTTATACAATGAACTCGGAAAGCACACTATGACCATTGATAATGTTGAGAAGTTGTTGGAAAGAACAACTACCAAGTTAAGGCAATAAAGGGCTAATTCCAAATCCCTTACACTGTAGATCCAAAACTATAAGGAGATGATAACCAAAAATGGGCCAACTCGCGATGGACAATCGACCATTGAAGCTCTCTTCAACAAGAAAACCAGGAACTAAGACACAAACTTAAGATGTCAGGAAGTGAACATATTCAAACTCTTGAGTTGGCCCAGGTGGAAGTGTAGAAGGAATTTCTGGCTAAAAACCTTATTGATAGAATTGATTAAGTCATAACACTTAAGCAACAAATGGCAGAGCTACAACAAAAGGTTGATACTCATGTCTGCACCATGGTCGTGCAAGAGGACCCTCAAAATCTTGCCGACCAGCTCACAAAGGCGTTGAATGAACTAAAAGTCTTAGAGGGTGAGAAAAAAAATATACAAATAGAATTAGACACAGCCCAGGAAGCCTTATCCCAAAAAGAAAAGCAACTGCCAAAGCAGAAGCTTACCTCGCCTCGGCATCTCGGTCCATTTAGTTTCATAGTAAGAAACAAAGAATAGTTTGTTGGTACATTCTTTCTTGCCTTCCATCCGTCACCCAAAACTCAAGAAATGAAATATATTCCGGTGAACTGCACCACTAACAGTGTGAATACCTTCCCCACTCAAATCTTGCTAGTTGCACCTCAGATAATTTCTTTGCAAACTCACACAGTGAACCCACCTCCTCCATTTTTGCATAACATGGATGTTACGAGTTTTCTTCTGAACAAATATGCTTCATTGGCCCTGCCACAAATCTTGAATATGACACATGATTATTTGAAGTTGTTGTCGAGGTTCATAGGTGAAGATAATATTTCAGCTCAAAGACACATCAAGAATTTTTGTTCCTTCGATGATAATTTAAATGTTGAGCACCTCGATGTGGTGTAGAGGATTTTCGTTCAATATTTGGATGGCGAAGCCTGAAAATGGTTCAAGTCTTTACCCAATAACTCCATCACCACCTGAGAGGAAATGGAGAATTCTTTCACACAAAAGTGGGGGGGAAAAAGGGATCATGGCTATATTATCACAGAGTTTAATGCTATGAAGAAAAGGCACAACGAAGATGTCACATATTTTATTAATAGATTCAGAAAGCTATACAATAGTCTTCCTGTAGAGATTAAAAGAGTCCATATTGAAGGGATAAACCATAGTGGCTTGTCTAAGGAAATAATTTATCCTCTAAGGATTTCCGAGACAACTATTCGATGTCGGGTTGGATTACTCGAAGTTGACTCATCTTCGAGCTATGTACGATCTGTATTCTCATGCTCTCGTGCCTTCTCCAGTTTTGTGGAAGAAATGTAAGGACTTCGTCTTCCATCCCATGGTTCGAGTCATCACACCCTCTAGTCAAGATTCATAGTCTTCACATCAGCCTTGTCGTAAATGAAAATTTCTATATTGTGCTAACAAGGAACTTCTTACTTTTACTTTAATATTTTTTGTTTGTAATTTCAGTTTACTGTCGGACATTTTAAGTTTCAGGTATCCATTTGTGCCTTAGGGTAACAAACCCTCTCCAAATTCCTATAAGAAGATCGATGTAACACTAAATGAGGGTTCATAATTTTGGGCAAGAAGTGTTGTCAATTTCCTAAAAGATGATTACAACAATTTTGGTACGTGAATGTATCATTTCAGAATGATTAAATATATATTCAACACAATTCCTACTCAAATGTATGTGTAGTATGTAAATCTTATGATGTGCAATGCGTGAATTATTTTATGTTTCTACTTCTCAGATTTCGTGTTATCATAGTTGCTGGGATCGTCCCTTTGTGTTCATGAATTTGTTTTATTCATGTAATGTGATAGATACTTTGTGAACAAAGAGAAGGTGAATGCCTTAAATGCGCTCCATAAATCTATGTGTTTCACTTTTCTCTCCTCTTCGCCTCATAATCTAGTTTTTAGCAAGTTCGATTCTTATCGTATTTTATGCCCAATGTGTTAAATTCTCATCTTCCGCTATATTATAATTCAAAGTCTACATACAGAAGTGTGAACGAACAGGGTTGATTTTTATATGAATTCCATATTGATTCATAGTTCATGACTATCAAGATTGTTATATATATGTCCAATCCAGAAAGGTTCTAGACCATTTTCATACAAATCTTAAGAAAGGCTGGGTCATGTCAAGTCCAACTCAAGACCCTGTTAAGATGGCCTAGGCATTGGTCTCCTCATCAACCTAGATATTGTATCTAGGTGTTACAAAATATTCTGGCGATGTTTCCAAGGAATGAATTAGAAAATTTTTCCTTGGTATACGACAGGTATACACCCTTCAGTCAAGTGAGCATGAAGGGTTGTGGGTTGTGCATTTCTCATCTTGGAGACTACTCTGTCCATCTTTTGGTCTAAGCAATCCTCACTTTCACTAGGCCCCATACTCAGTCAGAAACTTCTCAGCAAAAGACACCTTCTGTATCTGACCTCGAGTCATTAATTTTTAGAAAGGTTTGGAAAGAAAAGATTCCAGGCTAGTTAGATCCAACTCCTTTTTTCTCTCGAAGCGTCCTAATCTAGCTTTTAGAGAGCTATCATAAACTGTCAAAATATTTCTGTTCGGGTTTTCGAATATCCCCAAGAAGGATAATTTTCTCTCGATCCATTCAGTTCTATAGTAAAGAACAAAGAAGAGTCTATTGGTACATCCATTCTTTCTTTCCATCCGTCACCCGAAACTCAAGAAAATAAATATTTTCTGGTGAGTTGCACCACTAATAGTGTGAATACCTTCCCCACTCAAATCTTGCTCGTCACACCTCAAAGAATTCCTTTTCAAAATCACACAGTGAACATACCTCCTTTTTTGCATAACATGGATGTTCTTGGTTTTCTTCTGAACAAACATGCTCCATTGGCCCTGCCACAAATCTTGAATGATATGCCACAGGATTATTTGAAGATGTTGTCGAGGTTCACGGATGACGATAATATTTCATCTCAAAGACACATTGATGCTTTTTGTGCCTTCGCTGAGAATTTAAATGTCGATCACCTCGACGTGGTGCCGAGGATTTTCGTTCAATATTTGGATGGCGAAGCTAAAAAATGGTTCAATACTTTAGCCAATAACTCTATCACCACCCAGGAGGAAATGGAGAATTATTTCACACAAAAGTGGGGGGAATAGGGATCATGGTTATATTCTCACAAAGTTTCATGCTATGATGAAAAGGCACAATGAAGATGTCACAAATTTTATTAAAATATTCAACAAGCTATACAATAGTCTCCTTGTAGAGATTATATCCCCCCAAGAAACAACTAAAGTGGTTTTCATTAGGGATTTTGAACCAGAGTTCAGGTTCACACTGAGAGAAAGAAATTCCAAGTCCTTGGACCGGATCCAAATAGATGCTCTGGAAGTCGAAGATAACTTTTCCTCTACTAGTAAAATAAGGGGGAGGCTAGATCACAAAGAAATAAGGAGGTGAAAGGAGGAAGTGAACCCATAAAATCAAGAGCAGGAAACTCAAGAACTGAATATGGAGGAGATGATCAAGTTGATCAGGAACTTGTCTAATAATCTTGTGAAGCTGGAGATAGAAAGCAAGATTTATCCCCCTCGCCAAAATAAAATGGTTCCCAACTGAGGTTTTAATCCTCAATATCGAAGACCTCCACTCCAGCTATTGTAGAGAGAAAGTAAAGAGCAACAAGACCACATTCAATCTCCATTGAATCTAGAAGAAGAGTTAGAGGGATAGGCTGAAGAAGTTGTGAGAATAAAAGAGAATCAATTCTCCTCTTATTCTGATGAGGAAGATGAATCTGCATTACATCAAAAAGGTGGCGAAGATCTAGAAATACCTCCAGATGATGGTGAGATCGAAAGTTATTACAGATGGTTTTTTGACTTCATGCAAGGACAATTGCATAGGAAGTATGACCTCAGGTCTTCAAGAAAGAGACCCCAAATGCAAGATCAAAATGAGGACTCAGTGTGTGGAGGCTCTCCAAGTGGGATCGTAAAGGGGAAGAAACCATTAGATAAAACCTCTCCCAGGGAAAATATAGTATATACCCCTGAATTCTCCCCTTCATAAGTCCGAAGCTTATAAAGTTGAAAAATCCCAGTCCCATTGACTCAATTATTGAAAAAACCCTCCTACAAGGATCAAGTGTCTTAGTTTATGTGTCCTCCCACCACAATCCCTGTGCTTGATAGTCTTAATATCCAAGAAGAAATATCCATGGTAGTATTTTGGCCCCATGTAGAAGAACAAGATCCCTCCACTCCACCCTTTTACATGACCTTAGTAGTGCATGATCTCCTACTCCACAATTGTATGCTTGACTCAGGAGCTTACCATAACTTGATGCCCTTATCAGTCATGGAGCATCTAGTTCTGCAAATCACTCATCCTTATAAGGACCTTTACTCCTTTGACTCCAAGAGGGTTAAGTGTTTGGGGATGATTAACGATCTAGTGGTGAACTTGGCTCAAATTCCAGTGAAGAGTGTAGTGATGGATATTGTGGTGGCGGACATCCCGACCAGGTTTGGAAGGATTTTATCCCGGTCATGGGGGTCCAAAATAGGAGGTTCTATAAAATTGGACTAAACATATGCTACTATCCCAGTTTTCGGAGGAGAGGAAAGGAGGCTTTATCGAGAATCAATATTTTTAAAGATGGTTTCCAAATATAATTGTTCTAATAATGCCCCCCTATAAGACAAGGAAAGTGAGTTCTCTTGCCTGTCACTAGAAGAAGGTGCTCTCATCTTGGAAGAGACGCAGATCCTGCCCCCGATTCAAGTAAATCAAAAAACACTAAAAGGTGGTAAAATATGGACTTTTCATTTTGACGGAGCATATTCTAAAGAATGAAATGGGGTTGGAGTATTGTTGGTATCACCTAAGGTGAGCCTAATCCCTCTCTCATTTAAGCTGGAATTCAAATCCACAAATAACGTGGCAGAATACGAAGCTTTTCTCTTGGGTCTACAGGCGGCCCATAATCTATATGTCGAAAGCTTTACAGTATTTGGCGATTTGGAATTGGTGGTGTGATGCAGGAGAATCCTGCGTGATTTTCATTAAAATATTGTGTAATTAAGGGGTAATGTCTTTTTAATTATTTTATAAATTATTATGCTCATTTTTAATAAATTAAGAGAGAAAAATGTAAGTGTGAGGATTGTTGTAAATATTCTTTTAATAAATTAAGGATATGAGTGGAGTTGAATTAGGTAGATAATCTAGGGATTAGGAATTCCTTAAACGGGACTTAGTTGAGTCCAAAAAGGGATAAATCTATTTTAGATTTTGGTTGAGAATTGTATGGAGGAAATCACGGATTGAAATAAATTCATAATTATATATAAATAGGAGGATTGTGTGAGGATGAAAAAACAATGAGGAATACAGTGAGAGATAAAGAGGATTAGTGTGAGTTTTGAAAAGGCCAAGAGCCGAGAGGTCCACAAATGTAATATTCGGGAAATTGGTTTTGAATCTAAATGTTCTTATGTTATTATATACCCGTATTATATTTGTGTTGGCTCTCTCTCTTCTTTATATATGTTTGAGTTGAATATGATGTGGTTTTTAATGACGAATTCGATAAAGTTTCCATGTTAAGGAAACACACACTTGTTTATGTGCAAGGATCTGTTTTAAAGCAGAATCCCTGTATCATTTGGTATCAGAGCCCTGGGTTTGTAATCATGTTTGCATTGTTTGATTGTGGTGTGCGATGGGAGTCAGCTCCGTTTTGTGAAAAGTCTATGTTTGAATTTGAGCAGCGTGGAGACCTGTGTATGACGGAAACCAGTATCGATTGGTAAGCTCGACCCTGGAAAACCTCAGATTGTGCGTAAGCATGCCTTCAACGTGAAAGAAAAGCTGGAATCGACCAGCGCAGAGTGGCAAGAAGATGCAGGAGCGTACACATACCACCCCTTTTCTAACCCAGTTGGACCCCGTTCTCCTCAGCTGTCGATTCTGTTATATGAACGAATTCTTGTATTCGTAGTAGAGAAGAATCTGCTGACAGATCATGTTGTTTTGTACTACGAAGGTTTAAAGAAGGTAGGCAAAGATGCTGATTTGGTTTTGACAGAAGGTGAACACATGTCTTCCATCTCCCCCTCCTCCTCTGATGAAATCATAAAACGGTTTTATAAAAAAAAATCAGTGATTTCCACAAAGAATTGAAATGGTGAAACGGGTTTGATAAAAATCGTGAGTTGGTGTGATTGTCAGAAGCTGCAGAAGTTGGACGCAAATATTTTGAACGCGGGGGTAGAGGAAGCTGGGATTGATGACAACAAACAACGTTAATGCCCCTGCAAAAGATGCTTTAGGCAATCTGCGTTTCTAGCAGTGGCTGTAAGAGTCAAATTGTCTTGATCACAACGCAGAGAAATGTTGTCCAGTATTGGTGGATAGTTCTGGTGGTATCTGGTAATACAGAGAAATGTCGTACGACATTTTATCTTCTTTGTGCTGACATCTCATATTAATGATTATATTGACATGCAATGGAATGGTAATTATGTTGATAATTAGTGCAGTAGAAGGAAATTACGACTTATAGAGCTGGACTATAAGTGTCGTGGTTCTCTGTTTTAAATTACAATCGTGGAATCTGTGTGAGAGCCGTGTTATAAAAAAAATCAAGATCATTTTTTGAGCCACTTTTGTTGTCAAGCCGCTTATCGTTGTGAAGCTGTGTGGACATTATATATGAGGTATTGTGTAAAAATTGCAAACGTGACAACGTGACATGTCTGCGCTAAGATGGAGAGAGAGAACGAAGAGATATCTGTCTGTGAAGCCCATCCATTGCATTGATTGAAATGTTTACTAGCTAATTGGTACCTTTGATTTGATTCCATAATATATGTCGCTGCAGCCGAACATTGTGTGTGTATATCAATATCAATTTGCAAGGGAACATTTTATGGAATGGGTCAGTTTCATTCACCCTTCGGCTTTTTGTGAGAGGGCCCAACAGTGGACTAGAGCTTAAATTTGCAAAGATAACCGTTGGATATACATGTGGGTGTGCCTTATATTCAACCTAAATTTAGCGTATTTATTGCCTTCATTTCGTTTCCTAGTCCACAAAGTCATATGTTTATGGAAACAGAGTGTGTATCCTTGTCTTTCTTACGGTATATCTAACTATCCTGTTCTAGACAAAGTAGAGCAATAACAATAATATTTGCAGGCAAGGTGGGGTTATAAACGGCTATCAAACTGTGAATTGAGAGGCGAAAATTCTCATGAATTTCTAACCGTTACTAAATGCAGCCATAATTGTGTTCTGTTTGAAGCTGTGCATCAAGGAGAGACAAAGATCGGTGGAGGTCTCAATGATTGCAAACACAATCATGATTTGCGATAATTAATGGCCATGGAGCAGTAAAATTGAAATTGCAAATTTGCAATTCGCATGGACAGAAATGTGTAAGCGCATTTGGAGATCTTGCTTGTGAAGAAACTAGTCAAGGGGTTGAGAGTAGGACAAATTAGAAGGGCGCAGAAAATTGGAAAGGTATGCTAAGTGAAATTGTGGGATTGAGCATATTATGTTGACATTTTTGGTTTTCTTAACCGAAATTATAAATAAGTATTTTTGTGGGAATGATTTATATATGTCAACATGATGCTCAAACCATAATAAAAATTAAAGTGAAAATATTTTAAATGCGGATGTATTGGCGCAATGGAATATACCGTTGTGGTAGCGGAAACTACAGATTCTCCCGCTACATTACAATATCTCGCTCCTTATAGAGGTTTTATCACCACAATAATTTTAAAGGAAATTAAGTTCTGCTTGAATGAATGGAAAGGAAAATGCGCTATCCTGGGTGATATAAAGAGAAACATGGATTTTTATAATATATGAGATGGTTTGTTATGCGTAGTGTGGGTTCTTCGCAATCTTAGTTGCATGATTTTGGATCAAGGCTTATAGTTGGAAATGGGAGAATTCTTTTGATTTGTGTTTTAAGATTGAAAGCACAAACAAACCACAAATGCTTGATGTTGTAGAATCCTTGTTTTACCATCATATGGTGGCGCCTAAGGAGGTGTTGTTTGGGATGGACACAATGTACGAGTTGTACATTATTCATCGAAGAGGTTGAAAACATGAATAGGTTTTTCTCTGTACACAGGTGTAGAGATGTGAATTGATGTACAATTTATAATGTGCAGTTGTATGGTGCATAAAAGTGCAGGAAAAATGTTGGCACTAAGATGACAAGATTATGGTATGAAGGGCATGCGAATATTCACAGTGACAAAGATGGCACGGAAGAGTGAAGTCCGGAGATTGCAAAGAGAAGGTTTATTAATAACCTTAATGGGAGCATAAGGTATGATAATTCAGAAAGGTATTTTTGAATTTTGAAAATTGAATGGTTTATTTATTTTCACCATAAAATAAATCTTGGGGAAAAGTGAATTGTATTTCAATCTAAAGGCTAAATTATCATGTGAGTAAATGATAATGGGAGATGATGTAATTGGTGATTTGTGATATTTTAAGAAGAATGGAGTATGAGAGAGAGTGAAGATTTTACATCATAAAAATGTATTAAGGGTGGATGTTCGTTGGTAGATTGTATAACTTGAACTGAGTCAAAATATCCACTATTGTAATTATTTGGTCAAGCCTTGAAGTCAAACAGATGTTTAGGTCGAATGAAAATTTTGATAGCTTGAGTCAAGATTGAGTTATTGTAAAAGAGGGTGTATTTTTCATCCAAGATGAAAATTTGATGTAAAGTCTGGGTCAAAAATTATTGAATCAAGTCAAAGGTTTGAATGTAATTGGGTGCATGATCGGCAGAGCCCGACACCCAAAGAGTTGGTCATTATAACACATAAAATCCTGAAGTTGTTGTTTGCAACAAAAAAGGAGCAAGAGAGTTGCCAGAGATGATTCCAAGACAGAGAACTGAAAGAGTTCAAGTGCAGGAAGAGAGCTTGTATTGCTAAATGGCAAGTATGGAGGCTTGCTGAAAAGGGGATTCTAATGAAATCCACACGTGAACAAATGAAGTTCACAAAGGAGGAGAAGATGACTAGTGATAGTCATTTCAAAAGATATGATGAAGACCACAACAGAAGAAAGAAGAAGGAAAATTCCAAGGTAAATAGCATATGTAGTTGACTGATGAAGAGTATGAGCGGGAGAAAGCTGAGATAGAAATTCACCTTGAGTTATTGATAGAATTGTTGCAGAGAAATAAATACCAGAGACATGGTTGGACCATGAGGAAGAAAGTGAAGTGGCAGAGGCTACACGCAAAGAGGGAACAATAGGTAAACATACAGTTGAAAAAAGAGCTGAGGAAGCTCAAGCAGATGATGAGTGTGAAATTGAGATGTGAAGAACTCAGAGAGGCTGAGTTGAAAATGGAAGTTTCCATTTGTGGCCCAGAACAGGGTAAAATTCTGGGTGACGAGATTAATGAGAAAAATAAGAGACATGACATGAGGAAAATAAGAGACAAGACCCTTCCGTCAGATAATCTATGTTTCTAATGAAATGCAACTGATTAGATGAACGAGACACCTAAAATGAGATGTGAGAAAGAGTTTTTGATCTCTGACGGAGGTATGCCTATACCGAATCTAACACTCCGTAAAAAGGAGGAGGAATGGAGATTAAAAAGCAGGGCCATCTGGTTGAAAGTCGGTGATGAAAATACAAAGTTATTTCAACAATGTGCTAAAGGTAGGTGGATCTTCAATACTATCTGGGAACTATCAGATAATACTGGGTATGTGACCAAATCACATGCTCAGCTTGCTGACCTGGGAATACATCACTTCACAAACCAATATAGAGCGTTGCACAACATCAATCTACCGGGTATTATGCACATTGCTCGAACATTTCACAGGTTTGTTGATGATGAGCAAGTGGAGGATCTCAATGCACCAGTCTCCATGGGTGAGATCGAAGGTGTACTGAAATGGTTTAAGAAGGACAAAAGCCCTAGACCAGATGGATGGCCCATTGAATTGTATATTCATTTATTTTAACTCATTGGCAGGGATCTCCTCCAGGTCATAGAATAAAGTAGAATATCTGGTCGCATTTATGATGGTTTCAACTCTACTTTGATTGCTCTGATTCCCAAACATAAACACCCTGCTACCTTCCACGACTACAGACCTATCTCCCTCTGTAACTGCATATAAAAAATTATATCCAAAATCATTGCAAATCGTATAAAACCCATTCTCTCTTCTCATATTTCCAAGGAACAATTTGCATTTCTCCACCACAGACAGATTCATGAAGCCATTGGCACTGCACAAGAGTTCTTGCACTCCATTAAAACTAAGAATCGAAAGAGCACCATCCTCAAAATTTACCTTGCCAAAGCCTTTGATAATGTAAATTGGAACTATATTCATCTCGTTCTTATCCATATGGGCTTCCCCCATTCTTTCACAAATTGGATTATGGGATGTATTATGAAATCCACTTTCAGCGTCCTCATCAATGGGGTAGCTACTGATTTATTTCATGCTGGTAGAGGTCTCAGGTAAGGATGCCCTCTCTCACCAATTCTATTTATCCTTGTTATGGAAGGCCTTTCATCTCTTATTAACAGGGAAAAGGAAGTTGGTGACATCCATGGTATTATATTAAATGAATTCTTACAACTGAATCATTTATTATTTGTGGATGATGTTATTATATTTTTTGATGGCTCTTGTCAGGACAGTAAACAATTTGATAACATCTTAAATATTTTCTGTAGAGCTACTGGTATGGCTCCCGATAACAGAAAATCCACCATTATTTTGACTAGATGTTCGACACATGAACATGGGCTTTCCATGTGGAACTTCCCTTTTGAGCACAGTTACATTGGGGAAGGTTTAAAATATATTGGTTTCCACCTTAAGCCAAATGACTATCAAATCAAGGATTGGAACTGGATGATCGCCAAAGTGGAGCGCAGGATCAACATTTGGAATCATAGTGGCTCTCGCGGACAGGTAGATTGGTATTACTCAAATCAGTCCTGGAAGCCATACCTATTTACTCGATGTCCCTTGCTTGGCTCCCAAAATGTGTCACCAACCGCATTCAGCAGATATGCCGACAATTCCTCTGGAGGAATTCTGGTAGAGAGCGCATTTTTTCTTGGGTGGCTTGGGACTAAATCAGCAGGCCAAAGGACTGGGGAGGTTGGGGTACTAAGAATCTCTCCTTATTTGCCACCACCCTGTCTGTAAAATTGGGTTGGCACCTTTTTTTCAGCCATAGCTTGTGGAAGGAGGTTACTGTCTCCAAACACATCGCACCCAGGACTACTTTGGATTGGATCGGAGGCACCATTCAACTCAGCCTGGGATCCTCGATCATCTGGAAGGCCATAGCAAAGTATACACATCTTATCCAGCAAGGTTTGACATGGCACATCAGATCTGGATCTATGGTCCTATTGGGTGCAGACTCATGGTCAGGCAGTGGTCAAAACTTTAAATTGCCTCAAAACATCATACAACACCTTGCCCATGCCGGATATCACTATCTATCATAGGTGGTTGATCCATTGCGGACTAAATTTTATGTCCAAGGCTGGCTTTTGGCACAGGATCTTCGGATTCCCAATGAGGTCCATCCCTACTGGGACCAGTACATCAGGGCAATTCAAGCATCTCACATTCGACTCTTAGACCAGGAGGACGACCTTTTGTGGGCTCTCTCACCCAGTGGAAAATAATCCCTGAAGGCTAGTTATATCACACTCTATGCACCCAGGGAACCTCCTAATAAACATTGGTGATGGCACTTGATCTGGAAACTGCAGGCACCTCACAAAACTCGACTACTCATGTGGTGCATTCTCCGTAATTGCATCCCTACCATTGACAATCTACGCAGACGGGCTATCCAGGGCCCATCCAGATGTTGTTTCTATTTTTCTCATGAAGAATATGTTCAACATATTTTCCTTGAGTGCCCTATTATCGAGGATTTCTGGCACTCGTTTACTCTTGCACTGGGTTGTGCACTCACCGGGAAAGGAACATCTATTTCTGCGGCCTGGTGTACGTGGTGGCATGCTGCCACTTGCAACAAACTTCGGAATCTTCCATTGCTGATCGTTTGGGGCATCTGGACCTTTCGGAACCATTTCACATTTGAAGGAATGCATGTGGTCTGGGACCACATTTGTTCTTCCATCGTCTCCACCTACACAATCATTCCTGATGATGATCATCCCACCTGCAGAAAGGATATCACCCCTGAAAACATAGATCATTCTCTCCCATGGGAATACTTTTACGGGGTGTAAAACAACCATAGGTGCGGAGGTGGTGCGGTTTTATATATAACAACCACTCATTTCTTCCACCTCAAAATGGGGTTGGGTCCGAGGACTAACAATTTTTTTGAACTCCTTAGCCTACGACTTCTTCTTTTTTTTTCCCGTGAATAAGGATGCAACAGATTGAAAATTTTTGGGGACTCAAAAATTGTCATAAATTGGTTCATTCTCATTCCAAGTGCCATACACACACACTTATATCATTATTGAGGGAGGTGAATCTTCTAAAATCATTTTTTGACTCTATCTCTGTCACTCACATTTACACGCAGAGGAACCAAGTGGCAGACAAGCTTTCCACAGAAGTAGCGGAGTTAGTTTGGGGCAGGTGGATCATTATTGAGCATGATGGGGAACAGGTGTTCCAATATTATCACATACCATTCATAGACGACATACAAGGTATGAGAGCAGTCACTCCTTGACTGCAATTTTGACAACATATTTAGTTTTGGAGTTTTGTTATATTATGTTGATTGATCACTTCTTATCAGCTCTATTTATATCGGCTATTACCATGTATTTTTGTACATATTGTGACTAGTTTAGAGATCTTAGCACTGATACTTGCAGATTATCTGACTACGACTTGCCTCCTCGGAGATGATTTAGAACCATGAATATTGTTGGTTATTATATGTAAAATGTAACATGTAATTTTTCTTTTATATAATGAGAAATTACGACTTTTTCCTGGGAAAAAAAAAAGTAATAACAATAGTGGGGTTTTATGGGGCCCTCCTCAGGTAAAAGCTTTTATAGCTGATTGACGAAAACGAGGATCCCAAATTTCCACTTCCCCTCACCGGAGCCATAAGTGGCTGTATAAGTCAATTTGTTTCTATCGGTAAGCTCTTGGATTATTCAAATTAAAAAACCTCCTTTCTATATATAGGAGTCCATGGGGTCGCAATATAATCCTAGCCGACCTAACAATAATAATGTAAGGGCACAACAATAATAATAGTGGGGTTTTATGGGGCATAGTAATAACAATATGAAGACTACAGGGGTACAAAAATAACAACAATGGAGCCACACTAACAACAATAAGGGACTACACTAGTAATATAGGGACCTAACAGGATGTCAGCCACCACAATATCCATCACTACACTCTTCACTGGAATCTGAGCCAAGTTCACCAACAGATCCTTAACCATCCCTAAACACTTAACCCTCTTGGATTCAAAGGATTAAAGGTCCTTATAAGGCGATACAACAAAACTGCAATTTTTTTCAACACGAGGACCTGTGGGTTATGGCCCACAAAATTTCCCATCGTCTGTTCCACCTGCACACTGCTATCTATCAATAGAATCACATCTCATATTCTCAATGCATATATATATAACAGGTCATAATGAATACAGAGTTCCCAATATTCATTGGAATCGAATTCGATTATAGTATTACGGCCTCTGTGGGCCTGAACACACACTCGCCCTGGTATTACCTTGCATCAGGCCTCCTTCTAAGCACTCACACTTACAATTAAATAGAATAATACAATATGGATCGAATCAAGTGAGATCCGATCAACCCCTAACTTTGCTGACAATCTCATAAAATAATAATTTCATTAATAAGCAATTAACAAACTCAAACGAACGTGAGTAAATCTCGTTCTCATGCCACGCTTGCATTCTGGAAGGTTCACGAATTTCAACTTTGACTCTGGGTGATTTTTCTCCTGCATCAGACTCTCGAGGTACAAAACTTTTATGACCTCCTGGTCATATGCCTTCTTGATCTTTGTAACAAGTCTGCTACTTTCTATCAATACCAAGTCCTTTTCTTTCTCTTAACGATTCTACCCACATTCTCTGTGAAATTTCCTTTGTGATCTTTCCGTAACAGCACTTGTGAGTTGCAACAAAACCTTTGCAGTCACAATTCTCCTCCTTGCTACACGATAGTACCTCACTAAGCTTCTCTCCTCTAAGCTCAGTCTTTTGGCATCTCTCTGGTTCTCTCCTCTGGAACCATTTGAGCACTCCTAGCTCTAGGCTGCTACAAATATTCTCGCCTTCTTCTGTCGCTACCTGCATAAAAATTTAAATACCACACACTTACCAATCTTCAATATATTTGTACCTCCTTCCTTTGCACGCAAAACTCACTCTGCAGGAAATCTTTCCCTGCTCTGATACCACTTTGATGCAGCAAAACTACAATTTTTTTCAACACGCGGACCTGTGGGTTATGGCCCACAAAATTTTCCATCATCCGTTCCACCTGCATGCTGATATCTATCAATAGAATCACATCTTATATTCTCAATGCATATATATATAATGGGGTTTACACACACAATTCACGCAATCACACAAGATTTATAGACCATGGTTAAAACAAGTCATAATGAATACAGAGTTCCCAATCTTCATTGGAATTGAATTCGATTACAGTATTACGGCCTCTGTGGGCCTGAACACACACACTCACCCTGGAATTACATTGCATCAGGCCTCCTTATAAGCACTCACACCTACAATTAAATAGAATAATACAATATGGATCGGATCAAGTGAGATCCGATCAACCCCTAACTTCGCTCACAATCTCTTAAAATAATAATTTCATTAATAAAAAATTAACAAACTCAAATGAACATGAGTAAATATCGTTCTGATGCCATGCTTCCGTTCTGGAAGGTTCATGAATTTCAACTTTGACTTGGGGTGGTTTTTCTCCTGCATCATAAGGACTAGTGATTTGCAAACATATTTTCTCCATGACTGATAAGGGCATCAAGTTATGGGAAGCTCCTGAGTCAAGCATACAATTGTGGAGTAGGAGATCATGCACTATTAAGGTCACGTAGAGGGGTGGAGTAGAGGGATATTTTTCTTCTACATGGAGCCCAAAGACTACCATGGGTATTTCTTCTTGGAGATTAGGACTATCAGGCATAGGGACTATGGTCGGAGGACACATAAATTGAGACACCTGAGCCTCGTAGGAGGGTTATTTCAACAATTTGGTCAATGGGATAGGGATGTTGACCTTTTCTAGTTATTTTTGTATATTGAAAATGACTGGACTCTTTTCAGCAAATGAAGTCTCGGCAAACTCCTTATCTTTGTCACCAAGGGGTTGGCATGGTAGAGGGAATTTTTCAACTTTAGAAGCATCAGAATTATGTAGGGGAGAATTCAGGAGTTTATTTTCCTTGGGGGAGGTTTGATATAATGGTTTATTCCTCTTTTCAATCCCACAGGGAGAGCCTTGAGACACTGAGTCTTCATTTTGATCATGCATTTGGGATATCCTTCTCAAAAACCTGAGGTCATACTTAGTGTGTAACTGTGATTGCATGAAGTCAACAAAATGCATAAAATAACTATCGATCTCACCATCATCTGGAGGGATTTCCAGATCTTCACCACCTTCTTGATGTAATGCGGCTTCATCTTCCTCATCAGAATAAGAGGAGAATTGATTCTCTTGTGATGTCACAGCTTCTTCAGCTTGTCCCTCTAACTCTTCTTCTAGATACAATGGTGGTTCAATGTGGTCTTGTTGCTCTTTCCTTTCTCTCTGAAATATTTGGAGTGGAGGTATCTAATATTAAGGATTAAAACCTCGGTTGGGAACCATTTTATTTTGTCGAGGGGGGATAATTCTTGCTTTCTAGCTCCAACTTCACTAGCTTGTTAGAAAATTTCCTACTAAACTTTTTCATCTCCTCCATGTTCTGTTCTTGAGTTTCCCACTCCTAATTTGATGGGTTGGCTTCCTCCTTTACCCTCTGCCTTTCTCCATGATCTGGCCTCCCCCTTAGTTTCCTGGTGGAGGCAAAGTTAGCTTCAACTTCCAGAGCATCTATTTCGATCTGGTCTAGGGACCTAGACTTTCTTTCTCTCAGTGTGAACCCAAACTATGTTTCAAAATCCCCAGCAAAAACCACTTTAATTGTTGCTTGGGGGGTTTAATATTTGCAAGGAGACTATTATATATCTTGTTGAATGTTTTAATAAAATATGTGACAACTTCGTTGTGCCTTTTCTTCATAAAATTAAACTCTATGAGAATATAACCATGATCCATTTTTCTCCCCACTTTTCTGTGAAATAATTCTCTATTTCCTCTCAGGTGGTGATGGAGTTATTGGGTAAAGAATTGAAACATTTTCATGCTTCATCATCCAAATATTGAACGAAAAGCCACTGCACCACATCAAGGTGCTTGACTTTTAAATTCTTAGGGAAGGCACAAAAAGTATCGATGTGTCTTTGCGCTGAAATATTATCTTCACCTGTGAACCTCTACAACAACTTCAAATAATCCTGTGGCATATCATTCAATATTTGTGGCAGGGCCAATGAAGCATGTTTGTTTAGAATAAAACCTAGAACAACCATGTTATTAAAAATGGAGTAGGTAGGTTCACTATGTGAGTTTGCAAGGAATTATCTGAGGTGTGACCAACAAGATTTTAGTGGGAAATGTATTCACACTATTAGTGGTGTAGCTCACCTTAATATCTTTAATTTCTTGAGTTTCACATGACATATGGAAGGAAAGAAAGGATGTACCAACAGTATCTTCTTCGTTTTTTACTATGGAACTGAATGGATCGAGAACGGAGTCTCTCTCTGGGGAATATTCTAATACCCTGTTGATCATCGATTGTCATTGATGTCAACCCAAGCAGCACCAGGGGCTACCCCAATATTGCATGGGAATTTTGACCTACCAAATTACTATATTCTGGGTCAAGAATGCTTTTGATGGTTTCTACTTTTCGAGATGTTTCCGTTGATATATGGCATGCCACGTACTTCTTCACGGTTTGAGAGATATTCATGTTTGAAGTTTGTAACCCCAGTTAGTGGGCTAAAACCCCATGGGGTTGTGGCATGGGTCATTGAAAAGTAATAATTAATATTTTTGAAGCTCATAAAATCCATCCCACGTTCACTTGTTGAAGCCCCTCTCAACCTAAGCATTTATATAAATTGTGATCCTCATATCCTCCTTATGCAGGGATTTCACCATCTGAAACAGGTCATTGTGAAATTTTCGCTCTAAATTTTTTTCTACGAAGGTTCAGAAGCTTAAATTTTTATGAAAACAAGTTGAAATCTTGGTGAAGCTCCTGTAAAAATTTCATATCAAGGTGCACAACATTCTCGGAGATATGATCTTTGGAAGTCAGTGTTTTTGTAGGATCCTGAAATTCATCTCAAAGAAGTGACCTTGGGAAAATCGTCATAACTCTCTCTCTGAGTATCAGATTGGAATTATGTAAAAAGTGGTAGATATTGAACAGGCTTTAGTTTTCTCTATATCAATTTCAAAGCCTAATGAAGAAACAGTGACACGTGGCATGTCGTACAATTTCGCTCTACTGAACCAATCCATAATTAGGCCATTGTGAGAGATTGAGCATAACTCTCTCTTGAAGAATACAAATTGGGAAAGACCTATGGAATTGGAAATAAGACTCAGAGGAATACTACAAGGCTTAAAATCACATATTGGGGATCTGAAATAACAGAGATACACCAGATTCAATATCGAGATCCTAGAAGGCAAGAAAAATTTAGATCATGTGTTGTCAAGGGCTACAAAGGACCAGACTTTCTAGGGCAGAAAATAGCAAGAAGTTCACCACATGAAGTCTTGAAGTGGGCAGCATGCATACAGTCATTGTAAAGGTATCATTTTACTAAGTCATTGTAAATGCATCATTGTAAAAATTGTACAAATTTCTATCTGCCAAGAGTTGAAGAGGCATTGTCAGGAGGTCTAGGATCATCATTACGTGGTTGTGTCATAGTTGGGGTTATGGTCTAGTCTATCTTATTCTTCTACATCATTCTATATCATTGTAAAGTGGGCCATTTTCCCTGGTATGGGAGTCCATTCTTGTTTTATTCTTCTATAGGGTGGTAGGGTAGTGCTAGGGTGAGTTGTAGCTCATTAGGTGTTGGGGCATCCATTCAGTTGACTACTAAAGAATATCGGGCATTGGAGCGTCTGTCCAGTGGGAGCTAGAGAAGAATTCTTTTCTAGATTCTAGGAACTTGGAGCTTTATTTTCAATTGGAGTTGAATATTAAAGAATTATTAGAAAATAATTAGGTGGTTTTTGTACCGGAGTTGGTTTCCACCTTTAAAACTGTGTGCATTTGTGTTCCTTTTGTTTATTGTTATCATTGTATAAACACTGATAATAATTTAAGATTAACTAATGCTCTAATTGAAAGGAACACTGATTCACCCCCCTCTCAGTATTTCCAACATACTCGAGCAGAAAGTTCTGGACAGTTTATGACAGCTCTCTAAGAGCTAGATGAGGATGCTTCAAGAGAAAAATGAGGTGGATCTAGCAGGCTTGGAGTCTTTCCTTTCCAAACCTTTCTAAAAATTAACTTCTCAAGGTCGGATATGGAAGGTGTCTTTTGTTGAGAAGTGTTTGACCGAGTATGAGGCCTGGTGAAAGCCATGATTTCTTAGACCACAAGTTGGATAGTGGAGTCGCCAAGGTGAGAAAGTCACAACCCACAACCCTGCGTGCTCACCTGACTTAAGGGTGTATACTTTTCCTATCCCAGGGAAAATTTTTCTAACAACGGCGCCAAAATATGTTGTAGCTCCTAGTGACAGTCTCTGGTTTGATGAGGAGACCAATGCCTAGGCCATCTTAATAGGGTCTTGAGTTCGACTCTACATGACCCAACATTTCTATTTAAGATTTGTATGAAAATGGTTCAGAACCTTTCTTGATTGGATGACAATATTGATAGTTGTGAACTATGAAACAAGATGGAATTCATATAATAATGAACCATGGTCGTTCACACTTGTGTATGCATACTTTGAATTATATTATAGTGAAAGAGACAAATAATATGAGAATTTAACACATTGGGCTTAAAATACAATAAGAATACAACATGCTAAAAACTAGATGAAGAGGCAAAGAGGAGAGAAAAGTGAAACACACAGATTTATAGAGCGCATTTAAGGCATTCACCTTCTCTTTGTTCACAGAGTGTCTATCACATTACATGAATAAAATAAATTCATGAACATAGAGGGACAATCCCAGCAGCTACGATAACATGAAATCTGAGAAGTAGAAACATAAAAGAATTCAGGCATTGCACATCAAAAGATTTACATACTACACATACATTTGAGTCGGAATCTTGTTGAATATATATTTATTCATTCCAAAAATTATACATTCACATACCAAAATTATTGTAATCATCTTTCAGGAAATTGACAACACTTCTTGCCCAAAATTCTAAACCCTTGTTCAATTTTACATTGATATTCTTATAGGAATTTTGGAGAGGGTCTGTTACCCAGATATTATTTCTTGATTTCCCCCAGTACATACATCATAAAAAAAATAGTGTGCCTAAGGCACAGCTAGATAAGTTAAAATTAAAACGTCTCACAGCAAACTGAAATTACAAACAAAAAATATAAAAGTAAAAGTAAAAAGTGCCTTATCAGCACAATCCAGAAATTTTCATTTGCAACAACGCTGATGTGAAAACTGCGAAGCTTTACTAGAGCATGTGATGACTAGAACCACAGAAAGGAAGACAAATTCCTTACATTTCTTCCACAGAAATGGAGAAGGCACAGGAGCGTGAGAATACAGATCGTACATAGCTCGAAGATGAGTCAGCTCTGAGTAATCCAACCCGACATGGAACAATTGTCTCAACAAATCTAGGAGGAGAAATTATTTCCTCACACAAGCCACTACGATTTATCCCTTCAATATGGGCATCTTCTCGTGGGTATGGTACACTCTTCTTTTAGCTTCGACCAACCTCTGTTCATATGCTTCCCACTGTAAAAAAGCTCTCTCCCGATCCCAACATGTAGGTATCCCTGCCCCAGTGACCTTCGCAAACTAAATGTCGAAAGCCTAAATTCCTTTAACATATAACTCTAGGCACTCCTCAGCCTTGACCCAGACATCTTGTTTCTAAATCATCTGCATAACCTCCATGACAATACTGAACCGGTCCATTACATTGATAGTCTTCATTCCTTCAGCTAACTGCTCATTCACGAATTGGATGTATTTCCTTGCAATCAGAGAGTTCCTCGTTCATGCTTCCTTGCTTACTTCGAGTTGATTCCTACATTCTTTAACTGTGACTTTATTCTCATTCACTAACATGAGGTATTCCCAATTTCTTTTCATTGCAGCAATGATATCATCCCATATTATTTGATTGGATTCAACTAGGGACATATTTCCTTTGATTTTGGCCTTTATATATAAGAGTTTCTAGTTAGTAGCTTGCAAATTCTTAGAGGTGAGGTCAACTTCTGCTTTGGCAGCTACTAGTTGCTTTTCTTTCTAGGATAAGGCTTCATGGGTTGTGTCTAAGTCTCTCTATATCTTTTTTTTCTCACCCTTTGAGAGTTTTAGTTCATTCAATGCCTTTTTTACATGGTTAGTGGGATTTTGAAGGTCCTCTTGCACGACCACAGTGCAGACATGAGTATCAACCTTTTTTTGTAGCTCTTCCATCTACCACTTAAGTGTTATGACTTAATCATTTCTATCAATCAGGTTTTTAGCCAGAACTTCCTTCTCCACTTCCACCTGGGCAAGCTCAAGAGTTTGAATATGTTCACTTCTTGACATATTAAGTTTATGTCTTAATTCTTGGTTTTTTTGCTGAGCTCTCTTGAGGAGAGATTCAATTTTTTATTGTCTTTCTGCGGTTGGCCCCTTTTTAGTGATCATATCCTTATAGTTCTGGATTTGTAGTGTAAGGGATCTGCAATTAGCCCTTTCTTTCCTTTACCTGGTGGTTGTTCTTTCCAACAACTTCTCAACCTTATCAATGGTCATAGTGTGTTTGTCGAGTTCGTTGTATAACATATGCCCTACTTGCTTGTGTAGATTTACCTTGTCATCCAATGGGACTTGTGTTAGATCAACAATGAGGTCTAGACCCCTATACTGCGACCCTATAGGGAGTGACTGAGTTGATGGGTGTTGCACTAATAATACCATTTGGTCCCTTTCTATATCCATTTCTTCCATGACACTGGTGTGGTATTTATCTCCATGAAGATCTATGTTTTTCCTCAACTATTCTATTATTTTCCTGTTTCTCTCATTGACTTCTTCTACTGTAGGCCAACATGTTTTTTCATCGAATGATCCCTCTCCTGAAACAATTGTCTGTGTGGAAGTGGAAGTTTTGGGTGAGGGATGCCCTTCTAGGGCAACAATAAAACATGGTCGATCTGACCCTCGGTCCACTAGCTTAGGGATCGCTTCTTCTTCTTCTGCCTCATTTTTCCCTTCAAATTCTTGTGTTCTAGCCCTTTTACTTTAGTTTACTTCCTCCTCCTCCTCCTCCATATCATCAACCGGGTCAATGGTCCTTTTAGGTTGTTTGTTTATGGCAGTAGGGGTCTCGGTCTCCATTTTAGAATCCAAAGGCTAGGAGTCATAGTTATATTTCCATTCAATATTAGGTCTGGGATCATGCACATATGTTGAAGCTTTTATCTTCTCTCTCTTTCGAGTGATGACCCCTTTAGGATCACTGGAATTTCAGTTTCCTGAGGAGTTCTTCAATCACAGGGAATGCATCTCTTGAGTTGATGATGAAAGGGCCTACTACATTTGGAATTTTGAACATGTACCCCTTCTTTTCTGGGACAAAGTGTATCTGGTCTGATTCAAGGCACTGCCTCGTGAATTCTAAAGCAAAAATTCTCATGGGCAGGAACAATAGCAGATGGAAAGGGGGAAGTTTGCACCCATATACTCTAAGTTTTGTATTATCCTCGAATAAGTATAAATCTCCTATAAAATATTCCTCATTGAATTGGAGTAGCTCCTTTTGTTCAGGAAATATCTGAGGTGGAGATATGCCATGAATGATTTTATAGAAAATGGACATGAAATTTGATATAAAATCAAAGTAGTCATCATCGTGATATTTCTAGTGAACTGAGGTGGTCCAGTCAAACACGGAATTATCTTCCTTCCCTTTGAGAGAAAATTTAGCCAAGTCTACACATTCAAATTTGTTAGCATGTATAAACATGAACAAATAAAACAGTAATGAGAAATACTAGAAGAAATCTTAAGCATTCAGGTGTTGGATCTGATTTTTTATGGTTGCGGCCTAGAATGACGAAATGTCAAAGAGGATATATGGTTTCATCATTAGGTCCAAGAAACCCATGTAAGCATTTTTTAACCAATTGGCATCTTCTTCCCCTAACATTCTGAAGATCACAGGAAGGATAGGTTGAATAGCCTCCACAAATAGGGAAAATGGAAATTTATTAGTTGCAGGGAGGCCTAGTGAGTTTGGAACCATGATTGTTTGAAAAAACGAGTCTCACCTTTCAGCGGGAAGGATAATGAAGTGATACATGAGGGTTACCTCAGTGAAATCCAGCCTATCAGAAGATTTAGGGTAAAGAAAGGCCTCTTGGATAAGCTGAGCGGTAATCTGTAGTATTTTGTTCCCTTGACAGGAGACAAAATACCCTTTCTACTAAATATAGGCTTCGAAGAGCCAAGAGATGAACTCAGGGAAGTGGTGAATGGAGGGGGAAATTTGGTAATATAGTCAAGAATTGACCACCCTCAATATGTCTTCTTCACGCCATTTGTAACCCATCAGGTCGAAACGTTTTTCAGCAAGGTAAAACAGGTAGACAGGGTTGCAAATCTGGGCTTGGGTGTCCATGAGAAGCTGAGGACCGAGAGCATATTTGACCTCGCGAGATTTTGGGGTTTCAAGGGTGGTATTTTTCTTTTTTAAAAAAAATATGGAACTATAAACACAGGTGAAAAGGACTGGCTAAATACCTGGCGACCTAAAGCAACGTAGAGGGGCGAGTTAGAGAGGCGGGTGCTCCAAGTAGGGTTCTATGCGAGCGCTCGACTGGTAGAAGATTTTGGAGGAAAAAGACAATGGTCAGGAAAAAAAGTGGGAGGGACAAGGTATTTAGGTGGAGGCTAACTATTGGCAGGCTGACGTTAATGTGACATCATTGGAGTGACACATTTCTTAGCTGGGTTGGGTGGATTTGATGGGTAGGTTACAGGCGTGTGGTGGATGTGTTAGGTCCCTGTAATTTGTCAGATTGGAAAGACCAAAGAGACAAGGGTAACATCAAACTAACTTTGGAGTCCTAGGACCTAGCCTTCCTGGACTCGGAGAGGGCTCTCTCTATATTTTTATAAATGATATGACTTGATAGATTTAGGATACAAATTTTAGGCTAGTTAAAATGATAGGGTTTGTTTGTTTTGTTTTGTTTGGTTGGGTTGATTGTCAAGAAGAGTAGATAGAGTAAGAGAAATTCAAACCATTGGGATATGGGGTCTGTGAAAGGCTTGAAAAGAACAACAATAGATCAAGGGTGTTTCATAGGGCAAGTTAACAAAGCCAAATGGATCTTAATAGCTTATGTGGTTGTGAAATGAACATTAAGTTGTGAAGTTTAGTAGGTTTAAAGGGAAATTAAGAATCCTTTAACATATACTAGAATAAGAAGAGCCTTGAAGATCACTATGCTATAAAATAACCAAAGGATAGGGCACACCATAAACTTCTTTGGTTAGACTTCACCAAGTAAACTTTGAGACAACAATCCAGCAAACCCTAGAGAGCAGGGAACTCCTAAATTCTCTAGCTATTCACTTTCAGAGAAAGAAAACATTTAAGATAACATTTCAGTAATGATAAAAGAGCAGGGAACTCCTAAGTTCCTTAATCATACTTCAAATATATTTGAAATGACATTTCAAGATATACCAAAGGATAGGGAAAACCATAAACTTCTTTAGCCTAAACCCTAGTAAGCAAACTTCTAAGAAAACCTTGAGAACAACATTTCAAGCAGATTCAAAGGACAGGGCAAACCATAAACTTATTTAGCCATACTCTACTGAATTAATATCAAGAAAACAAACTAGATGGAAATGGAGAGCAAGGAACTCCTACATTTCTCCAATCAAACCTAGTAGAGGAAAACATTTGAGCAACAGAGAGCAGACAGACTTAAGGTGCCTCTAACAAAATATCTTAACCTAAATTTTATGTTCTATTGCAATAGAAAAGATGAAAAATATGGAAAACATAAGGAAACAAATACAAGATCAGGACAACATCACCTTTTATACAAGTTTATGAATCCTGTGAATATGCTTGCCCCATTGATATTCAGTCCAAAACAGCCACAAAGCTCCAAAACCAATTTCTTCACAACTCAAAATCTATGTAATATTGAGCTCAACAATCAACAAACAACATTATGAAGCCTCCATGTAGTATTAATCTGCCAAGTGAGGAGATAAACCCTAGCTACGGTTTCAAATTTCATTTATTACACAATTAAGGCACTTTGACCTTTGAGACCATGCAAGGCCCAAGGCAAAATATCCAAAACTCATTTAAAGCAAAAATAACTTCTAAGATAAATTTGGAGATATTTGTCCTTAAGGCCTTAAAAATATAATTTCCAATAAATTCTGATGTATTTTTTTGACTTTCTGGTAAGGGCGCAGCGCCAAGACTCGGAAAATTGCGTGTTTTGCAGCTAATTTTTGGAGACCTTACCGGTGTCCAAATGAGCTCCATGATAGCTCATTGGAAATCCTGTCCTATCTAGTTTCTATATATACCTTTAGCTTTTAAAATGGTTCCCATTTTCCTCATCAACAATCACTTCTCCCAAGACTGCTAAACACACAGCGCCAGTGCTGAAAAGAGGGCAGAAAGGTGATTTTTTGGTAGTTTTTGGCCCTTTTGAGGGAACAATTTTGCTCCAAATGGTCTGAAATTTTCTAAGGGTGATGTTATTAGCATTAGGAACATGAATATGTTGACTTTTTCCCATTTTAGTGCCCCAAAAAATAGCGCAGCACCAGTGGCGCTGCGCGTTTGGCCCAATTTCTGCTAGCCAAACTGTCAAAATTTAAAAATTTGCAAAAAGATGTCAAAATTGGAATTTACTTTGCTGATCATGGTTGGGAGGCTTGGAGGGACACCTCAGCAAGAATATTTAGCTTCTCCTTTTCCTTTTTCTTGGCTAGGGTTTCCTTCAATTTGTTCTTCAACTGCCTGAGCTCGATGTTGCAGAACTTGTTTCTAGTGATGTACTTGTTAGACATGTGTCTAAGCATCTCATTGCCTTTGTTTGCCTTATGGATGAGCTTCTCAAGGTGTAGGTTAAATATGTCCATCCATACCTTTGTGTCATATTCAACTTCCTTAGCAATATTTTCCTCAAAACTAAGTTTCTTTGCCTCATGTTTTTCTTGCTCTAAATCTCTCTTAAGACCTCTTCTTTTTGGTCTTCACTTGATGGTTTTGAGAATCATAATGGTCAGAGTCATCAGTTGCCATCATTTCCTTACCCTTGATGTCTTTTCTTTTTGCCTTTAGTGGCTCTAACTCCATGAGAAATTGCTTGTCCTTTAGTTGCTTGTTCTCTTGTTCTAAGAATGATATGACAAATTGGGCTTTTGCCATGTTGTCCTGCAGTTCTTTGATCATGGCATCCTTCTCTTTGATGATCAGCTTTGAGGCCTTATGATCATCTTGGTCATCCAGGTCCACCTGTTAAAATCTCTCTCTCTTGCTCATGATGAAGGTCTTCCTTGGCATTTGTGCCTCCATACCACTGTCTTCTTCCTCAAACATGTTAAACTCTGTTTTGGAAACCCTAGGGATGAAGGTGAAATGAATGAGGGGAAGGAATGAAATGGAAACTTTGCAAATGAAGGGAGGGGGTGAATGGGTATAGGTGTAGGAAATGAGTAAGGGGCAAACTAACTCAATGACAACCCTCAAGCAATGTAATGACCCCTGCTTATGACTGATTTTCTTCAAGGAGGATGAAATAGGAATGAAACAATGATTTCAAGCTTAAAACTTAGGGTTTTCTTTTAGGGTTTTATTTCCATTGATTAATAATTCACCAAATGGCATAAAAATAGGGTTTATATCATGTACTTACCACTTGAGGTTGCTTGGATGACCTTGGCAAAGATTTGAAGGCAATTTGATGTGATTTGAGTGGTTGGAAAGCTCAGAAAACTTCTCTGGCAAGGGTGCAGCACCAAGCTCCAGGCGCGCGGCGCCGGTGCAAACGTGCAGTGCCAAGCTCTAGGTGCACAGCGCCGGTGCAAACGCGCAATTCCAAGTGCTGAACGAGCAATGCCAGGATGACAAAACGCAACACTGTATTTCAGACCACTTTTGGAGGTCTTCCCAGTGTCCAAATTGGGCCCAGGATAGCTCGTTGCAAAGACATTGAAGTCTACTTTCCAAATATACCTTTTTCTTCTAATTGGAGGTTTTTTGACTTTTAAAAAGTTGATTCTCCCAAGACTGGTCAAAAAGTGTTGAATGATGGTGCAGAAGTGTAGAGCATTGGTGAAGGCAACTTTTGGAGGCCTTCCTCATCTCAAAATTAAGCTCATGATAGTTCAATACAAATATATTCCAGTCTAGTTGTCATTTAACTCATCAAGAAAGTCATTTGGACACTCCAACTATGAGAAAACTTGATTTTCCCAAGGTCACTCCAGAAGTGCAGCAAACCTCTTGTAGCACCTGTAAATTTAACATTTCTCCAAAACCATGCTACCTGTGTAAAATATGAAGGAGGTTTTTCTTAATTTACCTATGATTGAAAAAAACCTCTCTCACGTTTGTCAAATTTATCTTCGTTTGTTCAAAAACACAATTTGAAGCGAAACTGACCTTGTGTGCTTCCTCCATGTCATTTTCCTGCAAGTAATCACTACTTTGGCACTCAAGTGGACTTAACAAGTTCATAACCCTAATCATATCTAGACCAAGTGTTTCCTCTTTCCCTTGCTATAAGTTGTTTTCATTCAGGAGTATATATTCTACATCATCAGTACCTTCTGCTGATAAATCTTTCAACACTCCTGCCGAAGTGCCAAACTTTGTCCATTTTCCTCACTTGCAGATTCTGAACTGAAAATATAACCTTCTTTGGAAACCTTTTAGGCCCTTCTTGAATAACCATGTTTTGACATTCTATTACATCTAAGCCAGATTCTAGCAAAGGAAAAGCAGTGCCTGAAACATCCAATGATGACCTTAAACAATGTAAAACCCTAATGACCTAATGGGAGGGTCCTTTGACCTGATTTTGACTGAAATTTGACCCGCATATTTTCAAGTGAAAAAAGAGTATTGTTATAGGTTATTATGCCCAAAGGAACATGGGAATGAGTTAGCTATAGGAAACCCTAGAGGGAGGTTGGGGTTTTTTGATAGGGGAAAAATGGGGCAATGAGGTTAGAGGTAGGGAAGGATGATGAAAATGAGAGGTATAAGCTCATAAGGAGTTTTTAGGAGCAAAAAGGTGACTTTGAGATGGAAAACTCGATAAATAGTGAAAATAGGTTTATAAGGATAATGAAGGCAGTGAGATTTTTGAAACTCAAGATATTCAAGGAATATTGTTTTCAGAAAGCTACAAACATCCTATAGTCATCTAAATATATTGAAAAATATTGATGACTAACAGGATGGATGATGAGCACATGTTAAAAAACCTTACCACATTTTTTCCTCAAACTTCACTTTTTCCGTTGGAGCACGTGGTGTTGACGTGTGTCGCCGATGGTCCCCACCAGCGTTGAGCGGTACGACAGACGAGCGTATGGACAGGTGGTCCCCCCCCGGAATTGATCTCGACCATCGATCTTACCGCTGACTTTTAAATGTCGGGGGGTATACACACTTAATACTCATGCATCTTACCCCACTGGTATGTCTTGAGATTACCCCAGTGGGAAATCAATGACATATTTTTTAGAAATTTGTGCGAGAGATAACTGTGCCACATATGGGTTCTCAAATTTGATGCTCTTCAATTTTTTTTTGGAAATATTTGCACTCGGGACATATCTTTCACGACCTTATCTCTAGTCTCAAAAATGATCATGGAGGAGGAAACAGTCGACCACAATTGGTTAAATAAAAATGTTACTTTCTAATGGAAAATATGAACTTAGTACAACATTGGCTCCATCTGGGGATGGCGTGTTGAAAGCAACATACTGAGAACCTGCAATACTAGTGCTTTGTTCCTTTGGGCATGGAGTCATTTTATTGAAAACATTGCAGGAAAGGAAAGAGAACAATATAGAGCTAAACTTTAATATTTAAAAACAAAGGGTATATACAGAGAGATAGAAGTACCGCTCAGTACTGGAAATATAACTTGAGAAACTGCCCATTGACTGGCAACTCAATTACATTGCCTTCTAAATTCTCCAACATAAAGGTGTTATTTCCTCTTGCTTCAGCAATTTTGAAAGGTCCAAACAACAAGGGGTCAAATTTTCCATGTTTTATTTTGTCTGCTCTTCTCATGTCCCATCTTAGTACCAAATCCCCAGGCTGGAAACCTCTATATTTAGCTTTTTTGTCGAACGAGGACTTCATCTTGTCTTGGTAGCCACATCTTGTGGTTCGCCTGTTACCGATTCTCTTGGAGTTCTACCAACTGGTTTATCCTTCTCGTTAAGGTATTGAGTTCTTCTTCACTATCCTGCGGGAAT
Source organism: Pinus albicaulis (assembly GCA_034641835.2). NCBI lineage: Eukaryota > Viridiplantae > Streptophyta > Pinopsida > Pinales > Pinaceae > Pinus > Pinus albicaulis. Next base: position 1,547,828,423 of record CM076580.1, on the reverse strand, counting down.
TTAGCTACCAGAATTGCCAATTATATAGGGAAAATTGCACCCTTACCACAGACTAGTTCGTAGAGTGACTTACCAGTGGATCTCTTGGTGGTAACTCTGCTTTCCCACAAGGCGAACCTCAACTGTAAATCCCATTATTTTTTTTACTCTTTTCTATATTTTTCTTCAGTATCATCGTCATAGTCTTGTTTGAAGATTCATCCAATCCATTCCCCTGTGGGTAATAGGTGGTAGAGTGGCCTAGGAGGATGTTGTATTTTTGGCAGAAGTTCACAAACTTTGTTGATTTTATTTCTTGGGCATTGTCTGTTATTATCTTCGTTGGAAAGTCGAACTGAGAGAGTATGTTTTCTTTCATGAACTTCATGGCTACTACATCCGTGGAATTTATGGCCGACATGACTTCAACCCATTTGGTAAAATAGTCGGTCGTTGTTAGTATCCATCAATGCTAACCACTGGACGGTGGATGGATTTCACCAATGAAGTCAAGTCCCCATTGTTTGAAGTGTTCCTCTACATGAACGGGGATGAGAGGAAAGATGGAAACTTTTGTTTTTCTACAAATAACTGGCATTTCTTGGATGCCTGGACATAAGCATGGACCTCTCCAAATAGTTTAGGCCAAAAGAAGCCACCCTTTAGAATTTTATGTGCAGTATACCACAGCTATAATGCCCTCCTCAAGGCAGTCATGAAACTCATCCATAACATGTTGCACTTTGTCGTCCACTAAGCACAGGAGTAGGATTCCTACGGTATCCCTCAAATATAGATGACCATTGGAAACGAAAAAATTTTAAGGTCGTAATCTCAAGACTCAGTACTTCACTTTGTCGAAATTCGACGGACGTCTCAAGAACAAAAATTATTCGACTATGTATTTATACCAAGGAGAAATAAGGTATTTCATCTGAATCTTTTATGTTGTTGTCTAGATTCCCACCTGTGAATCCGGTTTTCTAATTCCTACAACTACTTTGGACAATAGATTTATCCCCAATGCCTGGAAATTTGATTCTGATACGATTTTTGCTAGGCCTTTCCCTTTGATTAGTTTCGTGGGTTTAATCTCCATCTCATATTATTGTATCTTGGTAATCCACTTTCCCCTCTTTCCCTCGTTATCTCCTTGTACCGAGATGTCTTTGATAGCGGTTTTGTGCACATAAGATATTATGCTAGACTGGATGACGTACATCCTAAAGTCCTTGAGAGATTTTACCAGGGCGTATGCTTGCTTTTCTAAGATGTTATATTTTTGTTCGGCCTCTCTTAGTACCTGATTGAAAAATAATTCGTTGTTCATATCCCTCATTGTTATTTTTCAACAACGCATCATCTACTGTGTGAGGAGAGGCAAATAAGAATATAAATAAGGGTTTTAAGTAGTCAGGGCAAAATAACACGCACGCTTCTGCAAAAGCTTGTTTGATTCGAGCGAAGGATTCCCGAGATTGTGTAGTCCATTTTACTTCATTATTTTTTCTCAACATATCAGTGATGTCTTTAACTATTTCTAAAAAAATTGGTATGAAACTCCTCAGAAAGTTTATTCTGCCCAAGAAAAATTGGATTTCCTTCTTGTTCCTTGGTAGTGAGATATTGTTTATAGTTTCTACCTGCTTTGGGTCGATCGTAGCTCCTTCCTTCGCCATTATGTGCCCCAGCAGTTTCCCTTCATGTAGGGTGAATTGTGACTTCTTAGGGTTCAATGATAACCCATATTTCCGACACTTCTCAAAAGCCATCTTTAAGTGTTCAATATGTTCTTCATCTAATCTAGAGAAAACAGTGATGTCGTCCAGGTACACAACCACAAACTTGCCTTATTCAGTCTGTTATCACCCTTAAAAAATATTCTAAACTCTGTAAGTTTACACTATTTTAGTCATAGTGTCAAATAGGTCTTGAGTTACTTTATTCTTGATAAAGGATAGGTTATAGGTTTAGAAGTCTTAAAAAGTCAGTTTTCAATTTCAAATAAAGTCTCTAGGTCTCATCCCATGGTTGAAAAGTCTCATCATTCACTTAAAAATCATGTCATCAACTTTCGGATGAAACCCCTGCAATTAGCCACAAAACCGCAGGTTCTTAGTGCGGTCAGTTCAAAATTTGAGTTTTGCGATACGAAAGCGCTAATACTTTCATACCGCAAAGTGTGAAAAATGCACTATGTGCGCTACGAAAGCGCGGATTCTTAAAAGGTCATGTCAAAGCTCAAAAATTGTCAGAAATCCGATAGGATATGATAGGGTAATGTCATGGTGAGTCAGTTAGGAGTCATATTCGAAATGATCAACCATCCTTATCCATCATTACTATGACAGGGGTTTCATATTGAGAAAAGAAATTTCAAAATTTGAAAGGTCTTGTCTGTTTTAGTCATTCCAGTTTTTATTTGCTCATATTAAACTGTGAAACATTCTTGTTTCGAGCTCAAGCTTATGGTTGTCCTATACCAAGGATATTTCATACATTATCGAGCGAGGCTGATCCTTTTTCAAGCGAGGCTGCTAAATCAAATCAAGAGAGGTTGTTTGCAAGAGAGGTTGATTATTAAATTCTAAAGGAAGCCAACAGGGTTTTTCTAAAACAAGTATGGCTGAAGAGAAAAATAACCATAGATCAGGACATTGTTTGAGGTCTGAGCTTGAAAGCATAAGAGTTTTAGCTGAAGACCAAACAGTCATGGATAATTTTAGTAAAGCAGGTTGTTTAAAGTTCTGTGAAAAGCTGCAGGGTGGACATACTCAGGTATCAAAATAATTTTCATTACATTTCAGTGGTACAAATACAAAGGTTGGGATGTTAAATATGTCAGTGACACCTGAGACCATTGCTCTAGTGACTGAAATACCTAGAGGATAGGAAACATGGTTTAAAGGTTTTAGGTTCGATATGGAGGCATGCAAGATGTTTTTGAAGCTAGAATATGCAGAGATGGACTTGAATAATGCAGTTCCCAGAAACTGTATTAAGGATAACTATGCCAAATTACTTCTCAACATCCAGAGATATTTCACATGCTAAGGCAGGTACCACAAAGTTTACACCTATCATTTCAAACTCCTATTACACTTCAGAGGTATGATATCATCGGATTTACCATTTTTCCTATATAGAAGCATTGCTAAAATGGCTGATAAGGTCCAAGTGAAATCTGATGACTATGAAACATCTCTATTTCACCATGGCTTAATTAAATTGTTGGTTTTAAATGAGCTCCAGAAGATTAGTAGGGATTGGTCCTCTTTTCTATATATAAGTGGATTTGAAATGGAAGCTCAAACTCCAGCTAAAAACCCTAAGGCAAAGGAAAATCCATCCCCACCAGCAGAATCTAGTCAACCTGCAGTTGTAAGGACTAGGAGGTTTGTCAAATTAAAGCCAAGGAAACAAGTGAAAGGTAAAGTAGAAGGGACACCAGTGATTGTTGCAGAAACCCCTCCACCTACAAAACAAGGGTTACAGAGTACCAAGGAAGCTAAACAGAAACAAACAGCTGGTAAGCAAGTAGTCCAGAGAATCACAAGGAGTTAAAGTACAACATCAAAAGGAAAGACAGTGGTTTCAAGATCAAGTGACAGCCTAGGTTTGAAAGGAAACTTAGATGATTTAATACATGCAATAGACATACAAGAATATCCTATAGTGCAAGCTGATTTCATAGGGGTTAAAGAAAGCAAACAAAAAGGGATGAAATCATCAAAGAAGCTGGAGTTTAAGGATGAAGATGCAGCATTTGTTTTCCAAGCTAGGAGGCCTGTAACTAGGCATTCTAAAAGGCTAAAAGAACTTAATGCAGAAGTTGAGGAAACAAATGAAGCAACTACTATTCATAAGGAGATAGTTGATCTTTCCTCACCTATAACAAAACATGCAGAAAACAAAGTATCTACAATAGAGGAAGAAATTACCAAGTATAAAAGTATGGAAGAGAGGTTAAGATCAACAAATCATGAAATTGCCAAGTTGAAGAAAAGAGCTAGAAAACATGTCATTGATAAAACAAAGTTTAAAAGGATGAAAGCTATTTGGGAAGGTGAAAAAGTTTCAAAATCAGAAATACAAAGAAGTGAGGAACAGTTCTTCACATGGACAGTCCCAGCCATCAAGAAGGCAAAGTTTGTAAGAGTCATAAACACTCATTTGAGAAATAGCACCAGAAGGTTAAGAAGAGAATTTGAAGATCTAGAGATACAGTTGACAAAGTCTCAAGAAAATTTAAAAGGGAAATGAAACAAAGTGATTGGGTAGTAAAATAAAGTGATAAATTCATAAGTCAATCTCTGATCAAGATGAAGGCAAAATTTGATGAATATTATGTTTTTGGGGTCATATTACTGTTTTTTCGAAATAATACCAACACCTTTAAAGTTTAAACATCTCCAAGGTACAAATTTTGAAGACAGTTTTGACAAAATTGCTTCCACAGCAGTTTCGTAGCACAGATAGTGCAAATCTGCTGAAATGTGCTACAAAACTGCTGAAGCAGTATTCTAGCATATTTTAATATCAAATTTTGGGGGAAGTTTTGTGAATTTTGACTTGAAATGACTAGTGGAAGTGTAAAAATAGCATATGAAGGTTTACTTGAAGAAATTAGGTCAAAGGTTGATTGAAAAAAGGAGCTAAACACTGCGCTACGAAACTGAGCTTCTTTCATAGTGCAGGTTTATCCTTTGTCTTTTTGCACCATTCGAATTATAGTTTCTACACAGCTGGAGGATTAAAGATATATGGTGAATTTTTGGCAACATGACACATGTAGACCTGATCTATTAAGGATAAAATTACTCAAAACAGATAAAGAAATTAAAGAGGCTAAAAATAGGAAAACATGTTTCCTATTTTTTAGGAGAACATTATCATTAACGGCAGGGTCACTTCAACTGAAAGGTCAGAATCCAAATTTGACTTCATGGGATTGCAGGTGGAAAAATATGTAATAAATATTAGATAAGGTTGTTAGAAGGATATTTAAGAGTTTCAGTCCTATTAGAATTAGGACTTTTCATAAGCATTATAGCTGTCAATTTGTAATAAATAGCATGTCTCAGATTAGGAAAGGTGTCAAACTCTTTGAGTTCGATGTATCTAGTGGAGAAGAAGGGATCCTATATTGTAAATGTTCTATAAAGAGCATAAGGTTGAAATCCAAGACGTTGGACATTTTTAGCAAAGACTGTGTTATTGTATGTCACTGGTTTTTTTAGCTTAATACAAAGTTCTGTTTTGACAACTCAAGATTCATGAGGAGTTCTTATTCATTATTGTTCTAATGGCATTCTTCAATATCTCTATTTGCAGTGGTGTTTGTATATGATACTTAGAATTCATTCATAATGCTCTAACTTCCTTCATATACAAACTGACTGTGTGTTTCACTGTTCTACTTTTTTACTCACTGACTTGAACTCCAAATGCCTTGACTTCCATGCTAGATAGACTATGATGTTTTTGCTAAATTTATCTTGACTCCATGGCCCAATGAATGTTTTCTAATCTGTGATACAACCGGTTATATTATTCTATATTTTTACCTTAGAGTTAGCCATCTATCCATTAATCAAAAAATCATAAACCCTTGAGAAAGCCCGCTCAGGTTGAGGAGGCTAAGCCTCAGCCAAAATATTGGTCTGAAACAATTACACAAAGTCCACTTGATGAGCAGCCTATCAGGTCAGATTTTGTGATAACATTTTGGTGCATCTGCCAGGAGCCTGAAGATTACTCATTCCCGAAATCAAGAAGTTGAACTTCTGAAGGTAGCAGGAGCTCAGGAAACTTTTCGAGGCTGCATCTACCTTGGTGACTCCATTCAATTTCAAAAATTTTAAGGTGGCTTCAAGAAAGAGATATACAAGGAGCAATCTTGATCCCAATCCACCTACCGTTGTGGACAATCCAAACACTATTTCAAGAGGTATTCAAAGAATTTCAGAAATATCGGGTACTCCATCTCATTCGAAATCTTTGTCCTCTGAAATATTAAGAAGTCCTGAAGACAAGAGTTGATGATAAAATTCATGAAGCGTTGTTTAGATCAGAAAGTGAAAAAGAACTCATTGATATTATCTTAGACTTGCATAAGAGAGGAATTGACACTTCAACCCTAGTAACACAAGAAGACAAAGAAGAATTTTGGGAAACTGTTACCTCTAAGCTGTTGTTAGAAAAAGAGTCTTTAGATAAACTGAAAGAACTTGATCCTTTTCAAGTTTTGCTGAAAGCTAAAGCTGGTTTACCCCTTCCCAATTGAAGTTCCATTGTTAGTGGATTACAAAAACCAAATAGTCCTTCTCATATCAGTTCTTCATCTTCTATTTTTGTCATTCATAAAACTATTGTTCACCCTTTAAACATGGTTGGCCCTACTAGGTATGCCCCACTTTTCCTTCCTGATGTTTTACATGATCTCCCTAGCAAATATGCTGCTAATATTCAAACTTGGGGAAGCGATGAAGAAATCACAGCAGAGCAACATGTAGATCAATTTAATGATTTTATAGACAGAGAAGAAGTTGATGATGAAGATGTGAAGTTAAGATTATTTGCACAAATTTTTACCGGTGAAGTTAGAAAATGGTTTAAAGCTCTCACCCCTAGAAGTATTAAAACTTGGGATGAGTTTGAAGATAATTTTTTGAGAAAATGGGGAAACAGAACCAATCCAGTTCAAGCACTTACTGGATATAATAGTCTTAGAATGGAAGTTGATGAATCTGTCTAGAACTTTTCAAAAAGATTTAATAAAGCTTTTGATTCAATTCCAGTTCATTTGACACCTCCAGAAGCCTGAGCACAAATGAGATATGCTGAAGCATTTGACTATGAATTTTCCATCTTGTTGAGAGAAAGAGAATCACCTACACTTGTTGAAATGAAAAATGATGCAGTAAAGGTAGAGGTAAACATGATAGCTGCTAAAAAGTCAAAAATGGGAAAAACTAAATTGAAAGAAGAAGATAAACCTTCTTCTTCAATTCTGATGATAAATTTGATTCAATGATGAAAACTATGGAGAAGTTGACGAATAGGTTGGCCCTTGGAAACACCTATGCTCCTCCTGTGCAACATGAGCCTCAATTTAGAAATCCTCAATTCAGAAGACCTCAAAACCAACAAAAGCCAAGAGAAAATAGAAATCAGTAGCCTAGTCCTCCAATGAGACCTCCTTTTCAGCAAAATTTGGTAGATGAAGAAGATGAGCCTAAAATTCCTGACGAATCTATCCATTGTCTGGACGAAGAAATGTCAGGAATTTTCTTGACTAAAGAAGAGCATGATGAGTCAGATTTGGCTAATCAAGGAGAAGAACCATCAGATTATTTCAAGGGGTATCAACATGCTATTTTTGAGATGCAAAAGCAATATAATCTCAAAAAAAGAAATGTGCCTATTATCACAAACAAAACACAGCCTAAGAAAGACATTTCAAAGGCTACTGAAGTCAAAAAGGATACTCCAAAGATTGTTGAAGGTAAGAAAGACACTTCACTTCTTCCTCCTGTTAAAGAAGCTGAAAATTTTGTTTCTGTTTTCAACCTTGAGAATGAAATTTCTAAGATTAAAATATCAGTTCCATTTGGCGAGATTCTCAAGGTAAATGAATATAGAAGCAAGATTGTTAAGATGTTAAATTCACAACCAGGAGCTGCTGATATTTTGAATATTCAAGAAGACAATCCAACCATATATTTGGGTCCAAGACTAGAAGATGAAAAAAATGAAGAAGTGCCTCCTTTTTATGTGAGTATTAGTATTCATGACATGAATTTACATAATGCTATGTTGGATTCAGGGGCCTCTCATAATCTTATGCCCAAATTAATCATGGAAAGGATGGGGTTAGAAATAACAAGACCATATAAGAATTTGTTTTATTTTGATTCAAAAAGAGTTCAATGCATTGGTTTAATTAAGGATGTTGTTGTTGGTCTAACACAAACCCCTGCTAAGATAGTGGTCATGGACATTGTAGTAGCTGACATTCCACCAAAGTTTGGTATGTTATTTTCAAGATCATGGGCAGCAAAAATCAAAGGCACGATGCAAATGGACCTTACCTATGCCACCATTCCTGTTTTTGGTGAGCAGAGAAAATTGTATTGAGAGACTAGAATGACATACATGGTGAGTAGTAAAGACAAACCTTAAAAATTTCCAATTTATGCTTTTGATACTGAACTTGGATCTTCCATTCTTTTCAATGAGTCAACTGATGATGTAGAGCAAGAAATAAAAGCAGAAAATCAGTACTCTGAAATCCAGCAATCCGAAAAGCAGCAAACAGAAAATTAGCAAGAAAATGATAAAGAGATGGAAGGATGGTGGTCATTGTATTTTGATGGATCATCAGGAAAGGAGGGGGCGGGAGAAGGGATTTGGCTTACAAGTCCAAGTGATGAGAGTAAGTTTTATTCCTATAAACTGAATTTTGATTGCACAAACAACATGGCTAAATATGAATCCTTGATTTTGGGTCTAGAGGTTTTGAAAAGAATGAAGGCTCAAAATATTTCTGTTTTTGGAGATTCATAATTAGTTATTAGACAAGTTGAAGGTGTTTATCAAACAAAGGATGTAAGAATGAGAGCATACAGAAATCTTGTTTTAGACATGTTGGAAAATTTTCAAGCCTATTCTTTCATTGTCAAAACTAGAGACCAAAACTCCATTGTTGATTCTCTTGCTGTCTCTGAAAGTATTTTCATCATTCCTATACATTCGACTGAAAAATATGAGATTTAAGTTCGCTATAGACCAGCTATACCAGACAATATCACCCATTGGAAATTTTTTGAAGATGATCAACAGGTAAAGAATTTTATTGAGCTGAAAGAATAATTTTAAAGTACACAAGTAGACCAACAAAACATGTTTGCTGAATCGAAAGGAAATTATGAAGTTTTGCAATTAAATAAAAATTCAATACCAAAAGGTCTTATTCCCCTTGAGAAACTTTTTGATCAAAATGATGTTTTTAAATCACCTAAGATCAAAATTTCAAAGTTTCTGTCAGCTGATATGAAGTACAAATATATTGAGATGTTGAAGAGGTTCATTGATGTTTTTTCTTAGGTTTATGCTGATTTAAAAAAGTTTGACCCTTCTATTATTCAGCATACTATTCCCATCAAAGAAAATGAAAGACCTTTCAAGCAAAAATTGAGGAGGATTAATCCCCTTCTCATGCCACTGATTGAAAAAGAGATTAAGAAACTCTTTGATGCTAAAATCATTGTCCAAATCAGATTCTCAAATTGGCTTGAAAATTTGGTGTCGATTAGAAAGAAGGGTGGAGAAATCAGAATTTGTATTGACTTCAGAAATTTGAACAAGGCTTCACTAAAGGATAACTATCCTCTCCCAAAGATGGATTCAATTCTGCAAAATATTGTTGGTTCTCAAACAATTTCTATGCTTGATGGTTTTTTAGGTTATAATCAGATTCTTGTACATCTGGATGATCAGGAAAAATAGCCTTCACAACACCTTGGGTCACATTCATGTACGCCAAGATGCCTTTTGGTCTCATGAATGCGGGAGCTACTTTTCAAAGAGAAATGGACATTTCTTTTTCTGAAGAAAAGGACAAGACGGTAGTTGTTTATCTTGACGATATAATAGTTTTTTCAAAGAAGGAAGAAGGTCATTTGAAACATCTAGAAAAAATTATGTTGAAATGTAGAAGGTTTGGTATCTCTCTTAATCCAACCAAAAGCAATTTTGCTTTGACTTCAAGCAAATTACCTGGTCATATTATTTCTGAAGATGGAATTAGGATTGATCCTAACATAGTTAATGCAATTCAGAAAGTAGATTTTCCTAGAAGTAGGAAAGAGATTCAATCATTTCTTGGAAAAGTAAATTTTGTTAGGGGATTTATTCCTAACTTTGTTGAGATTGTCAAATACATAACAAGGATGCTGAAGAAAGGAGTTGATATTAAATGGATAGCAGAAGCAAAGAATTCTTTCGAAGAAATCAAGAAGGCACTCTCACAAGCACCGGTACTCATCATTCCATATTTCTCTAAAGAATTTCTAGTTTTCACTCTTGCTTCAGAAAATACTATTGCCGGAGTTTTGCTACAAAAAGGACAGCAAGGTATTGAACAGCCTTTTTCCTTCTTTAGTAGAACACTAGAAAATGTTGAGCTGAAGTATAATATTTTAGAAAAGCAGGCCTATGCTTTGGTGAAGGCTATCAAAGATTTCAAAATTTACATTTTGCATTCTCACATCGTGGCATTTGTTCGTAGTATTGTTGTAAAGGACATCCTAACTCAAGCCGATCCTGATGGTAAGAGGGGAAAATGGATTGCTAAATCGTTGGAATATGACATAGAAATTAAACCAACAAAATTATTAAAGGGACAAGGCTTAGCAAAGTTAATGACACAATCAAACTTGGACTATCTTGACATAAATCTGAATGCAGAAATATCAGAAATTTTTGATGATGAGGAGGAATTAGTTCCTATTGAAGAGAAGAGCATAACTTCAAATTGGTATAAGGAGGTTATTTTTGTTTTACAGAATCATAAAGCTCTTGTTGGTCTAAAAAATTCCAAAGCAAGGTTTGTTAAGCTGAAATCTTTGAGGTATTTTATATTTAACAGAAATCTGTTTTGGAAAGATACTGGTGGAATTTTACTAAATTTTTTGTTGGAAGAAGAAGTTGATAAAGTAATTGAAGAATTTCACAAAGGCGATTGCAGAGGTCACCCTTATTGGAAAGCTACAGCAAACAAGATTCTAAGAGCAAGGTATTTTTGGCCTACAATGTTTAAAGACATTAACAAAAGAATTGTTGCATGCCATGAATGCCAAATTTTTGAAGGAAGGAGGAAGCTTGTGCCTTTACCTTTGGTACCTATCTATGTGGAAGCACCTTTTCAGTAGTGGGGGTTAGATTTTATCGGAGAGATACATCCATCATCATCAGGACAACATCATTGGATTCTTACAGCAACTGGCTACTTCACCAAATGGATAGAAGCAATCCCAACAAGGCAAGCTAATGATTCTGTAATTATTTCTTTTCTAGAAAATAATATCTTGTCAAGATTTGGTTGCCCCGTGAAGATTATAACAGATAATTCTCAAGCATTCAAGTCTAAGAAAATGATTAATTTTTGTCATCAATAGCATATCACTCTTGGACACTCTACTGCATACTATCCACAAGGGAATGGTCTTGTTGAATCATCTAACAAGAGCATTGTAAGGATCATTAAAAAATTATTGCAGGAGAACAAGAAAGCTTGGCATCTAAAGTTGAAGTATGCCTTATGGGCTAATAGAATATGCATAAAGAGATCAATTGGGACTTCACCATATGAATTAGTGTATGGCGCTGAAGCCATTTTTCCTACATCACTAGGAGTACCTGTCATGAAACTAATTCAAGGGCTTGAAGAGGAACCAAATGCCATTCAGAGGAGAATTAATCAGCTGATATATTTACAAGAGAAGAGAAATGAAGTTTATGAAAGCCACCAACAATCTCAAAACAGAATAAAAAATGCATTTGACAACAAGATAAAAGAAGAAAGTTTTCAAATACAAGACAAATTGCTAAAATGGGAGGCCAAAATTGAGGAGAAAGGCAGACATGGTAAGTTTGAGAAACTACGGAAGGGTCCTTTCAAGATAGCTGCTTTTCATGGGAATAACACTTATATACTGCAGGAAATTGATGGAGGATCATATGATGGAGGGCCTGTTAATGGCAAGTTCTTAAAGCATTACACTTGCTGAAGTTTGATCAATCACTGATAACATTGTACATATTTCATTTTTGTCAGTTTTATTGCTAATAATGACAAGATGAATTAGCTAGCTTGAGCCCGAGGTGAAGGCCATTAGAGCTTGAGGAGGAAGTTTGGTGATTCAAATTTTTTTTTTGTTTTTGTCAAAAAATGGATAGTAGCACTGGAGCTACTGGTTCTTCTTGTACCACAGGGGCACACTATCCCAGGTGGAGCCACTATTAGCACCCTTAAAAAAAATTCTAAATTCTGTAAGTTTACACAGTTTTATTCATAGTGTCAAATAGGTCTTAAGTTACTTTAGTCTTGATAAAGGATATTTTATAGGTTTACAAGTCTCAAAAAGTCAGTTTTCAATTTCAAATAAAGTCATTAGGTCTCATCCCATGGTTGAAAAGTCCCATCATTCACTTAAAAATCATGTCATCAACTTTCAAATGAAACCCCTGCAATTAGCTACAAAACCACAGTTTCGTAGCGCGGTCAGTTCAAAAATTGAGTTTTGCACTATGAAAGTGTTGCTACTTTCGTAGCGCAAAGTGTGAAAAATGCACTATGTGCGCTACGAAAGCGCGGATTCTTAAAAGGTCATGTCAAAGCTTAGAAATTGTCTGAAATCTGTTAGGATATGATAGGGTAACATCATGGTGAGTCATTTAGGAGTAATATTAGAAATGATCAACCATCCATATCCATCATTACTATGACAGGGGTTTCATATTGAGAAAAGAAATTTCAAAATTCGAAAGGTCTTGTCTGTTTTAGTCATTCCAGTTTTCATTTGCTCATATTAAACTGTGAAACATTCCTGTTTCGAGCTCAAGCTTATGGTTGTCCTATACCAAGGATATTTCATACATTATCAAGAGAGGTTGATCCTTTTTCAAGAGAGGCTTCTAAATAAAATCAAGAGAGGTTGTTTGCAACAGAGGTTGATTATCAAATTCTAAAGGAAGCCAACAGGGTTTTTCTGAAACAAGTGTGGCTGAGGAGAAAAAGAACCATAGATCAGGACATTGTTTGAGGTCTGAACCTGAAAGAATAAGAGTTTTAACTAAAGACCAAACATTCATGGATGCTTTCAATAAAGCAGGTTGTTTAAAGTTCTGTGAAAAGCTGCAGGGTGGACATACTCAGGTATCAAAAGAATTTGCATTACATTTCAGTGGTACAAATACAAAGGTTGGGATGTTAAATATGTCAGTGACTGATCCGGATTTATGCAGGAACACAACAGAATAAACATATAACCATAAATACAGAGATGCAGCAGAAATAACACTTCATTTCATTACTATCAAAGAACTGAAATTTGCTTACAGACAGAATGGAAATAAAACTAGCTAGGGCGTTGGTAGCTATCTCTGAGAAGAGATGTGGCGGCTACAGGCCTCTGAACTGAGTTACAATGAGGCTCAAGGGCCTATTTATTATTTAGAAACAATGAAGAACCCTAAACATCCAAAAACCTAACCCTAGGAGATTAAGCGCCAAAACTATGGGCCCCGTTTGGGTAAATTGGTGTTTCAACTTCCCAGGGACGTAACTTTGGCATACTATCTCCTTTTGATGCACATGATACCTCATTAGAATGCTCTATCTGAGGACTACAAATTTCGCCATGAATATCATTCCAAAATGGAATGATATTAGTTGGAGGCGCGATGCTTAAAACGTGGTTGGGGCCTCCGGCAGCTCGAGAGATTTAGGACCAGCGCTAAAATAATGAAAGTTATGGCGAAAAAGCTGAAGAGACAATGGTGGGGGCCAAGTGAAATAGTGGACGTGCCAATGTCCACCTAGATCATTCCTCCCCCTTGAGAAGCAATGGTCCCCATTGCGTTAAGTTCCTCCATGAGATGAGGGAAATTCTGTTTAGAATTTGGCACTAAGAAAAAATCACCAATGCTCTTTTTTTTACTTTTTGTGATGGTCAAAAAATGTCCGTCATCATTGATCATTAAAAAACCGTCACTGTAAGTGTATATAGTGATGGTCCTTTATGGTCCGTCACCAAAGAAATTTTGAATGACACTTTTGGTGAGGGTCGTTAAAGGCCCATCACTAATTCTCTCTTTGGTGACACTTCTAGTGACGAAGTTTTAATGACCCTCACCAATGCTCGTTTTGTTACTTTTGGTGACGGTCAAAAAATGGCCGTCATCATTGATCATTCTAATGATTTTTTGATGACGCTATGTACCTATTAATATATTTTTTTGTCAAAAGTTAACGATTTAATACCATTATTGTGGAGTATTTTTTATAATATGTCCAAAGCCATAGTGGTTAGGGTCAGTGAAGTTTTTAGAAGTAATTAGTGTGTATCATTTCCCTCAAGTAATAACTAGTCAAATAGAGATTTCCTATGAGTCAACAGATTATTCATATATATTAAGTTTATTATCTAGAAAATTCCCTTTAGATAAAGTTCCACTATTGTGTGTAGGAAATATATTATTTAATACATAATCAAGCTTTGACAATTCTATTAATGAGAAAGACCTAACGATCCTCACCAATTTGGGCACGCCTTAAATTAATGCTTTGGCACACACTAACATTTCTTAGCACCCCACATGTATTGGAACATCTTTGTACCTAGAACATCTTGTGATGACACTTACACCCAAGCACATGGTGACATGCGCTAGCACAACATCGTACTCTGCTAACATGTGTTGGCATGCTGCATATAGTCCCTAGCATGCCCTGGAACACCTTGGTTGAATGCATTGACATACATTAGCACTTGGCAAACAATGCCACTTGGCATGTATTGGGACCTATTATTAGTGTGCCTAGCATGCCCCTTTTCAAAAAGATAAAGTCCTGACTTATTAACCCTCTTATTGGTTCTTCCTTTTGTTGCCTTGACACATATTGACATACCCTGGTCCCTTGCACCACATCCTTAGCACCCAGCATGTATTGGCATATCTTGGCACTATTAATTGGCACATGATATAATTAGCACACCCTGGAACTCCCAAGCACACTTTGGGAATTCTTGACATGCCTTGATATTTCCTAGCATGCCTTACCAATGCTTAGCATACCTTGTCAGTCCCTCCTTGGCATGACAACTAACACTCATTAACACTAGTCTCTGGCGCACGTTCCTCATATTCATTAACTTTCATGAATTTTTACTTAGTGCTCCCTTAATTTTTTTTCCTAGTAATCCTTAACACTCATGAACATGCATTATCACTCTCTAGCACACTTTAGCACTCTTCAACATTCCCTTCCACTTCATAACATGCATAACACTAGTTCTTGACACATATTAGCGCTTGGCATGTATTGGTGCTTGGAAAGTCTTAGCATGTGTGGAATACGTTGAGATGCCTTGGTATGATTTGGCATGGTTTAATATTAAATTTATTTGTGATTATCAGTTGTTGGAAAGTATATGAGAAGCAACAAAGGAATACTTGGCACTTAGAATGCACTAAGACTTTGCACTTGGCACCTAGTGTTGGTGTGCCTAGCATGCCCCTCTTGGAAAAGGTAAATTGATGACTTATTAACCTCTTATGTGTTCATTTCCTTGTAGTTTAACTTTTTTCTCCCTTTTTTGTCTTGACAATCCCTGACACGCATTGACACACCCTTGCACATCTTGGCATGCCTTATCACTTGGCACATCTTAGCATGTTTGACATGTATTCCCACTATCTGGCACATCAAGGGGGTGAAGAGAGATGTAGTCCTAAAGTAGGTCAAGTACGAGGGCCGAGTAACGGTTGCTAAAGGGAGGTCATGGTCATCCTCCAAGAGCAAGATCATCATGTGAGGGTTCAAAAGAATGTTGCATACCTTAATGGTCAGTTTGCGCTAGGAAGTAGGATGGCATATTGTTAGTTCTCTTCTGGCAGATCAAGCTTAAGAGAGGTTTCTCATGAGAATCTGGGCATGTGATTTCAATGGTGTCTTTGTGTGAAGGCCGCATCAAATTATGAAATGTTGAAATTTGCAACAAGAAACAGTGAGATTGGAAACTAGAAAGGACAAAAAAAAATGCACCCACACTGGTGAGGAATTTTGATGCACCAGGAGTGAGGAATGTGGGGCGTCTAATTTATTTTTCCCTTAAATAAATTGGACAATAAATTGTAATTTCATCTCATAACAACTTTTGTTAGTTAATTAAGTCATGATGACCGAGTTAGCTCAAAAAATTCAAGTACTTGAGGGTCTAAGATGAGGCATCTAGAGGGATTCTAATATTTTTTGGGTCCAGTTGAAATTGATGCATTAGTGGGGTGCAAGTGTAATTAACTCAATTAAATGCATTAAAATCAGTTTAACTGGTTCTAACTAAGTTATGAGCTAGCGAGAGGTCCAGTGAATTAAATTAGATTTAATTCACAATGAGTGATCAATCATATAATTGATAATTCACTATTAATAGTTGTATGCATGTCAGTTTCGAGGAATACCCAGTTGAGACAGAGGTTAAAGGGAACATAACTATCAGTTGTATTCAGAGAAAATTTCCCATGTGAAATTATAAAGTCATTGGGATTCCATAATGGATTGTGCAATCAAGGAAGATTGATTTTCCTAATTAATAAGCAGTTAATTCCCTAGCTAGGATTGTATGAGCAAGGCAGGCTGAATTAAGGATCAGAATTGGCTAAGTACTAGACCGAGTTTGCCTAGATCAACGGGAGACAATTGACAGAGTGTCAGAGAATCTCATGAGAGATTAAGCATTAATGTTTTGTTTCATGATTCCTTGACTTAATACACAATAGAGATAGAGGGCCTTTGAGCAGTTTCTTTCCCCAAATACATCATGTTGTTATGCGATTGATAATTTATTTCTCTTACTTATATGTGATTGTGCGATCGTGTTTTGTTTCCGCAAATTGTAGGAAGGATTCAATATCTTGTTTTAGTATATTACAAGATTAGATTGAATCTTGTTGGTTAGATTTTCTACATGGTATTAGAGCAGAAATTTTTTGGGCGGCGAGTTTGCATAGAATATTTGAATATTTTGGTGTAAAATTTTCAAAAACAAATAGGCTATTTGGATTCCTTGCGAAAATATACCGAAATAGAAAGAAAAAAAAAAAGCGGTCGAATCGGAGCTCGGATGAGGGAGATATCATCGATTTAAAATCAACTCTTTTTTAGAAACCTTTTGTAACGTCGGGACAATGACACTGTGCGCGAGTCAAGAACCTATATGTAATTGAGGTACCAGATGCATGCAAAGCTTTGAGGAGAAAGGCAGAAGTTAGAGACTTGGTGGTTTAAAGGGAGCATAAATACCTCTTAACATGAATCTTCATGAGAAGCGGTCTCAGAAGGTTGTGGAGTAGTTTCCACAATTGGAGAAGCAGAGAGGAGAATGAGTGGAAGCATCCACTCAAGCAGAGACCTCCATGAGGGGGAAATTTCGAGACAGATGGGAAGAGGGAGCAGCCATACCTGGAGATGTAAGCTGGTGGGGTGATGTGTAGACATAATCCCAAGATAAGAAATTTGGGCAAGGTCCATTGAGATGGCGTGTGATCTCATGGATCGAACCTAGCTACGAGGAGCCACAGTACAATAGTAGTAGGAAGGATCAGTTAAATTGATGTAGTCGGATGTCAGCAAGACAAAAATCAGAGTCAGATGTCAAATACTGGATCACAAATTAGAGTTAGCAATAGTTCAAAGGGCACGGATGCAGATGTCAGCAGCAGCGCAGAGAATCCAGTACTAGACAGATGCAGTAGCTAGCAGCAGTCAGAAGATTCTGATGACAGATGCATTATATCGAGTAAGTTGTTCGGAGGCTATTCAGTTTTAGGACTTGCAGGTGCAAACAACACTAGAGAAGTGTAGCATGCAGAACATTCCAAAAGTACCGAATGGAGATAGATTGAATTCCTTTCTTATTGAGAGGGAGTATTGAAATTTGCAACAAGAAATAGTGAAATTGGAAACTAGAAAGGACAAAAAAAATGCACCCACATTAGTGAGGAATTTTGATGTACCAGGAGTGAGGAATGTGAGGCGTCTAATTTATTTTTCCCTTAAATAAATTGTAATTTCGTCTCATAACAACTTGTGGCAGTTAACTAAGTCATGATGATTGAGTTAGCTCAAGAAATTCGACTTAAGGTGATCGAGGTGGATATTGGTAGCCACCCACCTATTCCACTTGGGCCCTCGCCATTGTCTCTTTCAATTTTTCAATTTCCTTAATTATAGCACAGTTTTCTATTTTTGTCAGTTTTTCAGGTCCTGAACTTCCGGAGCCATTTTGAGGCCCCAAACGACGTTTTTTGGGCAAGAAATATTTAGCGATTTCATAGAAATCGCATTAGCAGTTGTAGTCCTCGAAGAGATCTTTCTAACAAGGTATCATGTGCATCAAACGAAGATCATATGACCAAGTTACAACCCCGGAAAGTTGGCTGCCCAACTAACCCCAACGGGGCCCATAAACTCTTGGTGTTACATCTCCTCGGGTTAGGGTTTTGATTGTTTAGGATTTTATCTTATTTTTAAATAATAAAAAAGACCCTTCATCCATATTGTAACACAGTTCAGAGGAACATAACTATCAGTTGTATTTATAGAAAATTTCCCATGTGCAATTATAAAGTCATTGGGATGCCATGATGGATTGTGCAATCAAGGAAGGTTGATTTTCCTAATTAATATGGAGATAATTCCATAGGAATTGTGTGAGCAAGGCAGGCTGAGAATTGGCTAAGTATTAGACCAATTTTTCCTAGATCAGCAGGAGACAATTGGCAGAGTGTTTGAGAATCTCAAGAGAGATTAAGCATTGTATTGTTTCATGATTCCTTGACTTAATACAAAATAGAGATAGAGGGTTTTGAGCAGTTGCTTCCCCAGATACATCTTGTGTTGTACGATTGATAACTTGTTTCTCTTACTTATATGTGATTGTGTGATCGTGTGTTGTTTCCACAAATTGTAGGAAGGATTCAATATCTTGTTTTAGTACATTACAAGATTAGATTGAATCCCATTGGTTATATTTTCTACATGAAATAGAAGAGAGGGTTGATACCATCTTGCCTTGTGGTGGTTAGTAGGTCGCAAGGTCTGTGATAAAGACCAACATAAATGGAGGAGGGCTTGCACTGTAATTTAGAGCCATAACAGAAGTTGACACAAGTGTAATATTGACTGATTTAACCCTAGTTTGAGGGTCGACATTGAGATCTGAAGTTCATGTCAAGATTCAGTCAAAGAAATGCCCAAAATCTATGGATCCATATGAGCTAGGTCGAGTCTCTTATGGAGGCAAGAGTCCTGTTTTTTCTATGTGTGGATAGGGTTTGTTCTACAACAATTAGAAGTACATAAGTATAATGCCCTAGTTAGGACAGTTTCCTAGCATGTTTAGTTTATAAGGTATGCCCTTAAGACTGTGACAAATTTGCGTAGAAGAAGACAGGTTGTGACCCTTAGAGCGAGGTTTATTTCTGCAATAAAGACCACAGATCTGGAAGATGGTTTGCAGATTCAGTATGTGTGGAGACAATAGATCCAAAGGAGGGTGGAACCTGAGCAGAAGATTGAACATGCAGAAGAAATGTGCCACATGGAGAATGGATTGACATGCAGAGGAGTTGATTTTGGTGGACTTTCCATAGAGTTTTAGACAAATATATGAAGAAACCTATAAAAAATTAGTAAATGGACTGTTAGTGGCTGATTTGTGACCCTAGTTC
Source organism: Pinus albicaulis (assembly GCA_034641835.2). Taxonomy (NCBI): domain Eukaryota; kingdom Viridiplantae; phylum Streptophyta; class Pinopsida; order Pinales; family Pinaceae; genus Pinus; species Pinus albicaulis. The sequence continues at coordinate 1,547,808,926 of CM076580.1, read as the reverse complement.
AGTCATCTAGAGATTGTTAGAAGTATGATAAGAGGAGTAATTCATATATGTTCGTAGATTGGACAACAAAGATCAAATTGTCGATACACAAGAACAATGATCTTGAGAGGACTCAAACCCTTGTTAGGTGGCAGATTTGAAGAGCCCTAGATGAAGACAATATTGTGGGGCCCTAGATCAGTAAAAATAATTGATTGTGGTTGGGCAGATTGATGGTAGTCCAAGTACAGTTGGAGGGTTGTTAGATTACTGTCAAAGAAGAGCCCTGACTCTTGTTCTGGTGAAGGACAACAAAATTGGTAGAAGCATAGGTGTATAGGGCCTAAGGATGTGCAGACTTTCAAGGACTAAAGTAATAGTCAAGTGGGCGAACCAACTAGCCCTAGTTCACTATATTGTAGAGGATTGATTAAGAGAGAAGAAGGGCAGCCTCCATAGCCCTGGAATTCTCATCTTGGAGCTGTAATATGGAAAAAGTGGGCATACGAAAGAGTTGTTCACAAATGGAATTGTGAACAACTTGTTACCACTCAAACTAGTAGTGGACCTAAAAGGTGTTCCTAAGAGGGCAATTTCTAGGACAAGGGAAACGATGGAGGCTTAGCCCATTGTCACCACAACTAAGGCTCCGTGCTCTTCACGGAATTTCACTGATGGGTGGAGTCTCGGTAGTTTAGGAAGTCACTTGTAGAGTATTGGTCAATGAATAGGTGGGAAGTGACCCTTGAAACCCTTTCTCTAAGATAAAATAAAGAGTGGGACTTGCTTTCCTTCTAAGCAAGTGAATTTATCTTCTAGGGAGAGAAGAGGGGGATTGAAGGGTTGAGGGAGAAGAATAAGACTTATGAAGGAAGTTCTCAATCCCTAAAATCCTTTGGGAACTTGGATTCCCAAATGGTCCTTGATGAAAGGCCTTTAACACCAAATGGGACCACACGGGGCCAAGTGGACCCAGCCCAGGTTCGGGGATGGAATTTAGCAACCAATGATGTTCCTATACTAGACAAGGTGAGGGGAAAGGATCAGATAAGAGTTTTTACTTCGATAGGTCAAATTGATCCTACTAGGTTCTATCCTTGGGACCACCTAGGCAAAACTTGATCCTAGAGCTAGGGCTTGAGGTATCTGAATATTCCACCGTCGGAATTGGCCCAAGTTTTGAGGAGAGTGAGGGTACCCAACAACGCAGCTGCCTCTAGGAGATAGAAGTTTTCCTCTAGCTAGATTCCTAGGAAATTGTTGCCCTAGGTTGTTGAGAATGCAGCAAGATGATGGAGCTTAGTGAAATGAAGTCGCCTTCACTAAGTGGGCCCGCAGGCAAATTCTGGCGCAAAGTCTATTTTTAGACTATGTCTATTTTTAGACATACGGAGCATAATTTGGGAATTCTACTTGGAGATTCTTGATGGATGCGACATGTCGGTAAAAATAGATGAGACCATATTTTTTAGGACCCAGGCTATTTTTAGACTGATCTCCTAAAAATATGGAAGTCAAATATTATTTACCCTTAATAATATTTTGACTATAAACAGCAGTTTACTCTCTTGGCGCACTTCGGTTTGAGTCATGGAGGTGGCTCATGCAACTGACACAAGGAATCACGTGGTTCCTAGGGTTTGATGGCATCTTGCATGGTTGGCTTCAGTTAGACTTCAGTGGCGGAAGTTTTGGAGGAGTTAACGGGACAAATAGTGGAGTTGTGTTCTATTTATTTCAGTTGAACTAGTTGAGATTAGTTAACTAGCTAATCAATTAGATATGAGTGGAGTAAATTAAATAATATTTAATTCACTAAATATTAACTCATTAGTCAACTCAAGAACACTTCAGTTCACTACAGTGCATGATCAGTTCAGTGGAGACCAGTGGAAGAGGTAGATGAAAGGGTGAGTAAAGCTATCAGTTGGAGGATTAGTTTTGCATGGGATTTGCATTACACTTGGAGGAATTGTCCATGACAATTGCGCAGTCAAGCCAAGGGGGATTCGAACCTTGAACCTCTTCATATACAGGCCATGATTGCGCAATAGAGGCAAGGCAGTCAGCAGTGAGTTTTGAACCCGAGACTTGTTCAAAACTGAGTTAGATTGTGTGTGACTTTATGAGAAAGTACTGAGTACTTGTGAGGAGTATTGTACTTTGTTGGTTACATGATTTCTCCATTATAATATACACAATAGCTGCGGGGTTTTCGGCTATAGGCTTTCCCCATACATACTGAGTTAATGTGTGATTGATTTGATGTGAGATTGCTTCTGTTATTTCCGCATGTGACAATTAATTGTAGAAGAAGGTTATGTGTTATGCATGCAATTCGAAATTGATGTATGATCGGGTTAATCTTCAATGAATAAGTGATTTATTCAGCTAATTTCTACATGGTATCAGAGCGAAGTTAATTGTCGAAGTCTATTACGGTGATTGCAAACTTATTTCCTCGGACAGAGTCTGCATGCGGGCCAGGTAGCCTCCGGAATATTCATCCTTCTTTGTAAGGTGAAAGATCTGGTGAATGCCCTTGCAGTCAATCTCTGATTTGGAAATAATTTGTTTTCACGTATAGATCGGAAGCGATAGAGCTTGGAGTTTGGAATTCGAATTTTGCAGAAGGTTGGTTTTCTTGGTGCCGGTGTTGAAGATGTCTTCTTTCAACGGTTTGCGACTTGAATATGCTCTTGAAGGCAGTTCGAATTATGTTGCATGGAAGGATCGCATGGAAGCAGTGTTAGAAGATAATGGTCTGAAGGAGTTCGTGGATGCGGATGTCCCAAAGCCCACTGATGCGGCTTTGGTCGATGCATGGCAAAAGAAGATCACGAAATGTCGAAGGATCCTGTTGGAGGGCGTCAAGGATCATATTGTATCCAGCCTGCATGGAAAGGCTACTCCATATTTAATGTGGAAAGCTTTGACGGATCTATTCCAGAGTAAGAGCGACCAAAGGAAGCTGGCGCTCAAAGATAAGCTCGGGAACATCAAGATGGAGAAGGGCGACAGTATCGCCAAATACCTCACGAAGTTCACTCAATGCAGAGATGAGCTGGGAAGTGTGGGGGTTATTGTCGATGAAGAGGACATGGTCGACCTGGCTCTCCTTGGTCTTCCGAAGGCTTGGCACTCATATCAAGATAGTGTCAATGGTCGGGAGAAGCTGCCGGGATGGGAGCGCCTTTGGGCGGATCTCATGCAGGAGGAGATAAGAAGGACTACTCGAGATGGATCTTCATCAAAGGGAGCTGATGAAGAAAACTGCGCTTTGGTGGCCAAAGCAAAGAAAGGGAAGGGTAAGAAAACCTCTCATTCTGGTGCAAAGGGCAAGAAGCAGGATATGGCGAAAGTGAAGTGTTTTCAATGCCATGATCACGGACATTATGCTACCAATTGTCCAAAGAAGAAGAAGAACAAGCAAGCGGGAAGATCTGCAGATGGAGAAGCTTTGGCTTCACAGTTCGAGCTTGACTTTTCACTGATTGCATGCTTGTTTTCAAGTGTGATGGGATCGGTGTGGTTCTTGGACAGCGGTGCGTCATTTCATATGACGGGAGATCGGGAGTTGTTCTCAGATCTGGAGGACAAGGATTTGGGCATGCACATCGAGATGGGCGATGACGGTAGATACAGTGCGACTGGTACCGGTACCGTATCCTTTCAGAGGGAGTCTGGTAAACCCTTTGTCTTAAAGGATGTCATGCATGTACCTGGATTGAAGAAGAACTTGATTTCAGTAGCGATGTTGGAGGATAAGGGTTATGATGTGGTCTTCAGCGAAGGAAAAGCTTTCCTGCGCAGTAAGACTACTGGAGAGACCCGGAAGATAGGGGTTCGAACTCAGAACCTTTATCAGTTGCAGGTAGATGACTGCGCAGCTATGGCATGCAAGGTTGGAGATGTGGTGAGCCGGGATGATGAGGGCGAACTATGGCACAGGAGATTGGGCCATCTTCACCATGGAGCTTTGAAGATTCTGCAGCAGATTTCTACTGGACTTCCTAAGGGTACCCTTGCGCAGTCAGATCAGTGCAAGGGGTGTACTTTAGGGAAGTATGTGAAAGCCACCTTTCACGAGAAGGATAGTCGCGCCACGACGATCCTTGAGAGAGTTCACACAGACGTGTGTGGTCCTTTCTCAGTTGCTTCGACAGCAAAGCACAGGTTTTATGTGATCTTTGTTGATGATTTCTCTCGAAAGTGCTGGATCTTCTTCATGCAGAAGAAGAGCGATACATTCGCGAAGTTCTGTGAGTTTAAAGCACTGGTCGAGAAGGAGTCGGGGAAGAAGGTGATTGCTCTAAGGAGTGATAGCGGTGGTGAATTCATCTCGGCTGAATTCAAGGAGTTCTGCAGCGCAGAAGGGATTCGGAGAGAGCTCATCGCACCCCATAACCCACAGCAGAACGGGGTGGCTGAGCGGAAGAACAGAACGATCGTGGGTGCTGCACGGGTGATGTTGCATGATCAGGGCCTGCCCCTTCACTTGTGGGCTGAGGCATGCAATACAACAGTGTATGTGCAGAACCGTTGTCCTCACAAGGTTCTTGGCATGAGTACACCGGAGGAGGCTTATTCTGGCAAGAGGCCCGATATTTCCCATTTGCGGATTTTTGGTTCTCCTGTCTACATGCATGTGACGAAGGATGCGAGAAGGAAGCTGGATCCAACTGCTGAGGTTGGAATATTTGTAAGTGCTGCTTAGTACCTCCAACTATCGAAAAGATATAGGCGCGAGATAGTCGCCTGCAAGTTGGTGAACTATGGATATAATTCGAAGGAAGGAAAGCCATGCAGTGTTCGCTTGAGAGGGAGCCACACTTGCATGCAGATGAGGAGCTGTTAGTTCCTAAGGAGGAGCTTCCGGATGTAGATCAGCCACAAGAGGAGGTTCAGGAGGTGGAAGAAACCACCCAGGCAGCGCCAACCATCAGAGGGCGCATGCGCACTACAGAAGCTGAGCGACTGGCTCGGGATGTAGAGAAGGTTGTAGGACCACCTATAGCACAGCGCAGACAGAGACAGTCACCGGATCGGTACACTGGATACATGGCTCTTATGAGTCAATGTGTTGTGACAGAGCCATCCTCTTTTGAGGAAGCTGTGGAGGAACCCGCATGGGTTGATGCCATGATCGAAGAATATGATTCGATCATCGGGAACAGTGCATGGGAGATTGTCCCAAGACCGGTTGGGAAATCAGTTGTAGGTTCGCGATGGATCTACAAGGTGAAGCAGGCGGCTGACGGGAGTGTGGAGAAGTAAAAGGCGAGATTTGTCGCCCGTGGCTTCTCACAGATCGAGGGGATTGACTATGAGGAGACTTTTGCACCTGTCGCAAGGTACTCTTCCATACGGACGATCTTTGCTCTCTCAGCGCAGATGGGGTGGCACATTCATCAGATGGATGTGAAGACTGCGTTCCTCAATGGAGTTATTGAGGAAGAGGTGTACATAGAGCAGCCTGAAGGTTTTGAGATCTTCAGCAGTGAGTCGCATGTGTGCCGACTCAAGAGAGCACTGTATGGGCTGAAGCAAGCACCTCGTGCTTGGTACACTCGGATAGACATCTACTTCACCGGGCTTGGATTCTCCAAGAGTGAGGCGGATCCAAACCTATACCAGATTGTGGTGGAGGGGAAGCTGTTGATCATCGTACTGTATGTAGATGATCTGATTTTGACTGGCGATGAGCAGTTGATACTTTCATGCAAGGAGGATCTTGCACGAGATTTTGAGATGAAGGACTTAGGCATCCTTCATTATTTCCTGGGATTGGAGATTTGGCAGCGTAGCAGAGGACTGTTTGTTTCTCAGGGCAAGTATGCCCGGGAGATTCTGGAGAGGTTCAACATGCAAGGCTGCAAGCCTATTGACACTCCTCTTCCTGGTGGTTGGAGGAAGGAGGATGCTACTTCAGCGGAGGTAGTGGATGCCACTGTCTATCGACAGTTGGTGGGGTCGCTTATGTATCTGGTCAATACATGACCCGATATATGCTATGCTGTTAACCAGCTTTCGCAAGCTATGGTTAAGCCTGCCAAGCTCTTTTGGAAGGCAAGCAAGCATGTATTGCGCTATATTAGAGGCACATCGGGATATGGTCTATGGTACAGACAGGAGGATGGAGCGAAGCTTTCTGGCTTCACTGATGCAGATTGGGCAGGGAGCCCAACGGACCGGAAGAGCACATCTGGAGGAGTTTTCAGCATTAGGTCGACAGCAGTTTCCTGGTACAGCAGGAAGCAGAGATCCGTGGCACTCAGTTCAGCAGAGGCCGAGTACATGGCAGCTAGCTTGGCTGCATGCGAGGCTATTTGGATGAGGAAGATCCTCGTTGGATTGTTCGGGTTGCATTTGGAGCCTACGGTGATTTACTGTGATAACCAAAGTTGCATTAAACTCTCGGCTAATCCAGTATTTCATGATAGGTCCAAACACATCGACATCAGGTACCATCATATCAGATATTGTGTTCAGCGGAGAATCATGATGCTTTCATATGTTCCCACGGAGGATCAAGATGCCGACATCCTGACGAAGGCGCTCACCGGGAGCAAGTTCGAATTCCACAGAGGCAGGATAGGGATTGCAGATAATCCATATCTTGCTGAGAGGGAGTGTTGAGAATGCAGCAAGATGATGGAGCTTAGTGAAATGAAGTCGCCTTCACTAAGTGGGCCCGCAGGCAAATTCAGGCGCAAAGTCTATTTTTAGACTATGTCTATTTTTAGACATACGGAGCATAATTTGGGAATTCTACTTGGAGATTCTTGATGGATGCGACATGTCGGTAAAAATAGATGAGACCTTATTTTTAGGACCCAGGCTATTTTTAGACTGATCTCCTAAAAATATGGAAGTCAAATATTATTTACCCTTAATAATATTTTGACTATAAACAGCAGTTTACTCTCTTGGCACACTTCAGTTTGAGTCATGGAGGTGGCTCATGCAACTGACACAAGGAATCACGTGGTTCCTAGGGTTTTATGGCATCTTGCATGGTTGGCTTCAGTTAGACTTCAGTGGCAGAAGTTTTGGAGGAGTTAACGGGACAGATAGTGGAGTTGTGTTCTGTTTGTTTTAGTTGAACTAGTTGAGATTAGTTAACTAGCTAATCAACTAGATATGAGTGGATTGAATTAAATAATATTTAATTCACTAAATATTAACTCATTAGTCAACTCAAGAACACTTCAGTTCACTACAGTGCATGATCAGTTCAGTGGAGACCAGTGGAAGAGGTAGATGAAAGGGTGAGTAAAGCTATCAGTTGGTAGATTGGTTTTGCATGAGATTTGCATTACACTTGGAGGAATTGTCCATGAAAATTACGCAATCAAGGGAAGGGGATTCGAACCTTGAACCTCTTCATATACAGGCCATGATTTCGCAATAGAGGCAAGGCAATTGGCGGGGAGTTTTGAACCTCAGACTTGTTCAAAACTGAGTCAGATTGTGAGTAACTTCATGAGAGAGTACTGAGTACTTGTGAGGAGTATTGTACTTGTTTGGTTACTTGATTTCCCCATTATAATATACACAATAGCTGCGGGGTTTTCAGCTATAGGCTTTCCCCATACATACTGAGTTAATGTGTGATTGAATTGATGTGAGATTGCTTCTGTTATTTCCGCATGTGACAATTAATTGTAGAAGAAGGTTATGTGTTATGTATGCAATTCGAAATTGATATATGACCGGGTTAATCTTCAGTGAATAAGTGATTTATTCAGCTAATTTCTACATAGGTGACCTAATGGGGCTAGACCTAGGGAATGTGAATTTTTTCTTTAACTCTAAATCTCCAAATTCATCAAATTATATCCTGTATTCAAACCTGATCCTCTATGTTAGCCATTCTGAAGATAAGGCTGATAACTTACTATAGAACCATCACCTACATGTAGTGATCTTATTCTGTGAGCAGGAAACCTACTTTCGAGAAGACACGGAAGGTAAACACTCTCTGCCAAGATTTTCCATACAGCCTAGGTTGAGCAACCACATATACATCACCAGTTTTTTCTCTTCATATTTGTGACTTAGAAGAGCTTTGTCTGACCACCTCCGGGTTGCTCCCAGAGTCACCCAAGGAAGCCCTCTCAGCATCATCCTCTTTCTGTAGTACCTAATTAGTAATTTAATTAACCATAACAGTTTCTTGATCATGCAAGTATTTCAAATATATTGCCAATAAGCATAAAGCTTTCATGTTAAACAATCACGTCAAAAGACTTTAGACTATGATGCAAAAAATACAAAGAAACCTCACCAACACTCAAAGGAAAAACAAATTCAAACCTCTACAAAGTATAAATAGATATCTGATAAACTTCATTCCACCACAAAAATGTGCTTAACTAAAGAAAATTCTAATTATTGTGCTTTCAAGACAAAGCTTTCAAGGGTAGTGATGTTATAAACATACCCCTAACACCTCGTGAACAATCAATGTGTATAAGTAGACCATCATAAGGCTCATTTTAAACATCATTATTATCATTTTATAAATCATTTTTATCAAATCAACAAGAGGCAAGCAACAATTGCATTCAGTTCCACTGAAGTAAAGTATATGGCAGTTTCATATTCTTATTATGAAGTTATCTAGATTTGCAACTTGATTGTAGAGTCAACCAATCACTTGTCGAAGCCCAATATTGTCTCTTGTGAGAATCAAAGTTACATCAAGCTCTATGAAAATCCAATGTGTCATAACCATTTCAAACACATTGATATTCAATACAATTTCATAAGATTCCAAGTTCATTAGGGAGTTGGTAGTGTTGGACCACATTCTGACAAAGTTGCATATGGTTAATAGTTTGACAAAGCTCCTAACAAAGGGGAAGTTGCACATGGTTAACGCTAGTCATATCTGTAGAAGGAATATTATAAGCATAATTTACTAGAAAAACAAAAGAACATTATCAAAGGAATAGTCACGAGAATGCAGGTTGCACAGAGGATATCTACATGTACAGGATTTTCTAGAAGTTTAAACACCAGCCCAAGGAAAGAAAATCAAGGGAAGGGCTTGCTAACAAGCACTGATCCTAAGATTTTCCTAACAGAAACAGAAAAAAAATGCAGCAAACCATAATTTTCCTGCTATGAAATGACGGAAATATTGCAGACTGGACACTTGTTTTTCTAAAGCAACCACTTGTTTTTCTTAAGTTTGCTTCATAACTTCTCACGGTGCTTAACTTGCTTGTTTGTACCTGTAAGTGAGACTACAACCCCCCAACCTCTCTAACAATTCCACCTCTTCAACCCTTGTTAGTGTCTTCTTAGACATGCACACATGCCTCAAACAAAACTTAACACTAGCATCCAAAATGTGCATGCTCGTTTCATCTTTTAATGCCTCGCTGAAACCACATTATCACATTGCTTAAAATGAAATGTTCACAACTTAAGGCAAAACACCTACTTTGCTTATGACAACCTAAACTATGCAAGTGACTTCGAGATGACTTCAGTTTCTCAAGATAAAAACACATGGTCCTACAACCCCATTCACACAACAATTTGAATATATTTAACCTAGAAAATGGTACATATGCTAGTCCTTTCAAATTTGTCACGCGACTTTCAAGAAACTAATACTTTGTGTTTTAACTATCAAATCCACTTACTATATACTCTTTTTTTTGTACACCCACCTAATATACAAGAAAATTTATTTTTTTTCGATGCAACCAAGTTAAAAACGCATATTTCCTCTATACACTTAAATGTTTTCAACACAACCAAGTTAAAAACACTCTTACATTCAAATTCCAAAAATACAACAATAAACCTTAACAACAAAAACATTACATAAAATTAATAATCTTAAAATTAAATCATTATTATTATAATAAATAATCCTACCCTTTCCATCACAACCAAAATCATACACTAGTTTGTTAGTTCCTCAAATACAACAAAGATATGTAAGTGAAAATACAAAATAAATTAAATCATTATTATCATAATAAATAATCCCACCCTTTCCACCCCAACCAAAACAATGCACTATGTGAGTTCCTCAAATACAAAAAAGATCTTACTATGTAAGTGAAAATAAAAAATATTGTAATTATTGTTTTTCAAGAAGCGAAATTCCCTCCGAACCCCATTTTTTGTATCTGCTGGCTTTTCATAAGGAGGGCGCCAAAATGGGATTGAAGAGAGTTGTGACTTATGGTTTTACCAGCAGCAGACTCGATATCGAACCCCACCACCGGTTTTTCGACAGCGCCAAGGTACGTTCCATGTTCAAAATCCTCTGTATTTTTGCATCCAACTCTTGTATGTTTAGAAATTAATCTTTGTGCTTGATATTGTTACTATTCGCGGGGATGAAATTGGCATCTGATGAGTCCGAGAGACCATTTATCAAAATAAAGGAGCAGTAGCAGAATACCCGAATACGAGGCTTATATGCTCAAAAGGCCAACATTGCGACCACCAGGGCGTTGCGAGAATCTCCGCACCTCGCTCGGCCTCAAGGGAATAGAAAAGATGCTGAAGATCCCGGACAGCGATGCCACCATCAGTGAGTTCTTGTTCCATTTATTTATTCTTTATTTTTAGATTGTTGGAAACCCTTAATTCTTGAAAATAAGTAGAAAATGTATGATTCACAAGTAGAAATTACTTAAAAAAAATTGTAGATATTCTGCAATGAGTGAAACAAACAAATACTGTGTGATCTGTTCACTCTTTCTCAAAAACAGTGAAGCCCAGCGAGCTAGATGCTCTACATAGGCCGATGCCTGCCTATGAAAGCTATCGAAAATTGGTGAATGCATTCAGGTGTCACCAATTGCATGCTCTGCAGGGATCTACTTGGCGTAGAGGTACTTGTGGTGGGCCTTTCACTGGCCAAGTGCCACCTGCTTACCTAGTTGGATACTCACTGCTCAACCGATTGCCAAAGCTCCATAAGAGATGCATTTCCCAGTTCTAGTGCTAACGCCCAAAGAAACAAAATGAAATTGAAAGCAAAGGACATTAAGCCTTAGCCCTTACAAGCAACCTATTACCCCTCAAAATGCATTTGCATTTTCAGCATATTCTTTCGAGTAGTTCATCTAATCTTAGATCAAGGAAGCAAAAAGGAGATTGGTGTAACAATTAGGAGGAAAAAATCAGCAATTAGAAGCATGCATTCTCCAAAATGTTTCTAAATATAGTAATATATAAACATGCAAATTATTTTTTTAATCCATTCTAAAAGGATGTTGTTCCGAGATCCTAGGTTGGAGTAAGAAAAAACTATTTGTGTTTGTGGACCCTAGATAAGGGTTTTGGATATAGAAGCAATCATGTAGCACAAATCAACAGATTTTTTGGATACCCATTACAACATGGGTGCACGAGATCAAAATGATGGTTGAAGCTCTGGGAATATACATTTGCTAATTGGCGTTTGTATATCCTTCCATTGCATCATATTCATAATTCTTTAATGCTTTACTTACACCTCCGTAGGTTGGTACCGTAATTGACTTCATGCCAAAAATATAGCAATAGAGGTGTGAATGATACCCTATTGCCGGGAAACAAGTCCGAAAATGCAATATCCGTGTGATGGATCCCGACTTTTGAAAGGTGGTCTGCATCATCCGCACATTAGTGGCATCTAATGATATGTGGCTAATATGCTCATCCTTATCCTATTATAGAGCAATGAGGAAGCATCAATAGGCATTAGCTCTAGAAGCATTATGGTATGACCGAGTTTGTAATGACACCGTCAAATATTTTCCATGGAATCGCGATAGGAGGCACAATGGGTAAACCCTCATTCCCGTAGGCACATGTGGTAGAAATTTAGCCCTTATCGGATCCATATCTCTTGTTTCCGTAGTGCCAACTATTGCATACTTGTTTCTTTGAGAATTTGGAGGGCTGGAGATTAATTCAAATTCTCTTCTTGATAATTACTTATGAGCTTACTTGAGTTATTTATGTCTTCTCTTCTTTAGCTTATTTAATCTTTCATCAAGTCAATTATCAAAATACACGAGACACACAAATTATGCTCCTAGAATCGTGGAAAAATCTCTCCCTCTTCGAGAGGAAAACCCATGAGAAATTCTTTTTTATAGATCTTCAAATGACAAGTACCATGACCCGTACTTAGACCCTTGACCTATGGATGCTTCCAAGACCTTGTTACTTATTCTTTGTCGATCTTCCATGCCGATCTTTCTTTCTTGCACCCAGTTTGTATTGTTCTTTCTTTTATTAACTCACAGAGATTTACCTTCCTCTCTTTTCTTATCCAAAGCAGTTGACCCCTTAATTTTCACATCCACTTAAGACCTTCATACCGCAGACTCCGATTCTCGTCATAGACAAGTAGGTGCATATTAGTGAGATTGCCCGAATATCTTATTCCAAACTTGACAACAACATACATACATTCATCCGCATCATGGTAATCCACACACATCATGGTGCTCTGTTGAACTTAACACCGTTCCATTTCGTAGAAAATGACACTTATATACTCGCACTTTTAAATAGAGGAATCCACAAACTTCAGACTTTAGAAATCCATTTTTATAACTTCAAGAAATCCACATTTTATATCTCCTTAAATCCGCATATATATCACTCCCCGAAGTTATCCGCAATTTGCTTCAGTGTTAGCCGCACTTCGCTTCGCTCAATGGTGGCATTTCTGCTCTAGAGATCGTAACTCTTTATTATATTTCGGTTATCAAGTATATATGCCTCCTTTTTCAAACTTAATTCTCCATTAGATGTCGTCAAAGGTTCGCATTCCAGCTACATATATCCGCACCGTATTACTAAGAAAATCCGCACTTAGTCACATATGTAGTCCGCATTGTATCTTTGAAAAGGCCGCATTTCTATTTCCGAGATTCACCAAAAATCTTACTCAAATAAACCACGAGATGTGAGGCCGACCATACAATCGCACTAGAAGGCCGACTTCTCGACTGATAATTAGGTCGACGTGTAGTCGCATATAAGCCGACTTTTATCATCCATCTCCCGGCGTTGAGTTGAGTCAGGGCTTTCAAGCCATCCTTTTGCGAATTCTTTTGCAAGGCCTTGGAGCATCTCTTTTGACTAGATCCTTCATATATAAATGATACTTAATTACATTTTTATCTAGAAGACAAAGCCTTAGATAAACATCAAGAAGAAGTCTATTTAACTTATAATAAAATCTTGCTCATGAAACCCATGAAGCAAGTACAAAATACATTTTATTACCTTTGTCTTCTTCTTTACATAAAATACATAATTACATAGTCAATATGAAGACCGACCTAGTTACACTTTTCAACACTCCCTCTTAACTAGGGAGGTATTCATACAGTGTACATGGTCACTTTCAAACCGAAGAATCTCATAAGAAGAATCGGATTGGCAATCGCATATATATAGCATCATATCAACCAACATTTTACTAGTGTAAGGCCTTGACTAACAACCCCATCTCTCAACGAGACAATGGGCTACAATGTTGGCAAGACACATGACTTATAGACACCAAAGTCATTGTCTCTCCTAGGTACATACCCCCACCTAGGTGTTCCCGCAGTATCACCTTCTTGGATTATTCTTCTCTTGTGTAGCTGACCCCTCAAAGAATATCGGTCCTTGACTACTCTTATATTGAATTCCCGACCTCATTCTCAAAGAGTATCGAATGCCGATGATTGCCCAATCTCTCTATTTTGTCTTCCGGGTGAAGACCAAAATGATGTGTCTATCCATTCTCTTCACATGGCATTCACTAAGACTTACTACCGTTAGTCCCGGGTATAGTGCATGACACATGTAATAGAGAATTACATACGTCACTCCCTCTTAACATAGAAAGGACATACTTCAAGTTTCTTCCAAGCAAGAAACTTACCACCAGGATCCCTATCAACCATGGTCCCTGCAGAGAGCAATCCAACTATCTCATGAAGAATTCCTCCCCTCGATGTCATGGATTTCGATATTGAGGAATCTTCAACTTTTGGCTTCATAGGGCATAGATCATCCATCACTTTTAGTCACGAGTCATGCCCACTATCGTAAAGTGATTCATCGGTCCTTATCATCCGGTCCATCATTATTTCATGTCGCTTTCCTTCGAATCATCTCCAAGGATCATACATCCTTTCTCATGATTAGCAACCCTACACAAATTCATCCCGATAAACATAGACATATGAACTTTTAAAACCAAAGTTACCTCGTGATGACCTTTCACCATGACATGTTCCCCTGTCATCATCAACATCCTTTATTCAGATTGACACATCTCCTAATGTTATGTTTTGTCAAGGGTCTTCTTCTTTACCAAACTTCGTTAGAGTCTACATATCTTCCCGAGAGATCTCCTAGTTGCATCTTCTTGGCTTCCGGATGATAAATCGCCTTTAGACATGGTTGCATTTCATGATCTCTTCCTTTCGCACATTCTTCATTCCCAAGAACTTACAAATTTTTCAGTTCCCTCGTTCATGTACAACCACCTCATATTCCATGAGGATATATATATGTTGATTTCATCCGTCGAGTGCATCAAGAGATACTCCTTCGTAGATCATACTTCTAAATACGTAAGTCCATTACCCGCAACCATATGACATGAATTCACGAGTATCCAGATGTCGAAAGCATATAAATATGTACATACCTCATACTTTTTTTTCTTGAGTCATCCCTCGTAGCAGGTTTTCTAGAATGAAGAGATTCATTCCCTTTACTTGCTCCATCAATATGTCATTTGAATTTTGTTTCCATGATGACCCTTGATCTTGATGACTACCTTCCATTAGTAATGTTATTAGAGAGGATTTCCCGGAGTCAGCTTTCACCAAGAGCTCCTACCATGCTTCGATCATGATGCTACACCGCTTCCTATCTTACAACCAACATAAATCACTTAAAGGAGAAGATGATCTCAATCATAGTGGATATCCCTTGCTTCTTCTTTCTTAGATTACTTTACATCGAAGTTCTTCCCTCATTTCAGAGACATGGGATTCTTCCCTATTTCTCTTGTCATTTTCAGATTAAGGACAATTTCTATTATAATGCCCAAGTTTATCACATCCAAAGCATCGTGCTTTGTCCATATTTCTTCTTCTACTCCGAGGACCAAACTTACCGAATCTTCCTTTCTTCCCGACATGGCCGCAAAGGCTTGATTCCCTTCACTTGATTCTCAGTATCGCCTTTTGGCTTTCGCCTTATTTCCTCTATTTTACATAGAGACCCTAAATTGTGGAATGGTGCGGCTTCTTTCTTCCGTAATAAGAATGAAGTGAAGTTTCCCTATTCTTCTAGTAGAGCATTCAAGCACCAATGTAGTCATCTCGATGTCGACATTACTTCTCCCGAGCCTCGTAGTTGATCTCAAAGAGATTCCTTCTCCTGCGAGTACTCACATAGAATAGCTCCACCAATTTCTCATATATTCCTTTTGATGATTCTAGATTTGGTACATTAGAGATGAGAGATTCTTTTATGGATTCTGTAAAAATCCTTTGGGCTCTTATATCTCCTTTCATGTATTTGGCATGACTTCATTGTCCTTGTCTTCTATGTAGGAAAGTTTGAAACCATAACCAGTTTTGTTGCTTTCTTTGCAAAGAAGACATTTTTATAGATTCATATGAAGTCATAAAGATACTTACTTGAGTAGATGCTTTTTCTTCTTCTATCAGCTTTCTTGTTGAAGATGATGGCAGTGAACTCCCTCTTAAACCCGATTTCAAAGTAGGTGATCTTGGATCCTCCTTGCCGTGTGGATTATTTGAAAGTCTTCTTGAGATGGTTTGAGGATTTCCTTGATTTGAATTTTTACCCAAACTTTGATTTTTTTCTTCCTCGAGTGTCTCTTTGTCAAGCCATCCTTGTGTTCAACACCTTAGCTCGAAACCATGTTGAGAATTTGGAGGGCTAGAGATTAATTCAAAATCTCTTCTTGATAATTACTTGTGAGCTTACTTAAGTTATTTATGTCTTCTCTTCTTTAGCTTATTTAATATTTCATCAAGTCAATTATCAAAATACACGAGACACACAAATTAGGCTCCTAGAGCCGAGGAAAAACCTCTCCCTCTCGGGTGAGGAAAACCCACGAGAAATTCTTCTTATAGATCTTCAAATGACAAGTACCATGACCCGGACTTAGACCCTTGACCTATGGATGCTTCCAATACCTTGTTACTTCTTCTTTGTCGATCTTCCATGCTGATCTTTCTTTCTTGCACCAAGTATGTACTCGTCCTTTCTTTTATTAACCGTAAGAGGGAAGGTAAATCATCCTTCC
Organism: Pinus albicaulis; assembly: GCA_034641835.2. Classification (NCBI taxonomy): domain Eukaryota; kingdom Viridiplantae; phylum Streptophyta; class Pinopsida; order Pinales; family Pinaceae; genus Pinus; species Pinus albicaulis. Next base: position 1,547,792,620 of record CM076580.1, on the reverse strand, counting down.
TCCCTTTTCTTATCCAGACAGTTGACCCTTAATTTTTCACATCCACTTCGCACCTTCATACCGCGTACACCGATTCTTTCATAGACAAAGTAGGTGCATATTAGTGAGATTTCCCGAATCTCTTATTCCGTACTTTGATAGCAACATACATACATTCATCCGCATCATGGTAATCCACATACATCATGGTGATCTCATTTCGAACTTAACACCGTTCCATTTCGTAGAAAACGCACTTATGTACTCGCACTTTTAAACAGTAGGAATCCGCAAACTTCAGCCTTCGTAAATCTATTTTTATAACTTCAAGAAATCCGCATTTTATATCTCCTTAAATCCGCATATATATCACTCCCGAAGTTATCCGCAATTTGCTTCAAAGTTATCTCGCACTTCTACTTCGACCAATGGTGGCATTTCTATTCTAGAGACCGCAACTCTTTATTATATTTCTCGGGTCATCAAGTATATACACCTCCTTTTCAAACTTAAATCTCCATTATATGTTGTCAAAGGTTCGCATTCCAAATTTTTTAGATATATCCCGCACTATATTACTAAGAAAATCTGCACTTAGTCACATATGTAGTCCAAACTCGTATCTCCGAAAAGCCCACATTTCTATTTCGAGATTCACCAAAAAATCTTACTCAAATAAACCGCGATGTGTGTATATATATAGTGCACTTGTCAAGTCTTTTAGGCCAACCATACAACCCAGCCCTAGAAGGCCGACTTCTCGCCTGATTTTTAGGCCGACGTGTAGCCGCATATAAGCTAACTTTTATCATCCATCTCCCAGACATTGAGTTGAGTCAGCTTTCAAGCCATCCTTTTACAAATTCTTTTGCAAGGTCTTGGAGCATCTCTTTGACTAGATCCTTCATATATAAATGACACTTAATTACATTCTTATCTAGAAGACAAAGCCCTAGATAGACATCAAGAATAAGTCTATTTAACTTATAATAAAATCTTTCTCATGAAACCCATGGAGCAAGTACAAAATACATTTTATTACCTTTGTCTTCTTTACATAAAATACATAATTACATAGTCAATATGAAGACCGACCTTGTTACACTTTTCAACAATTTCCACTAGGGAGGACTCTAGTCGTTGTGGTCGTTTAGCGACATAGAAAGCATGAATAGTAACTCGTATTACTTTGGGACACTCAACTCTTTATAGGCTAGATTTTGTAGCAGAAAAAACAATGCATTTGCTATGAAGATTAGACCCGTAGCACGATTGGGAGACATATAACAACGAAATTTACCGAGACAACATTAAAATTCAAAAATGCAGGGAGACTATAGGGATATGATGATGTGGCTACAATTTGCGATCAATTTGTGGGAAGATCCTATAGATTGTCTTGATCATCAAAACAATAGCTGAAAGGTATGCTTTTAGATCTATAAAACTAAATTCTTTTTTCCATCTTGGAGAATGCCTTGCCTCGGAATAAGGTTTGTTTAAAATAAAAAAATCAAGAAAACATTCTGATTGAGAGATCTAAGGACCCCCTTAACTCATCCATCACACAAACCCTAGGATGAACTCTCTTACTATGCAATTTATTTCGAGCAATATGACACAATCAATGACAGCATTTTAAGGTGGAAAAAGAGTGCGTTATTAAGGTAGGTTTTCTAAAATCTTTGTGTGGTTTATAGAGTTTGGAAGATAATCTCATACTTTGAGGAAACTCCCCACCAAAAAATGGAGTTGTCTAACAACCCTTGATCTTTTTTGTACATATCTACACGAGTTGTGTATCTCTCCCCGACCTTCCTTACCAGCCTAGTCGTAGATGATGTCCACTTAACTTGTGGTTGTAGACAAGCCATGGACTCCCTACCAAAAAAATGTAGTTGTTTTAACAACTTTGATCTACCTTGCACATATCTACATGAGTATCTTTTAGCAAGATCTCCACTTTGAGTTGTGTATCTATTACAAGTTTGATGGAGTTTGTTAGCCTTATTTCGAGTGCTCCACTATGAAGACAAGTAGTGTGTGAAGCCCTTTGGCATGGTCCACATGTGCATATTTTATGAGTTCTAAGGAGATGAGAACCCCCTTTTTTGTGGTTTATCCTTACAAAAAATCATTCCCAACTTCGTGAATTATTATAGCATTCCTAATCTACCGAATTTAGATTCTCCATGTACAAAGGCATCACTAGAGATAACTACCAAAAGCAATGGTTTGAGTAGAAGTTCTTTTTCCATTGGAGATGTGGCAATCTCGTAGGTATATCTTTGTGTGCAAATGTCCAGTTTGCTCCACAATTTATATTGTTGGTTTCCTTTGCTCTCAAATTATATTATCCTTCGAGTGTTCAGTTATTCTTATTTGGTACAAATGAGCTCGGACTAGTGTAAGGGTTGAAGTTGCTCCAGTTGGCTTTCAAAAAGCATTTGCACTTGATTCTTATCCAAAGACACGAGTCACACCATGTTGCAATTCAAGTGTTTTTTGCTCCTTAACAATCCAATCATACTCTCGGAGAAACGTATTGGTTCTATGATCCTTTGCCAAAGTTCTCCCAAGTATCATTTCATCTAACATGAAAACCCGATGAATACCCTTAAAGAGAAGTAGGTGATCCATCCTAAAGGTCTTGATACTTCTTTATGTTCCATACTCATGAATATAACAAAGGGAATATCTTGATAAATAGCTTCATTTCCGGGATGTCCTCTCGCTCGCCAAGAAAAGTGCCTAGAATGGACCCTTTCACGTCCAGGATGTCCTCTACTACTAAGAAAAGTGCCCGTAATGGACCCTTTTCTAATGTAGCAAACCTCTATGCTAACTTTCACACACTTTCCGAGGGAAGATTTGCTCCTAAGAAGGTGTCCCCATTGTTCTTCATGGTACCCAAAACAAAGATCTCCAAGGTTACTTCATGATGACCAATGCGTCATGGTCTTCAACATTATCTCCATGACCTTCAAGGTGTCTTCAATTGGCATCCCAAGTTCTACACCTCGCTCTAAGCCTCTTCAAAGGCTTCTTCAAGAACTCTCCAAGAAAGTGTTCAGAAGGTGCTTCAAGAGTGTCTTCACATGGTGCTCCAAATACTTCAATATTTGGTCAACAATCTGCTCTAATATGCCCACTCGTCAAGATCTTCTTCACTTGTACACCCTTTCAAGTTCACTATTCATTAATGCTCATTCATTATTCTTCATAGGACTCGAAATCCAAGCATGTGGTCCATGTTTTGATGTCCGGAGCCTAAAGTGGACTTGAGCCTTCAAACCTTGATGTAAAGCTAGGTCAACGATATACAAAGCTTGTATCACAAGTATATCTAACTGTGTGAATTATCTCAAGTCTTCCATCAATTTACCGAGTCCGAGATTGTTTTTTTATGCTAGGACATGAAGAGCCTTCACTATCACACTTAGCACAAAGTCACGATAGTAAGTTCGAGCTTGTTAAGATTCCAAGAGATCCGAGTTGTGTTGTTTCTAAGGTGTATATCTCTCGTTTCTAGCCTTTACAATGCTACAAAATACCGTCCCTTTTCAAGTCCAAGGTCTTAAAAATATGATATAACACACCGCCCACCGACCTTGAGCTTATCCTTCACAAGTGACTAACACAGTCCGAGCTCTTGTAAGAAGCAATGCACAGATCTATGTTCCCGAGCCTCCAAGCTGCAATTTCTGGTATTTTAACACATAGGTCAAGGTATCAAGACAGCCTAATCGGATCTTATTGTTCACAATTTATCACAAGTCCGAGCCGAAGACACGAGCTAATCCGACACTTCACCGCCTTCAACACCAAGTTCGAGCTAGTTCACATAGTCTTGTGCCTTTTTAACAATTATCCTAGGCTTGTTATCGTTGAAAAGAAGTTATGTTGTCACTGCGGAGGTGTCCTACAGCCATCCCTCGCTTTCAATTGACAAATAATCCTGTCCTTAACCCAAACCAAAAGATTCTTGTCCTCGTTGTGCTGTCCCTTGACCGAAATTTGGTGAGATTCAATATTAATTCATTAGATTGTTGTTTAAGATGAGGCTTCTAATCTGTGTTGATCTGTGAAGTGCCCAATAAAATAAGAATGAGAAATGCTTTCCCTCATTTTACATTTAGACTTGATTATGAAACTAAAGACATTGCAGAACTAAAATTCATTTCCCAACGTAGTTCTACGATACACATTAGCTATTTACTAATAAAATTATGAAGACTTGTAATAGCTCACCTTTTGGAAAGGGAAAGGTCCTATTGAAGTAGACATATTTTTAGTCTCTAAGTTTTTCACTGCATCACATTCACTCAAATTAGCAATGACAGATTACGAAACTAAAGACATTGTAGAGCTAAAATTCATGTTCCAACAGAGAGTTCTACTATGCTTGAGTGTTAGATATTTAGTGATCAAATAATTAAGACTTGTAATAGCTCACCTTGTGGAAAGGTAAAGGTTCTATTGAAGTCATAGTTTTAAAAACCGGAACCTAGGTGACTGACCGGTGGACCTAATGAACCGGGTTTCTAATTGGATCCGGTCTAACCGGAGCCAGTCGTATGCCAATGAACCGGTTTAAAAAAAATACATTAAATAATTATTTTTTTTAATAAAAAAAAACTACTTTTAAGATTTGCAACCATGATTCCAAGCCAATAGAGACAAAAATATGCAACAGAGGCGCTTAGCCAAGATCGGAGCCGATGTACCCTGGTCCGATATCGCTACCGGGGTTTGGAGCTTCACTTTACTTTTTTACGCAAGAAAAACATGAAACTAGGTGAGAACATGAGCCATGTATTATTTTGTTCACATTGCTCCAAAGAAGAAATTTGTCTTGGATGTTGAAACTTGAGATCTATGGAAAATCAAGAGGATAGGATTAGTTCCTATCTCGAAATATCACAATAAATATGCATTAAAAAAGAATAAATAAAAATAAAAATTGAAGGATTAGCACATTTGAGATTAGATGGGAAATGGACTGATTTGAACTTTATTACTCGTCAGTAGTCCGTCCACTCTATGGGACTTGTAACAAGGGTTTTCTAGAGTGAAACTTCATGAGTTCTTGCATTGGTGATTTTGAAGGGAATATAGTAGGACCGTTGTATAAATCAAAAGGTTAAAGGTCCTATAGTTTGTCCTCTTTAGGGTGCTTGCTAGACTCGGAATTTGTTATGAGAAACACTCGTATATCACTTTCTTAGATGGTTGTAGGTGAAGAATCTAAGAATGGGATGGTTGTCAAGATGGTCATTATCTAATTTTTCACAATCGTAAGCCCCTTTTCTTGATTCATGCATTGGCCATTTCTATCTACCAAATTTAAATTTAAGTCATGCAAATTTGTCCTATTCGTCGGGTTTTCAATATTCACTTTCGGGCTCCACCCCTCGCCGAGCTCCTACCTATGTCAAAGCACATGTCCGTTTACAAAGGAATAAGAGATTAGGAAATAGGTATCTTGCCAAACACCCAGTCTCGTGTTTTTGCTAAGGATTCATATACGTAAGTATGAAGTCTTGACTTTGAAGTATTCTTGTACTTTGTCGCCTAACTTTATGTTTTTTTGTCGATGCAAGGGATTTGCATTTTTTCTAGAAATTTCCTTTTAGGTTGCCATTGTCTACGTGCTTTAATGAATGCCATCCATTCAACCATTTTCGGCTCGATTTTCCAGGTCCCAACTATTGTTTGTCAATTTCTGTTAATATTTCCTGCTAGGTTATTTGTTTAATAGCAAGATAGTGTTAGATGATGTCACTGAGATGATAGGAATCTCCACGCTCGCCATGAGTTCCTAAGGTTCTCCACGAGTGTTTCATACTTTCTGCGTTGTACCGTTTAATCCCCCCACTCAACCGCCTCATCTTCTCGGGTCTTGATTGTGGTTTTCTTTTAGTTTTTATTGATTGGATCTACAACCTTTGGGAGAGTTTTGGTACCTCAAATAAATTATTTAATAGTTAATACCTAGTTTGGTGACCGGTCACATTGATGAGAAACTTCACCGAGGTATCCTTCTTCGGTGCTATCACAAATTCGCAAATTCCATTAGGAGAAAAAACTCATGCATATTACGAGTCACCGTAATACGTATGTACACTGTGGAAGAAGTTTATTTAGATGAGGCTAGTTTCATGGAATGGGCAACTTGTGAAATTAAATTATATTGGTAGAAAAAATGGATGTTCTAACTTCTATGTGACAATGGATAATGTCGTGAGATGCCGTCGTCGACATGAAATGTACCGTTATGTAGCTAAGAATGATGTCACGCTTAATGTCTTAGGTGATGTTCTTCAAGATAAGTGCCCTCTCGTATTGATGCCCTTCTTGGCATTGGTGTAGCTCGTAAATGAGACTTCCCCTGTACGTATGTTCTCTTGTTAAAATTATGATGGCTTTGACAAATATTAATTGCCGCACTTATGACACCTTGTATGGTTGTTTTATCAGCTTGCAATAATGATGTCTTGTACATTCACCATCTCATTCTCTTTAATAATAATGTCTTCAATTGACGTGGTCCTTTCAATTAGGGTGTCTTGAATGGATGCCCTTTTATCTATGAGAATGATGCTTTCTAGGGAGGTTCTCTCGAGCTACAATTTCTCGCATGGAATTATTTAATGGGAAATAACATGGCTACAAATTTCCGCATAGATCGTCAATTGGAGAAAACTCGTGTTCAAATTTCCTTGAACCCAAACGAACCTTGAAATTTACTACTTAGCAGGACACGGATCCGTCGAGGAGGAGGTAGCACCTAAATTATTCACTTCGTAACATATTGTTTTAAATTATTCACTTCATAATAGAGACCAATCATAAGAATATTCTTATTTTTGCAGCAGTGCCCGCAATCCATGACCGAGGAGGAATTGACGAAGAACAATAAACCACATTGCTTAGAGGCATTCAACAAAATTGGCGGATCTTTGGTGTTTTTTCTCAAATTCACTCCGACTGCTCGTACGTTGGTTGATTCTTCTTACCCGTATGTTCAAACGCATCTCCCAAAATATATAGCCATCTAGAAGGTAATGACTCTTTGAGCCCTTTGAAAAATACACCACATAATAATCTCCGCCCAATTGTTTGAGTCGCTTATCAACTCACCAATGTCCGGTCCAAACAAGTTTCCTTCAAGGATCAAATTAATTTCCTCTTTTCAAATAGAGTTTAGAAGCATTTGAACAGATTCTCGAGTTGTTGCTTCCGACCATACATTTAAAGGTCTCAAATTGCTTGATTTATATGTATTTGCATCCATTTAAAGGTCTCAAATTGCTTGATTTATATGTATTTGCACCCATTTAAAGGTCTCAAATTGCTTGATTTAAAAGTCTCCTCCTCATATGATGTACTATTTTGAATATTCTATTCTTTGCATATCAAACATTATAAAGCCTCTTGCACACTGTTCTCATCTCTTTTATTTGAACATAATTCCGATAATCATTGCATTCATGAAGAAAGGATATATTCATGTGAAACCCTCGTCCACCTGCTTCTCTTGGCTAATGCCATCACCTACATCCCATAGAGAATCCGACAATTGAATGTCGACTTGACCAAAGGCATTGCTTACTTCTCGTCGAGATTGAACAAGAGAATCAAAATCTCTCCTTCCAGGGGTCATTACTCCGTGCTTTGAACTTGAAGTTTGCCTCTTTTCCCTTCTCTTCTATCCCGAGACTTCAAAAAACTTGCTTCAGTCCATCCTTTCGTCTCCCTCCCGCCCACTCGAAATTTCAAAAGCACTTCATCCTCGCCCTTATATGCTCCTTCGGCTTTGAAATCCAAAATCATCATTTCCACTATTCTTGTTTTCTCCGTATTTACTTCGTTGAATCCGTATTTTATGCTAGGTTACGAGTATATTGTTTTAAATTATTCACTTGTAACGTAGACCAATCATAAGAATATTCTTATTTTGTGCAAGCTTTCGCAATCCATGATCGAGGAGGAATTGACAACAAACAATAAACCACATTGCTCGAGGCATTCAACAAAATTTAGCGCATCTTTGGTGTTTTTTTCTCAAATTCACCCGATTGTTCGTACATTGGCCGATTCTTCTTACCCGTATTTTCAAACCCATCTCCCAAAATATATAGCCATTTAGAAGGTAATGACTCTTTGAGCCCTTTGAAAATACACCACATAATAATCTCTCGCCCAATTGTTTGAGCCGCTTATCAACTCACCAATGTCTCGGTCCAAACAAGTTTCCTTCAAGGATCAAACTAATTTCCTCTTTTTCAAATAGAGTTTAGAAGCATTTGCACAGATTCTAGAGTTGTTGCTTCTAACCATACATTTAAAGGTCTCAAATTGCTTGATTTATATGTATTTGCACCCATTTGAACTGAAAGCTATATTGTGCAAAGGATTTTCAAACTCAAAAGTATTATCCTGCCTATAGAAGCCTGAACCCCAATAATCCTTGCAGTGGCCACTTTCACCAAGTAGAATATGTGCTTCATAAACATCATCAAACCTCAAACCTCAATTTCCCTTCCAAGTTTTTCTCTATAACAATTTTTATGAGTCCTCGCTTGCCTGACACCGCCATAAACTTTCTTTCACTTGAAAATTCACAACAATTGAATTTAAATTAGCCTCACATGGGTTGTATTTCATTTTTAGTATATTTCACTTGATTATTTCTTTATACAATCTCCCCACTTTTCTTATCCATGTTCTGACGTTCCTTTGCACCTCTTAGTGCAATTGCTAGTTATAAGAATATTTAAGATTCTGGATCTATTTATCTGAGATGGATATTGCAATATAAATCTGAAAGATTCATGAGATTACTTCATGTTTGATCAGATTTTTTTTAATGATAAATGTTATCTTACAGAAAATTTCAAAATTTGAAGTCATATTAATTCAAGACATTGATGCAAATTCATATGTCAGTGCGATGTATATGATGGCAATTTCATTTTTTTTACAGCTTACTTTTTAGTTTAATTATATCATTTAGCTCGATGCTTTCCATATATTTAACTAAACCTTTCTTGCTTAACAAGACTTTGTCATTTCCATGTTTTTAGTGAAACTCGTTTATGGTTTGATACTCTCATACAACCTTTATCAAGTTACATGCACCCTCATTTGAAAAAAACAAGAGAATTTTGCTTGCCATGACTAAGTTTCTTTGTCATTGTTAACTTAAGAAAGTCTTTTAGCTAAGAAACTAGTTTCAAGGTTATGGCAATAACTTGTCATATAAATTGAACATAATTTATATGCAAAATGTTAACTTGTAAACTACTTAGTCTGGTTTTAGGCTTTCCATTTAAAAATCTACTTCAAATTTGAACTTTGAACGAGTTGTTCCATAGACTTGAATATTAAGAGATTTTGGTGTAAGGATAAAAAAATTAGCTCGTAAGGCCTCTCGCTTATTCATTTGTTTTATCTAATATAACATTTACTATTAAATTAGAACCACTCAAGCACAAATACGTCATAGATCAAGATCATACTTTGTAGAGTGTCGTAGAATAAAAATAGGAGCAAGGACACCGAGTTCTTTCGGTTTTCCTGGTTCTTATTCCTTTGGTGTATCTTTGCAACTTTAGGGGCAATTGCTAGTTTAAATTCTAATTCTTTAAAGGGTGTTAGCTCAATGGAAGAGCACCTGCTTTACAAGCAGGAGGTTGGTGGTTCAATTCCATCGTGCCCTGATATTCATATATAGGGAATGACGAAGATCAGTTTTGGTGACGGATGCTCTTTTGACCATCACCAATGAGTTTATGGTGAGACTTTTCGACCCTCACCAAAATATAAAATGGTGATGGTCAATGAATGCCACCATATATATGCATCAATAGTGATGACCATTAAAGCTCCGTCACCATAAATCATTGTTGTTTATATGAAATGATGAGGGTCACTGTTTGTCATTATAGTCATTATTCGTGACGGACCTTGATGTCACCAATGCGTTTATGGTGACGGTCAATGAACGTCGCCATATATATGCACCAATAGTGACGGCCATGAAAGGTCCATCACAAAAAATCGTTGCTATTCATATGAAATGGTGACGGTCACTATCCGTCATTGTAATTAATATTCGTGACGGACCTTTAATGTCACCACAACACATACTTTCGGCAACGCCACCTTTGGTGACGTTCAGCTTTTTTGGTGATCGGAGGCTATTGTCTATCACCATTGCTCATATGAAATGGTGACGGTCACTATCCGTCACTATAAATCATTATTGGTGACGCGACCTTGAATGTCACCACAACACCTATACTTTCGGCGACGCCACCTTTGGTGACGTTCAATTTTTTGGTGACGAAGGCTATTGTCCGTCACCATTGCTCATATGAAATGGTGACGGTCACTATCCGTCACTATAAATTATTATTGGTGACGGTCACTATCCGTCACTATAAATTATTATTGGTGACGGACCTTGAATGTCACCACAACACCTATACTTTTGGCGACGCCACCTTTGGTGACGTTCAGTTTTTGGTGACGAAGGCTCTTTTGACCCTCACCAATGAGCTTATGGTGACCATTTTCGCCCCTCACCAATGTGCTTTTTTCTTGTAGTGTGGTCCCTGGTGAACCACTTTCCTTGGTGCAGGAGTTGGCCAGCTTTGACAACCCGATACAATTGGATCTTCTGTTGGTGAGTGTTCTTGATTTGAATTTCCATAATACAATATGTGGTGGCCTGTTCCATGCAGTTTGGGTTTAACTCTATTGGTGTGAGTTGTTCTGCAATGTCTGAAGTGTCCAGTAGAGGTGGGAAGTAAGGACGAAGGCGATCCACATTGAAGACTGGGTGCAGACCAAGGAATGGTGGAATACTAAGCTCAAAATCATTGTTCCCTACAGCCTTGGTGATGGTGTATGGCCCGTATCGGAGCGGGCGAAGCTTGCGGTGAGGTCCAGTGAGGCGCTCCTTCTACAAATGCAGCCATACTTTGTCGCCCACCCGGAAGTTGTGTGGCACCCGGTGTTGATCATGGCGCTGCTTGTACTTCGCATTGGCTCTGTCCAATATATCATGAACCTGTTGGCGGATGTGTTGAATGCGCTCGATGAAGCTCCTTGCTTTGTCAACTTCAGACTGGACATGAGCTGAATCGGCCTGAGCAGCTGCAAACGGCATGGCTATGTCAATGGGACATAGTGGCTGGAATCCCAAGCCCACCTGAAAGGGGCTATGGCCAATTGAACTGTGGAGAGCCCGGTTATAACTGTGTTGTACATAGGGGAGGCTCTCGTCCCATGTGTGTGGATGCTTTGAGTTGTACATGCGCAGAATGTGTACAATCATTCTATTGACGACCTCTGTCTGGCCATCTGTTTGGGGATGGAAAGCTGTGGACTTGGTGAGATTTGTGTCCAACATTGACCAGAGGCTGGACCAAAATGTGCTGAGGAACCTGCTATCTCGATCTGATATGATAGACTGTGGGATCCCAAAGTGCACCCACACTCGTTCAAAGAATAGTTTAGCAATGGCTTCTGCTGTGATATTCTTCTTACAGGCCGCCATAATGGCCATCTTTGAGAATCTGTCAACAACCACGAAAACACAGTCATTTCCATTCTTAGTAGAAGGCAGGCCCAACATGTAGTCCATGGAGATGGATTCCCAAGGTTGACTAGGGGTAGGTAGTAGAGTATATATGCCTTGCTTCTTGATGGTCGGTTTGGCAATGGCACAAGCAGTGCAGGATCTGATGTGCTTCTCGACATCCTTTCGAAGGTTCGGCCAATAGAAATACTTCTGCAGGATTGCTACCGTTTTCTCGACCCCGAAATGCCCAGCGACTCGACTGTAGTGTGCTTCCCATATCATCTTGGCACGCTCGCTTGAAGGAACACAAAGGTGTCCCATGTGACATAAAAGTGCATCTTGGAGGTGAAAATTTGGAACTTGCGTACCTCCCAAGAGTGCCTTGTAAGTGTGGCCGAATTCTGGGTCACTCTCATAGAGAAGCGGCCAATCAGAAGTCTCGTGCCCACAAGAGTTGAGCACGGTGGTGAGCGACACGATCGGTGGTCGGCTGAGGCAGTCTGCAACATTATTGGTGCTACCCTTCTTGTACTTGATGTTCAAATGAAACTGTTGCAGATATGTGGACCACTTCTGATGGCGATCATTCCGCAACTTCCCTTGTGTCTGTATGAACTGCAGGGGCCGGTGGTCTGTGTGGATGATTGTTTCCTTCCCCAAAATGTAATGCTTCCATTGTCGACAGGCTTGCACAATGGAATACATTTCTTTGTCATAGGTGGGATACTTGCGAACTGTCTCAGACAATGTCTCACCGTGATATGCCACTGGATGTCCCTGTTGAGTAAGAACTGCCCCAATAGCATAGTCAGAGGCATCTGTCTCGATCTCAAATGGCTGCTGCAAGTCTGGTAAGGTGAGCACTGGGGCAGAACAGAGGCGATTTTTCAATTCTTTGAACGCCTTATGTTGAGGTTCCGACCAAAAGAATTTTTCTCTCGCTCCTCCTTTGGTGACTTGACTCAAGGGCCAAGTGATATGAGAGAATCCCAACATGAATCTATGGTAGAAATTAGCAAGACCCAGAAAGCTGCGAAGCTCTGTTATAGTAGTCGGGGCTGGCCAATCCCGAATGACTTGGATCTTGGCTGGATCCACATGCACCCCCTTTTCATCAATAATGTATCCCAGATATTGAACCTGGGTCATGCCAAACGTGCACTTCTCCAAATTGGCACACAACTTGTGTTGCCGCAGTGTTTGGAGGACTTGTTGGATGTGGTGAAGGTGCTCTTCCCAAGTCTTGATGAAGATCAGAATGTCATCCAAGTACACCACTACAAATGAGTTGGTGAATGGCTGCAAGATGTCGTCCATCATCCTCATGAAGGTTGCGGGAGCATTCGTCAACCCGAAAGGCATGAACAACCATTCAGAAAGGCCTTCCTTGGCTTTGAAGGTAGTCTTCCACACATCAGAGGGTTCAATTGGTACCTGGTGATACCCAGACTTCAGGTCGATCTTGCTGAAATATTTTTCACGTTTGAGTTCATCCAGAAGGTCTTCAATCCATGGGATTGGGTACCTATTCCGGACAGTGATCTTGTTCAGCACCTGATAGTCAATATAGAGTCTCCACGTCCCATCCTTCTTCTGTATCGGGCTCCCACAGGGCAATGAACTTGGTCTGACGTGACCTTTCTGCAACAGCTCCTGAATCTGCCTCTTGATTTCATCATTCTCCAGAACAGAGCGCCGATAGATCGGTCCATTGGGTAGCGGTGCACCTGGGGTCAGATCAATTGGGTGCTTGACCTGACAGTGCAGAGGAACCCCTGTGGGTGAGGTGAAGATGTCCCCGTACTCCTCCACAACCTTATCCATTTGTTGTTGTTGTGCAGAGGAGCCCTGTCTGGAGGTCGTGGCCACAGTCTTCTTCTTGCCCTGGGGGCAGATCATCAGGAAAACGAATTTCCTGGTTTGGGAAATGAGCTTATTGCATTGTTTTGCAGTAACCAAAGAGATAGTCGTAGGAGGTGGTACCTCTGGTATCCTGTACAACTTATTTCCCAAAGTAATAATAACAGCACGAGGTCGAGACTCATACACAGCATGACGCTTCCACAAGTATGGTTGTCCTAGTAATACATCAGAAACATCAATAGGAGCAACGTCACATAATACCTCATCCGTGAAGGGCTTGATGCTATAGGGAAGGCGGCACTGCTGGCTGACGCGGAGATCTCGTCCTTAGTGAAGCCACCCGATGGTGTATGGATGTGGGTGAGCTATGGTCGGCAAGCCCAACCGCTTCACGGCGTCTGCTGAAATGAGGTTCTTTTGGCTCCCATTGTCGACAATGAACTGTACAGGGGAGCCCTTTACCCACATCTGGGAGTGGAAGAGACGTTCCTCCTCCTCTAGATCTTCCGGTTCCTCCTTCTAGATCTTTGTAGTGGCAACAGTGGCGTTGGGCTCCGCATCAATAATCTGTTTCCCTTTTTCATTCCCATTTTCAGGTTCTGATTCGGAGTCGGAGCATGCATCTAACTCAGAAGCCCTCATCTCAGCCACTAGCGACTGCTTAGCCTGACACTCACTTGTGTTGTGAGTGGAGCTCTTATGGAACTCACACCACTTTCCCGTATCCTTCTTTGGCTTTGCAGTGTTGTTCTTTTCTTGTGGCTTTGACGGGTTGTCTTTAGCCACCATGCCTTGGCTCTGTCCTTTGTTCTGCAGTTTGGAAGCACCTTTCCCATGCTTTTGATTCGCAGATCCAAAGTCTCGCTTCTTCTGTTTGAATTTCTGCTCAATCTTAGCAGCATACCGGTATGTCGTACCAAGCGAGGAGATGTCGAGGAACTCCATTTCCTCCTGAATGTATCTGTGTAGACAGCTACGATAATTTAGCACCAAATTTTTCTTTGAATCTTTGATACCCAACTTTGTGCACAGGGTATGGAACAAATTCATCAGCTCATGCACATCTTGATCCCTTTGTTGTCGCAGCATGGTCCATTGTATGTACTTGTCCTCATAGCTCCCCACAAGATAGCACTGTTCCTTGACGGCATCTCGGAAAGAATTCCAAGTTGGTACGGCCGAGAATAGAGAGGGTTGTGTCTGGTCCTTGTTCTCACAGTAGGTTTCCCACTAGTCCTTAACATGGGGGGTAGCTTTGAGGAGTGCAAAAATAATCTTCTCCCGGTCTGAAAACTCATGAACAGAGAAATATCCTTCTAATAGATTCAACCATCTATCTATGGCATCTGCATCTATTTGACCCTCAAATATGGGAATGTCAAAATTTACTTGTACCTTAAAAGGAGTCGCACCTCCCGAGTGGCTGCTGGATGCAGATGCGCCGCCGGTGGGTAGCCGTTGAAGGATCTGAACAAAGTTATCCATCATCGCGTTCCTTTGTTTTTCGAGGGCCTCCTCGAGCAATATTTTGATAGGATCTCCTGCTCCCTCATCTTTCTTTTTGTCCCCCATGGGCGTCCGTCAAGGTTTGCGAGGCTGATCTTGCAAAGGTTCCACCAGATCAAGCCCTAGCTCCTTATACCCCGACCTCGTTGGGGACATGCAAAGAAGGATCGAGAAAAAGCAGACCGATCTGATGCCACTGATCCAGATTTATGCAGGAACGCAACAGAATAAACATATAACCATAAATACAGAGATGCACCAGAAATAACACTTCATTTCATTACTATCAAAGAACTGAAATTTGCTTACAGACATAATGGAAATAAAACTAGCTAGGGTGCTGGTAGCTATCTCTGAGAAGAGATGTGGCGGATACAGGCCTCTGAACTGAGTTACAATGAGGCTCGAGGGCCTATTTATTATTGAGAAACAATGGAGAACCCTAAACATCCAAAAACCTAACCCTAGGAGATTAAGCACCAAAACTATGGTCCCCGTTTGGGTAAATTGGTGTTTCAACTTCCTAGGGACGTAACTTTGGCATACTATCTCCGTTTTACGCACATGATACATCATTATAAATCTCTATCCGAGGACTACAACTTTCACCACAAATATCATTCTAAAACGGAATGATATTAGCTAGGGGCGTGATGCCCTAAAAACATCGTTTAGGGCCTCAAAACGGCTCTGGAAGTTTAGGACCCAAAAAACTGCTAAAAATAGTAAGCTATGTCGAAACTGAAAAACTGAAAGAGACAATGGTGGGGGCCCAATTGGAATATGCGGGTGGCCACCAATATCCACCTGGATCAGTGACACCTGAAACCATTGCTCTAGTGACTGAAATACCTAAAGGACAGGAAACATGGTTTAAAGGTTTGAGGTTTGATATGGAGGCATGCAAGATGTTTTTGAAGCTAGAATATGCAGAGATGGACTTGAATAATGCAGTTCCCATAAATTGTATTAAGGATAACTATGCCAAATTACTGCTCAACATCTAGAGATATTTCACGTGCGAAGGCAGGTACCACAATGTTTACACCTATCATTTCAAACTCCTATTACACTTCACCGGTATGATATCACTGGATTTACCATTTTTCCTATATAGAAGCATTGCTAAAATGACTGATAAGGTCCAAGTGAAATCTGATGACTATGAAAAATATATGTTTCATCATGGCTTAATTAAATTGTTGGTTTTAAATGAGCTCCACAAGATTACTAGGGATTGGTCCTATTTTCTATTTATAAGTGGACTTGAAATGGAAGCTCAAACTCCAGCTAAAAACCCTAAGGCAAAGGAAAATCCATCCCCACCAGCAGAATCCAATCAACCTGTAGTTGTAAGGACCAGTAGGTTTGTCAAATTAAAGCCAAGGAAACAAGTGAAAGGTAAAGTAGAAAGGACACCAGTGATTGTTGCAGAAGCTCCTCCACCTGCAAAACAAGGGTTACAGAGTACCAAGGAAGCTAAACAGAAACAAACAACTGGTAAGAAAATAGTCCAGAGAATCGCAAGGAGTCAAACTACAACATCAAAAGGAAAGACAGTGGTTTCAAGATCAAGTGATAGCCCAGGTTTGAAAGGAAACTTAGATGATTTAATACATGCAATAGACATACAAGAATCTCCTATAATTCAAGTTGATTTCATAGGGGTTAAAGAAAGCAAACAGAAAGGGATGAAATCATCAAAGAAGCTGGAGTTTAAGGATGAAGATGTAGCATTTATTTTCCAAGCTAGGAGGCCTGTAACTAGGCATTCTAAAAGGCTAAAAGAACTTAATGCAGAAGTTGAGGAAACAAATGAAGCAGCTATTGTTCATAAGGAGATAGTTGAACTTTCCTCACCTACAACAAAACATGCAGAAAACAGAGTATCTACAGCAGAGGAGGAAATGACCAAGTATAAAAGTATGGAAGAGAGGTTAAGATCAGCAAATCATGAAATTTCCAAGTTGAAGAAAAGAGCTAGAAAACATGTCATTGAGAAAACAAAGTTTAAAAGGATGAAAGTTGTTTGGGAAGGTGAAAAAGTTTCAAAATAAGAAATACCAAGCAGTGAGGAATAGTTCTTCACATGGACAGTCCCAGCCATCAAGGAAGCAAAGTTTGTAAGAGTCATAAACACTCATTTGAGAAATAGCAACAGAAGGTTAAGAAGAGAAGTTGAAGATCTGGAGATACAATTGACAAAGACTCAAGAAAAGTTAAAAGGGCAGTGAAACAAAGTGATTGGGCAGTAAAACAAAGTGATAAATTCATAAGTCAATCTCTGATCAAGATGAAGGAAAAATTTGATGAAGATTATGTTTTTGGGGTCATATTACTGTGTTTTTGAAATAATACCAACACCTTTAAAGTTTAAACATCTCCAAGGTACAAATTTTGAAGACAGTTTTGACAAAACTGCTTACACAGCAGTTTCGTAGCACAGATAGTGCAAATCTGCTGAAATGCGCTACGAAAATGCTGAAGCAGTCTTCTAGCATATTTTAATATCAAATTTTGGGGGAAGTGTTGGGTATCAATCTAGTCTCCTAAATTGAGTTCATTTAATTGTCAAGCAGGGTTGGTAAACTGCTGAAGTGAAGTGTACTGTATGTACCTAGGTATTTGTTTCCTAATGCGTTGTGTTTAGTGTTTTATGATGTTTTTTGTCTTTTGTGATGATTTATGATGTTTTTGGTCTTTTGGTAGTGTTATGTTCACAAGGACAATGACTAGAAAGCTAATGAAAAGAAGCTACTGGTTAAAAACAGAGTGAAGCCTAATTGGTTGATGACAAATGACAAATGCAATTGCAAACACTGAAGCGGAATCAAATCTAAACTATGACTAAGCAGAAATAAAGCTTGATAATGACTTTTAAACAAATGATTCAAAACATAAACTCAACTTGTCCAATTCTTTCATCAAAGGTATTTTGAGAGAGAGCTTAAGAAATGGTCAGCTAAGTATACAAATTCTCCTAATCTGAACAATTAAACAATCAGCTTATAATGATGCAACATTTTATCCATGGTTAAAGATTTGTTGAAGTGTATTTGGAGGAAAACATTGATACCATCATAAGATCTCTACTCTAAGACTAGTTCCTAACTCTATTCTGCAACTTAGTTTGATATCACTGCACTTCACTCAAGGGTTATAGATTTTTAGAATAGTCTTTTGAGGAAATGTTTGTGAGATGATAAAGGAAATTGCAAAAGTACTTCAGGCCTTGAAATGACACTGTCTTCTGTTCATATGGTTATGAATCAATTATAGATTTGGAACAAGAAGAGGCTTTGTAAATAATGAAGGCTGTTTTGTTAAGTTTAACAACTGAAGTAATCTAATATGCAGTGGATGACAATGAATTGTGGAGTGAAGATGCAATGAATTAAGCTAAAACTGAACTTAAGATGTCACTAGTCTAAAACAGTGCTGAACTAACAAGTCATTATCAAACTCAAAACAAAATAACTGAACATGAGTTAAGTGCAATTAAACTCCGGAATATCCTACCTAAGATATCATGCATTATTCTATGGAATTATACAGCCTGTTTGTCCATCATGATTGGTATTTTGGAAGAGTTTCTTAGAACAATCCTGACTGTACAATTGAGTGCAAATGCAAACATAAAGACTGAAAGCAATTAAAAACTAAGATATCATAGCTATTTCCCACCCATCATTATGATATTTTGGAAAAGCGTTTAAGAGCAAGAACATCTATGGTACTTAGTGCAAACACACAACTGAAACATTCATTATCACGGTCATGCCTTGGACATCATAAGGATTTCTTGGAAGAGTTTCTTCTTGTGGAAGAGTGTTTAGAACAAGTGTAACTGTGATAGTGAACAACAGAAATTACAATTAAATCCTACAATACTATAGCCATTTCCCATTCATTTTCATAATCTTTTGGAAGAGCTTCTTCTTTTGGAAGAGTTTTTAGAACGAGTATAACTATAGTAGCTAATGAAAACAACTACGAATTCAACTTCAAAAACGTAAAGGCAGCTAGGATACTTATCTAAATTACGCAAGTAAAACCGTGCAGGAGGCAGGGGCCCTCTACCACCTGACGGAATCTAACTCCAAATCAAATCAACGCTTTCAAAACAATACTGTCTTCTTCATTAAAGGAGAAATAACTTGAACAGAGCAATCTGCGTCTTCAGAAATGTAGCACAGAATCTAAGCAAAATCTAGAGCAAAATCTAGCCTATCTCTCGGTTTCCCAAGTGTTTTTATAACAAATTTACATAACAAGACTTGCAACAATTCCAAGATCATTGTCTTTCCTTATCAAAATCATACTAGGACTCTTAAAGTGGCAACGTAAAAAGGAAAAGGACATCTAGACTAAGACAGCCCTATTAGAAATCCGCTTCCTTAAATGAGTTCCCACGTACCAAAACCATATCCAAAATTCAGTTTTTCCTTCATGGTGAGCAACGAACAATGTAGACATGACGCGGAATATACCCATATGTGGTTTTTTCTTGAGAGGCCACCTGGAACATGCATGAACGTGAAGACAACTGCAGAATTGCTGGTTAGCTACGGAATGTCTGCATTCTGCAGCTAGTTCCGGTCAAAATGCATTACAATGACAAAAATCACAAAACTTAGCAAGTCAGTCATGTTAATCATTCTAAAAGTAATTTTAACTAAATTCATTGATCAATTGGGTCTGGGATAACAATGGACAAAGGAAAATGAGGTAAAGTAAGATGAAAGAAAGCACCATCTTGAGGCTCAACAGGAAGTTTGGTGAATTTTGACTTGAAATGGCTGGTGGAATTGTAAAAATAGCATATGAAGGTTTACTTGAAGAAAGCAGGTCAAAGGTTGATTGAAAAAAGGAGCTAAACACTGCGCTACGAAACTGAGCTGCTTTCGTAGCGTAGGTTTATCCTTTGTCTTTTTGCACCATTCGAATTATAGTTTCTGCACAGCTGGAGGATTAAAGATATATAGTGAATTTTTGGCAACATGACACATGTAGACTTGATATTTAAGGATAAAATTACTCAAAACAGATAAAGAAATCAAAGAGGCTAAAAACAGGAAAACATGTTTCCTATTTTTTAGGATAACATTATCCTTAACGGCAGGGTCACTTCAAGTGAAAGGTTAGCATCCAAATTTGACTTCATGGGATTGCAGGTGGAAAAAGATGTAATAAATATTAGATAAGGTTGTTAGAAGGATATTTAAGAGTTTCAGTCCTATTAGAATTAGGACTTTTCATAAGCATTATAGTTGTCAATTTGTAATAAATAGCATGTCTCAGATTAGGAAAGGTGTCAAACTCTTTGAGTTCGATGTATCTAGTGGAGAAGAATGGATCCTATCTTGTAAATGTTCTATAAAGAGCATAAGGTTGAAATCCAAGAGGTAGGACATTTTTTAGCAAAAACTATGTTATTGTATGTCATTGGTTTTTTTAGCTTAATACAGAGTTCTGTTTTGACAACTCAAGAGTCATGAGAAGTTCTTGTTCATTATTGTTCTAATGGCATTCTTCAATATCTCTATTTGCAGTGGTTTTTGTATATGATACTTAGAATTCATTCATAATGCTCTAACTTCCTTCATATACAAACTGACTGTGTGTTTCATTGTTCTACTATTTTACTCAAGGACTTGAACTCCAAATGCCTTGACTTCCATGCTAGTGTTACACAGTAATTTGTCACCGCCCTTACCATTCCCCATCCCGCACAATGGAGGACCCATTCTGTGACCTGTGAACATTGTTATGCCTTGGAAACATCATCAATGCATCCCTCTGAACATGAGCTTTATTTTCCCTTGAGACATCTCCTTGCAAAAGTCATGAAAAACATCCCTTTTGGCATTGGCGCGGGCAAGCAGTTCAGTACTCGCGCCAATGGGGAAATTAATGCAAAGAGGTCGCGCCACCTGGCGCTCTGTCATAGAGCCGTAGTCGCGCCACCCAATTTGGGAGTTGTTTTTTAAATATGGATGGCGAGAGTTGAGTTCTAAAAAATTCACAAACCATCACCTATCTTGAGTTGGGAGGTTGGCTGCGGGAGTTCTATGGAGGGAAGTGGTTTCGCCACCTCCCATGGAACCTTCCTTGTTGATAGGGCCAATCCCATAATAATAGGGATCCCAACTCCTCCTTCCCCATCTATAAAAGCTTGCTCAAATCCATGGCAAGCTAGTCTTGAAGTGCCTAAGCTCTGAATCTCCATATTCCCAAGAGCCTTTGTGTTGCAAAGAATCCTCTTTTTCCCTTAAGGCTGACTCAAGTAAGGAGACCATTGTCACGAGACTCTGGAGAGGTTTTCCCTTTCCTTTGCGAGCTTTGCGAGACGTGGACTACTGGAGACCCGTCCGAAGGAGACCGCGACGTCAGAACTTGGTTGTAATCTTTCTTCGCTGGTTATTTAATAGATGATTATGGTTATGGTTCCACTCCGTTTTCCATCATGTTAATGCGAGTAATGTCCTTTCTGACTGATGTTTAGTTACGTATGCTGGTTTCCATGCTTGTATCTGTTCGTTTCTTCCATGTGCAGGTGTTCATCCGCGGAGATCGTGGAGGGATTGTGATATGCCAAGGCTGAGGAACGGGGACGCTTCCTCTTCAGATCCTAGCGTTGGAATCCAGGTGGGCTTTTATCTCTAGCCTTTTCATTCGTAATTAGGAACCTGCGTCATGACATTGTTTGTTTGTTGCTAGACCCCTGCTGGGCTAATAGGGATCGCCTCTGTCCACAGAGGGGATTTACCTCCTCAACGAATTGGCGACCATACTGGGGATCCATCTTGTTGTTTGATTTGTAAACTATAGACGGAGTCTGAAGTACAGCCAGATAGCCTTCGAAACGCTTCTGCCTTGCATTAGCGGAGTAGATCAACGCTACTTCAGTCCATCTCCGGTTTGGTTTACGGACTGAACAACTTGGAGTCTTTGTCTTGCCTTGCCGTTTGTATCTTGCTTTTCCTTGCTTGATGAACCTTCTGGGTTGGGTTCTTTGTGTGTTTTTTCTTCTTGGATTGCTTAGCTTGCATTGGTCTGTTTCTGGAGTAGCTTATTTTTAATTTTTTGCTGAGAAACTCGACTGGCGCGGTTTTTAACCCGACAGTCGCGCCGATTGGTGCATGTTGCCTTTGTTCGACCCGCACCAATCGCTTTCTGGCGCCAGTTTTACACTTACAGTCGCGCCACCCCTGTAAGTTTTTTGAGTTTTCTCATTTTTGAGCTCTCTGAAGCTGACCAGTGTTTTTCTTCTTGATTTTCCGACTGCCTGAGTGTGTTGGAGTCCTGTTTGACTGGGAATTCACCTCTGTCCTTTGGTTGTTTGCTTCTATCTACCGATTTCACGTTTTGAGCCCTAGGTCATCTAGTGGCTTAGTGTATCGAGCCCTCCTTGGGAGTTTTGGTGTTTTGATTGTCCTGTCAACTATCTGATTGATCCTCCACACCCTCTAAGTAGTTGTTCATTGTTTTATTGCGTTTTTGGGTGATTGTTCATTTCTTCATTCGAAACTCGCTTGGTCTTGCTTTGGACCTAGATCACACGGTCCATTGGAAGCTTTTGAGTCTTTTCTTCAGTTTGAGAGACTTTGGTCAATTTAGGAATCTGATTTCTTGTGTTATTGAGTGAAATGTGTTTGATTCGCTCTCTTGAACATCGTTTCTCAAGTTGCTCCATTTGTTTTCAAGTTTGATTAGTGCATATTAGCCATTAGACATTGAAAATAAATAAAAAATATATATATATATCTCTTTTGCTTCTATTAATTAGTGCAAATTGTGATCTTTTCCATATCACTAGTGATTAGTGTTTTGAATGAAAAGTTGTCAATTGCATTAGTTGCATTAGAGATTTCGTTGATTGATTTCCTTTCATTTCGTTTGTATAAAAGCTCTCAACTCTTCTCTAATTAGTTTTCATCGAACGAAATGTTGCACTGTGGCATATAGCTTTGCATTTAGGAGACACTACATACGATAGGGCCTGGAAATTGAAACTTAATTGAAGATCAACTGTAAAATTTATTCAATTAACCTAAGGCAGCATTGGAACTTAACGAAATATATTTAGAAGGTCTAGGCTAGAGACGTGTTCCGGCGTCGTTAAACCTAGCAGCTGTCGTTCGCCCGTTGGCTTTAGACAGCGCTAGTACGGACTTGCGCTCCCCGTACCGTCGCGTATATAAAGGGAGACCCCTCTAGGTTTTCAATCCTTTATCCACAGGAAGCCGAGTCTGCCGCCTTATACCCGTGATACACCGAACACAGCATTCGGGGAGACTACCTGCACGTACAAAAAGTCCTTGGTCAATTTCTGTTTCATTATTGAAACCAAGGTGTATATTGCAGTTCACGGATATCTGATACACCCTTTGTGCCTAGTTTTTCCTGAGTAGTCATTTGGTCTTTTCTGACTCCCTAAACTTGAAAAGACCGTCAAGTGCTTGTCCTTTCACGCTTGTGTCAACTCTGAAAGATATAGAGTCATCTTTTTATCGTTTCTCGACTCTTAAAATATGAAACGGTAGAATTTCTTACTTTCCAATGTGGTAAAATTAATCACCCACGATTACACGCCTGTTTAGATATTGCTTGTTGACCATTTGATCGTGTGTCTTAACTCATTTTCGGCCCGTGTGTGGTTTTGGATTTTTGATGGCAACTTTTCCAGAGTTCACCAACCAAGGCATCCCCTCCGATGGAAACCCTAGTCATTTTCCTCCTTTTGGAAATGTTGGTGCTCCGTACATGGCAACGTTGTCCCTTCCTGGGCTAACCGTTGGGTTGCATGTTTGGTTGTTCTCAACCTCTGTGGTCCCGAATGTCTCGGCTTCTGTTCAATCAGTTCCTCCACCTGAGCAACATCATGTTGACTCCAAGGTGGACCTCTCCCCTTCTTCGCCTGTTTCTGCGTCCTCCTCTTCTACTTCGCCTGGTGAAATTCTGGATTCAAGTAACCAGGTGGCTAAGAAGAAGAAGAAGAAGAAGTCTGATAAGCGAGAGGCTAAATGTGCAGCCACTGTCTCTGAAACACTTCCTCTTGATAGTCCTTCCAACCCTCCTCGGAAAGTCAAGTTCCCTTGCATGTTGTGCACGGGAGACCATCTTCTTCGAGACTGCCCTGGCATTCCCAAGGTGCTCGAAGTATGGTCCAACGGCCGCCCACCGTTGCCTTTGGCTTCCGGGAGTCAAGTTGGGGGCACGTCTTCAGCTGCTGTTGATAAGGACTCTAAGAAGCAGGGTAAGATCACCAATCCCTGTAAATTGTGTGAAGGGCACCATGCCATTCACCTTTGTCCTTATATGGATGAAGCCAAGCAAGTCTTGGACAACCCAGCCGGTTCTACACCACGCCTTCCACCTGGTTATAATCGGCTTTCTTTGAGTCCTCCGCCAGCTGATCCTACGATTGGTCAAGAGTCATCCTTGGTCGATCCCACTCCCCCAGAAATTCAAATTCACGAATCCATCCCTGACCAACCATTGGTTGTCGGATCGGTTGAACTGGCCCCGTCCGCGGTGCACCAGGTCTTTTCTATCGAGATTGGATCTCACACCCCCCATGTCCTTCTGATTTCTTCAGATTCTTCGGACTTGGAGAAAGATTCTCCTATCCCTGTGCTTCAAGAAGCTGCTCCTCCGCCTCCCATGATGGAGGCTTCGGAGGATATCCCTCCCACCTTCGAGATGGAGGTTATGGAGGATGCTCCTTCTTCCGTAACATCAGGGGAAGACCTTCGCATTTCGATGGTAGCCCCTCCGAGTAGTTTGGTCGCTTCCTTTGATTGGAACCGATTTGCAGGATTTCGCCTTCCGTCTTATGTGCCTTTCGAGATCACAGTACAGGCTCTTGGTCTGGTTGTACCCAGCACCATTATAGACGAAGGTGCCTCTGTTAGTATTTTGTCTTCAACTACCTGGCAAGCTTTCGGTTCGCCGCCGCTTGCGCCTGTTACGCAGAATCTGCTCACTTTTAACAGAAGGACGAGTCAACCGTTGGGGATCCTTCCAAGGTTACCTGTTACTTTGGGAGGTAAAACCGTCCATATAGACGTGATGGTCGTTCCAGGCCCTTTGGATTTCAATCTGCTCCTGGGGCGCGATTACACCTATGCCATGGGAGCACTTGTCTCCTCCCTCTTTCGCGTGATGTGCTTTCCACATGAAGGACGGATCGTGACCATTGATCAGCTTTCGTTCTTTGGTCCTAATATGGCATCTGGTCTGCCATCACCCCCTCCTGGTTTCTATCCACCCGTTGTATCTGCTCCACCGCAGGTCAACTATGTGGCCACTTACCCCGTGCCTGTGCTCAGTGATGATGCCGTTGTGCATAATGTGCTGGGGGCATTGGGTCCTGACTTCCAGGATGTTTTCCTTCCATCGGGAGTGGAACTCTTGGAAGCGATGACTTCTTGTTCATTATGATGAAGTCTGTCGGAGCATAGTTCCTTGTCTTGTGTCAAGCTCCTTAAAAAATGAAACAAGGTGGTCGGAGCATAGTTCCTTGTCTTGTGTCAAGCTCCTTAAAAAATGAAACAAGGTGGTCGGAGCACAGTTCGTTTTCTTGTGTCAAGCTCCTTAAAAAATGAAACAATCTCGTCGGAGCATGGTTCCTTGTCTTGTGTCAAGCTCCTTAAAAAATGAAACAAGGTTGTCGGAGCAGAGTTCCTTGTCTTGTGTCAAGCTCCTTAAAAAATGAAACAAGGTTGTCAGAGCAGAGTTCCTTGTCTTGTGTCAAGCTCCTTAAAAAATGAAACAAGGTTGTTGGAGCAGAGTTCCTTGTCTTGTGTCAAGCTCCTTAAAAAATGAAACAAGGTTGTCGGAGCATAGTTCCTTGTCTTGTGCCAAGCTCCTTAAACCATGAAACAGGGTGTTTCGAGGATAGTTCTTTTAATGTGTCAACCTCGTTAAAATAATGAAACACGTTCTTGTTCAATTCGAGTCTTTGGTTAGTTCTCGTAAAATCCCAGTCGAGTCTTTCTCTTGGTCTCGTAATTTGAACCTTCACTCCATCTTCTTTCCATATGGACTGAAGCTTGGGGGGCATGTACCTCGAATTGAGTCACCATGCTGGGGTCATGCTTACCTTTTCAAGCATAGTTTGTTTCCGTTTCAAGCTTGTGTAAAAATGAAACCAACTTCAAGCAGAGTTTTCTGATTTCAAGCTTGTGTAAAAATGAAACCTTGCCCATTTTACCTCTTGTGATTGCCATTTTATCAGCCTGTTTTGCTAGATGAGCCTTGGTTTTCTCACTCCATCGTCACTATCTGCTTGGCCGATCATATGCCTTCACTTGGTTGTTTTACCCGTTCCTGAGGAACCGCTGCAATGAGTGGTCTTGTTAGCCAGCCTCTTAACCTTTACTTGTTTTGAGCAGTTCCACCATTTCCGGAACCAGTTGCTACCCTTTATACCACTCGTTCCTCCAGGAGGAGTCATCTTTCAGCTCTTTTCTGACTCTCTAAAAATGAAAAGATCACCGAGGCCCTTGTCATTTCGATCTCGTTAAAATGGACACGAATCGACATCCACCCAGTATAAGTTTAACCCTTTTTCGGGCTGGGAGGGATTGATTACGAAAAAGGAATACCCTAGCCTATTGCGACTAGGAGGTTTTCCCGGATATTGTTTTCTACCTTTTCGGA
This sequence comes from Pinus albicaulis, assembly GCA_034641835.2. Taxonomy (NCBI): domain Eukaryota; kingdom Viridiplantae; phylum Streptophyta; class Pinopsida; order Pinales; family Pinaceae; genus Pinus; species Pinus albicaulis. Next base: position 1,547,766,012 of record CM076580.1, on the reverse strand, counting down.
TCTGGGGAACTATTTACGAAAAGGGGCCTATGGAGTTTTCTTTTCCGCTGTCTTTTCAAACTCTCTAAATGTGAAAAGACGCCGAGTTCTTCCTTTGTCAGACTCGTTAAACCCTGATGACATTGGATCTAGTCGAAATGACGTTCTCCGAGTTTCTCCTTCCTGGGACTCGTTAAATGCACCAGGATGGATTCGCCCGAAGGGCGGACTTATATCACAAGCATATGCTATCCCCTTCAAGCTTGTTATTAAAAATAATTGGGGTACTCGCCAGAAATGGTGGGGGAAAAATGGAACCATCGTCGTTGTCGTCGGCAGTATGTCGCTCTTGAACATGGCACTTGTCCGCATCCGTGTCGGGTTGGGGACATCTCATCTCGTTGCTTTACTTTGCCTCCATGGGTTTGGGTAATCTCTTTTGACCTCTCATCTGTTCGCTGCCTCGTCACCATGACCTCTGATCCGTTGATGTCAAATACTGCCAAGTCCACTGTCGTGCCGTTCATGTGTTCAAGAGAAGTTGGCCTCTGCAAATATCAACCTTCCTCTGTTTCTCATACGATCCTGATTCACAACAAAACATTATGTTCCTTTGTCTCGTGTCGATGATGTGGGAATCATTATGGCCCACCTTCGATCAAGGTCACTTCCTGTCGACTTCAACTCATTATCCAGGAAGTTGGTCTAGAGACTCCTTATGGTACCTTGGAGCCTGCATGCCTCAATGGCAGGTTCGTCGCATTCGATGAGAGGTTTACATCATTGGCCTCCGATCGAGTGATTCTGCGGGTGTTCGACGTCAGCTCATTTATTCGCACGCCGTAGATTGTACCTGTAGTACCTTGAGGACCATTGTCATTATTGGTGGTTTCTCTCACGTCTGTTAACAGTTTTCATCATTGAATGGTAATCAGACGATGTCTTGCATGTTCGACTTCAGCTCACATATTCACATGCTTGAACTTGTACTCTGTTGGGTCGAGATGGAGCGCAAGACCCTGGATTGTGTCTGTTGTAATCCAGGCTGCGATTGTGGATTATTATCATTATGTACATGACTCACTGATTGGATGGCTGCGACCATACCTGAGTCTATTTATTTGATCTTAGATGGATGGCTGCGCCCATACCCTGGATCCGGATTATAGCATACTCTGTTTCGGATGGCTGCGTCCATACCACTTATACATCATGTACTTGAGATATCAGTTGTATCTTTCTACGCAGGTTTTCCGACGGCGGGCTTTCAGTTGGACATGTTCTCGTAAAGCATTTCACCCCTCTCCCTCTCGGGCCTCATACTTAAGGGGGCATCTGTTACACAGTAATTTGTCACCGTCCTTACCATTCCCCATCCCGCACAATGGAGGACCCATTCTGTGACCTGTGAACATTGTTATGCCTTGGAAACATCATCAATGCATCCCTCTGAACATGAGCTTTATTTGCCCTTGAGACATCTCCTTGCAAAAGTCATGAAAAACATCCCTTTTGGCATTGGCGCGGGCAAGCAATTCAGTACTCGCGCCAATGGGGAAATTAATGCAAAGAGGTCGCGCCACCTGGCGCTCTGTAATAGAGCCGTAGTCGCGCCACCCATTTTGGGAGTTGTTTTTTAAATATGGATGGCAGGAGTTGAGTTCCAACAAACTCACAACCATTGCCTATCTTGAGTTGGGAGGTTTGGCTACGGGAGTTCTATGGAGGGAAGTGGTTTTGCCACCTCCCATGGAACCTTCCTTGATGATAGGGCCAATTCCATAATAATAGGGATCCCAACTCCTCCTTCCCCATCTATAAAAGCTTGCTCAAATCAGTGGCAAGCTAGTCTTGAAGTGCCTAAGCTCTGAATCTCCATATTCCCAAGAGCCTTTGTGTTGTAAAGCACCCTCTCTTTCCCTTAAGGCTGACTCAAGTAAGGAGACCATTGTCACGAGACTCTGGAGAGGTTTTTCCTTTCCTTGGCGAGCTTTGCGAGACGTGGACTACTGGAGACCCGTCCGAAGGAGACCGCGACGTCAGAACTTGGTTGTAATCTTTCTTCGCTGGTTATTTAATAGATGATTATGGTTATGGTTCCACTCCGTTTTCCATCATGTTAATGCGAGTAATGTCCTTTCTGACTGATGTTTAGTTACGTATGCTGGTTTCCATGCTTGTATCTGTTCGTTTCTTCCATGTGCAGGTGTTCATCCGCGGAGATCGTGGAGGGATTGTGATCTGCCAAGGCTGAGGAACGGGGACGCTTCCTCTTCAGATCCTAGCGTTGGAATCCAGGTAGGCTTTTATCTCTAGCCTTTTCATTCGTAATTAGGAACCTGCGTCATGACATTGTTTGTTTGTTGCTAGACCCCTGCTGGGCTAATAGGGATCGCCTCTGTCCGCAGAGGGGATTTACCTCCTCAATAGCTAGATAGACTGTGATGTTTTTGCTGAAGTTATCTTGACTCCATGGCCCAATGAATGTTTTCTAATCTGTGATAAAACCAGTTATATTATTCTATCTTTTTACCTTAGAGTTAGCCATCTATCCATCGATCAAGAGGAAGAGGCCAAAGGCACGATCACCATGATGCAGGGATTCTGGTATAAAACATATCCTTGCACATAAACGAGTGTGTGTTTCCTTAACATGGAAACTTTATCGAATTCGTCATTAAAAACCACATCATATTCAGCTCAAACATATATAAAGAAGAGAGAGAGCCAGCACAAATAAAATACGGGTATATAATAACATAAGAAAATTTAGATACAAAACCAATTGCCTGAATATTAAATTTATGGGCCTCTCGTCTCTTGGCCTTTTCAAAACTCTCTCACTAATCCTCTCTATCTCTCACTGTATTCCTCACTGTTTTTTCATCCTCACACAATCCCCCTATTTATACATAATTTTGAATTTATTTCAATCCATGATTTCCTCCATACAATTATTAACCAAAATCTAAAATAGATTTATCCCTTTTTGGACTCAACTAAGTCCCGTTTAAGGAATTCCTAATCCCTAGATTATCTACCTAATTCAACTCCACTCATATCCTTAATTTATTAAAAGAATATTTACAATAATCCTCACACTTATATTTTTCTCTCTTAATTTATTAAAAATGAACATAATAATTTATAAAATAATCAAAAAGACATTACCCCTTAATTACACAATATTTTAATGAAAATCACGCAGGATGCTCTTGCATCAGATTCCCCATGTAGAGAAGTTTCCATAGACTCTTGTCTATGAGGTCTGCCACTTTTCTGTAATAATGTGATAGCCACAAGTCTTGATGATTTGCTCTCCAGGATTCCAAACTCTGTTCTGTCACTGGTCCTTTGAAGTATCAACTCTGTTTGGTAACTCATCACTCACTCTTCCTCGAAGTAATTCCTCTTTGTCTAATGCTTTCATCCCCAACTGAGTTGAACACTCAACTTTCTGAAGCGAAGAATAATCAAGAATTTCTTCTTGACTACAACTATAGTCATTGATTTCTTTTATAGCAACAAATTTCTCATCCGATGTTGTACTTGCATTCATCAACAAACTGTTAGTTTTTAAAAGATAATACCTTTTGGCCTATTTTGATGCTTCAAGCACCAATCTCCCATCATCGACTTTCTCGATTACAAAAAATCATGTTTTGAATGGCTGGCTTCTTTTATCTTTATCCTACTAGTTCAATACTTTTGTTTCCCTTATGTCTCTAAAGACATAACTTTCTTGTTGCTCCTGCTTTTTCATCTCATCTCCAAATACTTTCTGCTCAATTTCTTTGATTTCAACATCATATTTATTTATGTTTCCTTCTGTACCTACAGCCATATTATCATTTGAAGAGTTAAAACATTCACTTAACTCTATAAATGTTAAAAACATGTCATCCCTATCATGCACAGTAACTACAATCTTTTCAGTATCAGGTTCTGCTAGTTCCATCTCCCCTTCAGGTTCCTTAAGCCATCGTTCCAAGAAATCTATCTCCATGTGAAATATTTCCAGCATTTCATCACAAACTTCATTCCCAGCTTCATTCTTCTTCTGGCAATCTTCTAGAGTTATCCTAGTTTTTGTATCATCACATTGTAAAATTCTGTCAGCAATTTCATAAAACAAATTCATTTTTTTACCTCCTTGGAATATCACTTCAGCCTTCTCATTATGCTTCTACTCGATAACAGCTTCAGCTGTCTGTCTTACACCAAACAATAACTCATCTATGAATTCTTTCTGTTGCAACAAATCAGTACCTTCCTCCTCTGAAAGGCATTTTCCTTCATACTTCACCTCAAGAGTTTCATTTATCTTTGTGACAGTTTCACCAAACTGTCCATCATCTTCTACACATCCTACAAACATACATAAACTATGAGATTTAAAAATACAAGGCTTCATAGCCTCATCTTCTCCTCTTGTCAACAAATCTTCAAATTCTTCTAAACTATTCCAACAGTCCATGAGATATTTCTCATTAATCTCGTCACCCAGAATTTTACCTTGTTCTGGGCCACAAATGGAAACTTCCATTTTCAACGCAGCCTCTCTGAGTTCTTCACATCTCAATTTCACACTCATCATCTGCTTGAGCTTCCTCAGTACTTTTTTCAACTGTATGTTTACCTATTGTTCCCTCTTTGCGTGTAGCCTCTGCCACTTCACTTTCTTCCTCATGCTCCAACCATGTCTCTGGTATTTATTTCTCTGCAACAATTCTATCAATAACTCAAGGTGAATTTCTATCTCAGCTTTCTCCCGCTCATACTCTTCATCAGTCAACTGCTTACATATGCCATTTACCTTGGAATTTTCCTTCTTCTTTCTTCTGTTGTGGTCTTCATCATATCTTTTGAAATGACTATCACTAGTCATCTTCTCCTCCTTTGTGAACTTCATCTGTTCACGTGTGGATTTCATTAGAATCCCCTTTTCAGCAAGCCTCCATACTTGCCATTTAGCAATACAAGCTCTCTTCCTGCACTTGAACTCTTTCAGTTCTCTGTCTTGGAATCATCTCTGGCAACTCTCTTGCTCCTTTTTTGTTGCAAACAACAACTTCAGGATTTTATGTGTTATAATGACCAACTCTTTGGGTGTCGGGCTCTGGCGATCATGCACCCAATTACATTCAAACCTTTGACTTGATTCAATAATTTTTGACCCAGACTTTACATCAAATTTTCATCTTGGATGAAAAATACACCCTCTTGTACAATAACTCAATCTTGACTCAAGCTATCCAAATTTTAATTTGACCTAAACATCTGTTTGACTTCAAGGCTTGACCAAATAATTACAATAGTGGATATTTTTACTCAGTTCAAGTTATACAGCCTACCAACGAACATCCACCCTTAATACATTTTTATGATGTAAAATCTTCACTCTCTCTCATACTCCATTCTTCTTAAAATATCACAAATCACCAATTACATCATCTCCCATTATCATTTACTCACATGATAATTTAGCCTTTAGATTGAAATACAATTCACTTTTCCCCAAGATTTATTTTATGGTGAAAATAAATAAACCATTCAATTTTCAAAATTCAAAAATACCTTTCTGAATTATCATACCTTATGCTCCCATTAAGGTTATTAATAAACCTTCTCTTTGCAATCTCCGTACTTCACTCTTCCGTGCCATCTTTGTCACTGTGAATATTCGCATGCCCTTCATACCATAATCTTGTCATCTTAGTGCCAACATTTTTCCTGCACTTTTATGCACCATACAACTGCACATTATAAATTGTACATCAATTCACATCTCTACACCTGTGTACAGAGAAAAACCTATTCATGTTTTCAACCTCTTCGATGAATAATGTACAACTCGTACATTGTGTCCATCCCAAACAACACCTCCTTAGGCGCCACCATATGATGGTAAAACAAGGATTCTACAACATCAAGCATTTATGGTTTGTTTGTGTTTTCAATCTTAAAACACAAATCAAAATAATTCTCCCATTTCCAACTATAAGCCTTGATCCAAAATCATGCAACTAAGATTGCGAAGAACCCACACTACGCATAACAAACCATCTCATATATTATAAAAATCCATGTTTCTCTTTATATCACCCAGGATAGCGCATTTTCCTTTTCCATTCATTCAAGCAGAACTTAATTTCCTTTAAAATTACTGTGGTGATAAAACCTGTATAAGGAGCGAGATATTGTAATGTAGCGGGAGAATCTGTTGTTTCCGCTACCACAATGGTATATTCCATTGCGCCAATACATCCGCATTTAAAATATTTCCACTTTAATTTTGATTATGGTTTGAGCATCATGTTGACATATATAAATCATTCCCACAAAAATACTTATTTATAATTTCGGTTAAGAAAACAAAAAATGTCAACATAATATGCTCAATCCCACAATTTCACTTAGCATACCTTTCCAATTTTCTGCGCCCTTCTAATTTGTCCTACTCTCAACCCCTTGACTAGTTTCTTCACAAGCAATATCTCCAAATGCGCTTACACATTTCTGTCCATGCGAATTGCAAATTTGCAATTTCAATTTTACTGCTCCATGGCCATTAATTATCACAAATCATGATTGTGCTTGCAATCATTGAGACCTCCACCGATCTTTGTCTCTCCTTGACGCACAGCTTCAAATAGAACACAACTATGGCTGCATTTAGTAACGGTTAGAAATTCATGAGAATTTTCGCCTCTGAATTCACAGTTTGATAGCCGTCTATAACCCCACCTTGCCTACAAATATTATTGTTATTGCTCTACTCTGTCTAGAACAGGATAGTTAGATATACCGTAAGAAAGACAAGGATACACACTCTGTTTCCATAAACATATGACTTTGTGGACTAGGAAACGAAATGAAGGCAATAAATACGCTAAATTTAGGTTGAATATAAGGCACACCCACATGTATATCCAACGGTTTTCTTTGCAAATTTAAGCTCTAGTCCACTGTTGGGCCCTCTCACAAAAAGCCGAAGGGTGAATGAAACTGACCCATTCCATAAAATGTTCCCCTGCAAATTGATATTGATATACACACACAATGTTCGGCTGCAGCGACATATATTATGGAATCAAATCAAAGGTACCAATTAGCTAGTAAACATTTCAATCAATGCAATGGATGGGCTTCACAGACAGATATTTCTTCGTTCTCTTTCTCCATCTTAGTGCAAACATGTCACATTGTCACGTTTGCAATTTTTACACAATACCTCATATATAATGTCCACACAGCTTCACAACGATAAGCGGATTGACATCAAAAGTGGCTCAAAAAATGATCTTGAATTTTTTTATAACACGGCTCTCACACAGATTCCACGATTGTAATTTAAAACAGAGAACCACGACACTTATAGTCCAGCTCTATAAGTCGTAATTTCCTTCGACTGCACTAATTCTCAACATAATTACCATTCCATTGCATGTCAATATAATCAGTAATATGAGATGTCAGCACAAAGAAGATAAAATGTCGTACGACATTTCTCTGTATTACCAGATACCACCAGAACTATCCACCAATATTGGACAACATTTCTCTGCGTTGTGATCAATACAATTTGACTCTTACAGCCACTGCTAGAAACGCAGATTGCCTAAAGCATCTTTTGCAGGGGCGTTAATGTTGTTTGTTGTCATCGATCCCAGCTTCCTCTACGCCCACGTTCAAAACATCTGCGTCCAACTTCTGCAGCTTCTGACAATCACACCAACTCACGATTTTTATCAAACCCGTTTCACCATTTCAATTCTTTGTGGAAATCACTGATTTTTTTTTATAAAACCGTTTCATGATTTTATCAGAGGAGGAGGGGGAGATGGAAGACATGTGTTCGCCTTCTGTCAAAACCAAATCAGCGTCTTTGCCTACCTTCTTTAAACCTTCGTAGTACAAAATAGCGTGATCTGTCAGCAGATTCTTCTCTACTACGAATACAAGAATTCGTTCATAATACAGAATCGACAGCTGAGGAGAACGGGGTCCAACTGGGTTAGAAAAGGGGTGGTATTTTTCTGCTCCTGCATCCGTTTGCCACTCTGCGCTGGTTGATTCCAGCTTTTCTTTCACGCTGAAGGCATGCTTACGCACAATCTGAGGTTTTCCAGGGTCGAGCTTACCAATCGATATTGGTTTCCGTCATACACAGGTCTCCACGCTGCTCAAATTCAAACATATACTTTTCACAAAACGGAGCTGACTCCCATCACACACCACAATCAAACAATGCAAACATGATTACAAACCCAGGGCTCTGATACCAAATGATGCAGGGATTCTGCTTTAAAACAGATCCTTGCACATAAACAAGTGTGTGTTTCCTTAACATGGAAACTTTATCGAATTCGTCATTAAAAACCACATCATATTCAGCTCAAACATATATAAAGAAGAGAGAGAGCCAACAGAAATAAAATACGGGTATATAATAACATAAGAACATTTAGATTCAAAACCAATTTCCCGAATATTACATTTGTGGACCTCTCAGCTCTTGGCCTTTTCAAAACTCACAATAATCCTCTTTATCTCTCACTGTATTCCTCATTGTTTTTTCATCCTCACACAATCCTCCTATTTATATATAATTATGAATTTATTTCAATCCATGATTTTTTCCATACAATTCTCAACCAAAATCTAAAATAGATTTATCCCTTTTTGGACTCAACTAAGTCCTGTTTAAGGAATTCCTAATCCCTAGATTATCTACCTAATTCAACTCCACTCATATCCTTAATTTATTAAAAGAATATTTACAATAATCCTCACACTTACATTTTTATCTCTTAATTTATTAAAAATGAGCATAATAATTTATAAAATAATTAAAAATACATTACCCCTTAATTACACAATATTTTAATGAAAATCACGCAGGATGCTCCTGCATCACACCACCAATTCCAAATCCCCAAATACTGTAAATCTTTCGACATATAGATTCTGGGTCGCCTGTAGACCCAAGAGAAAAGCTTCGTATTCCGCCACGTTATTTGTGGATTTGAATTCCAGCTTAAACGAGAGAGGGATTAGGCTCACCTTAGGTGATACCAACAATACTCCAACCCCATTTCATTCTTTAGAATATGCTCCGTCAAAATGAAACGTCCATATTTTACCACCTTTTAGTGTTTTTTGATTTACTTGAATCGGGGGCAGGATCTGCGTCTCTTCCAAGATGAGAGCATCTTCTTCTAGTGACAGGCAAGAGAAATCACTTTCCTTGTCGTATAGGGGGGCATTATTAGAACAATTATATTTGGAAACCATCTTTAAAAATATTGATTCTCTATAAAGCCTCCTTTCCTCTCCTCCGAAAACTGGGATAGTAGCATATGTTTAGTCCAATTTTATAGAACCTCCTATTTTGGACCCCCATGACCAGGATAAAAGCCTTCCAAACCTGGTCGGGATGTCCGCCACCACAATATCCATCACTACACTCTTCACTGGAATTTGAGCCAAGTTCACCACTAGATCGTTAATCATCCCCAAACACTTAACCCTCTTGGAGTCAAAGGAGTAAAGGTCCTTATAAGGATGAGTGATTTGCAGACCTAGATGCTCCATGATTGATAAGGGCATCAAGTTATGGTAAGCTCCTGAGTCAAGCATACAATTGTGGAGTAGGAGATCATGCACTACTAAGGTCATGTAAAAGGGTGGAGTGGAGGGATCTTGTTCTTCTACATGGGGCCAAAATACTACCATGGATATTTCTTTTTGGAGATTAAGACTATCAAGCACAGGGATTGCGGTGGGAGGACACATAAACTAAGACACTTGAGCCTTGTAGGAGGGTTTTTTCAATAATTGAGTCAATGGGACTGGGATTTTTCAACTTTATAAGCTTCGGACTTATGAAGGGGAGAATTCAGGGGTATATACTATATTTTCCTTGGGAGAGGTTTTATCTAATGGTTTCTTCCCCTTTACAATCCCACTTGGAGAGCCTTCACACACTGAGTCCTCATTTTGATCTTGCATTTGGGGTCTCTTTCTTGAAGACCTGAGGTCATACTTCCTATGCAATTGTCCTTGCATGAAGTCAAAAAACCATCTGCAATAACTTTCGATCTCACCATCATCTGGAGGTATTTCTAGATCTTCGCCACCTTTTTGATGTAATGCAGATTCATCTTCCTCATCAGAATAAGAGGAGAATTGATTTTCTTTTATTGTCACAAATTCTTCAGCCTATCCCTCTAACTCTTCTTCTAGATTCAATGGAGATTGAATGTGGTCTTGTTGCTCTTTACTTTCTCTCTACAATAGCTAGAGTGGAGGTCTTCGATATTGAGGATTAAAACCTCAGTTGGGAACCATTTTATTTTGGCGAGGGGGATAAATCTTGCTTTCTATCTCCAACTTCACAAGATTATTAGACAAGTTCCTGATCAACTTGATCATCTCCTCCATATTATGTTCTTGAGTTTCCCGCTCTTGATTTGATGGGTTCGCTTCCTCCTTTCCCCTCCTTCTTTCTTTGTGATCTAGCCTCCCCCTTATTTTCCTAGTAGAGGAAAAGTTATCTTCGACTTCCAGAGCATCTATTTGGATCCGGTCCAAGGACTTGGAATTTCTTTCTCTCAGTGTGAACCTGAATTCTGGTTCAAAATCCCTAATGAAAACCACTTTAGTTGTTTCTTGGGGGGATATAATCTCTACAAGGATACTATTGTATAGCTTGTTGAATATTTTAATAAAATTTGTGACATCTTCATTGTGCCTTTTCATCATAGCATGAAACTTTGTGAGAATATAACCATGATCCCTATTCCCCCCACTTTTGTGTGAAATAATTTTGCATTTCCTCCTGGGTGGTGATAGAGTTATTGGCTAAAGTATTGAACCATTTTTTAGCTTCGCCATCCAAATATTGAACGAAAATCCTCGGCACCACGTCGAGGTGATCGACATTTAAATTCTCAGCGAAGGCACAAAAAGCATCAATGTGTCTTTGAGATGAAATATTATCGTCATCCGTGAACCTCGACAACATCTTCAAATAATCCTGTGGCATATCATTCAAGATTTGTGCCAGGGCCAATGGAGCATGTTTGTTCAGAAGAAAACCAAGAACATCCATGTTATGCAAAAAAGGAGGTATGTTCACTGTGTGATTTTGAAAAGGAATTCTCTGAGGTGTGACGAGCAAGATTTGAGTGGGGAAGGTATTCACACTATTAGTGGTGCAACTCACCAGAAAATATTTATTTTCTTGAGTTTCGGGTGACGGATGGAAAGCAAGAATGGATGTACCAATAGACTCTTCTTTGTTCTTTACTATAGAACTGAATGGATCGAGAGAAAATTGTCCTTCTTGGGGATATTCGAAAACCCGAACAGAAAGATTTTGACAGTTTATGATAGCTCTCTAAAAGCTAGATTAGGACGCTTCGAGAGAAAAAAGGAGTTGGATCTAACAGGCCTGGAATCTTTTCTTTCCAAACCTTTCTAAAAATTAATGACTCGAGGTTAGATACAGAAGGTGTCTTTTGCTGAGAAGTTTCTGACTGAGTATGGGGCCTAGTGAAAGTGAGGATTGCTTAGACCAAAAGATGGACAGAGTAGTCTCCAAGATGAGAAATGCACAACCCACAACCCTTCGTGCTCACTTGACTGAAGGGTGTATACCTGTCGTATACCAAGGAAAAATTTTCTAATTCATTCCTCGGAAACATCGCCAGAATATTTTGTAACACCTAGATACAATATCTAGGTTGATGAGGAGACCAATGCCTAGGCCATCTTAACAGCGTCTTGAGTTGGACTTGACATGACCCAGCCTTTCTTAAGATTTGTATGAAAATGGTCTAGAACCTTTCTGGATTGGACATATATATAACAATCTTGATAGTCATGAACTATGAATCAATATGGAATTCATATAAAAATCAACCCCGTTCGTTCACACTTCTGTATGTAGACTTTGAATTATAATATAGCGAAAGATGAGAATTTAACACATTGGGCATAAAATACGATAAGAATCAAACTTACTAAAAACTAGATTATGAGGCGAAGAGGAGAGAAAAGTGAAACACATAGATTTATGGAGCGCATTTAAGGCATTCACCTTCTCTTTGTTCACAAAGTATCTATCACATTACATGAATAAAACAAATTCATGAACACAAAGGGACGATCCCAGCAACTATGATAACACGAAATCTGAGAAGTAGAAACATAAAATAATTCACGCATTGCACATCATAAGATTTACATACTACACATACATTTGAGTAGGAATTGTGTTGAATATATATTTAATCATTCTGAAACGATACATTCACATACCAAAATTGTTGTAATCATCTTTTAGGAAATTGACAACAATTCTTGCCCAAAATTATGAACCCTCATTTAGTGTTACATCGATCTTCTTATAGGAATTTGGAGAGGGTCTGTTACCCTAAGGCACAAATGGATACCTGAAACTTAAAATGTCCGACAGTAAACTGAAATTACAAACAAAAAATATTAAAGTAAAAGTAAGAAGTTCCTTGTTAGCACAATATAGAAATTTTCATTTACGACAAGGCTGATGTGAAGACTATGAATCTTGACTAGAGGGTGCGATGACTCGAACCATGGGATGGAAGACAAAGTCCTTACATTTCTTCCACAAAACTGGAGAAGGCACAAGAGCATGAGAATACAGATCGTACATAGCTCGAAGATGAGTCAACTTCGAGTAATCCAACCCGACATCGAATAGTTGTCTCGGAAATCCTTAGAGGATAAATTATTTCCTTAGACAAGCCACTATGGTTTATCCCTTCAATATGGACTCTTTTAATCTCTACAGGAAGACTATTGTATAGCTTTCTGAATCTATTAATAAAATATGTGACATCTTCGTTGTGCCTTTTCTTCATAGCATTAAACTCTGTGATAATATAGCCATGATCCCTTTTCCCCCCCCACTTTTGTGTGAAATAATTCTCCATTTCCTCTCAGGTGGTGATGGAGTTATTGGGTAAAGACTTGAACCATTTTCAGGCTTCGCCATCCAAAGATTGAACGAAAAGCCTCTACACCACATCGAGGTGCTCAACATTTAAATTATCATCGAAGGAACAAAAATTCTTGATGTGTCTTTGAGCTGAAATATTATCTTCACCTATGAACCTCGACAACAACTTCAAATAATCATGTGTCATATTCAAGATTTGTGGCAGGGCCAATGAAGCATATTTGTTCAGAAGAAAACTCGTAACATCCATGTTATGCAAAAATGGAGGAGGTGGGTTCACTGTGTGAGTTTGCAAAGGAATTATCTGAGGTGCGACTAGCAAGATTTGAGTGGGGAAGGTATTCACACTGTTAGTGGTGCAGTTCACCAGAATATATTTCATTTCTTGAGTTTTGGGTGACGAATGGAAGGCAAGAAAGAATGTACCAACAAACTATTCTTTGTTTCTTACTATGAAACTAAATGGACAGAGATGCCGAGGCGAGGTAAGCTTCTGCTTTGGCAGTTGCTTTTCTTTTTGGGATAAGGTTTCCTGGGCTGTGTCTAAGTCTATTTGTATATTTTTTTTCTCACCCTCTAAGACTTTGAGTTCATTCAACGCCTTTGTGAGCTGGTCAGCAAGATTTTGAGGGTCCTCTTGCACGACCATGGTGCAGACATGAGTATCAACCTTTTGTTGTAGCTCGGCCATCTGTTGCTTAAGTGTTATGACTTAATCAATTCTATCAATAAGGTTTTTAGCTAGAAATTCCTTCTACGCTTCCACCTGGGCCAACTCAAGAGTTTGAATATGCTCACTTCCTGACATCTTAAGTTCGTGTCTTAGTTCCTGGTTTTCTTGTTGAAGAGAGCTTCAATGGTCGATTGTCCATCGCGAGTTGGCCCATTTTTGGTTATCATCTCCTTATAGTTTTGGATCTACAGTGCAAGGGATTTGGAATTAGCCCTTTATTGCCTTAACTTGGTAGTTGTTCTTTCCAACAACTTCTCAACATTATCAATGGTCATAGTGTGCTTTCTGAGTTCATTGTATAACATTTTCTCTACATCCTTGTGTATATTTACCTTGTCATCCAAGGGGACTGATGTTAGATCAACAATGAGGTCCATACCATGTACTGTGACCCTACAGGCAATGACTTAGTTGACGGGTGTTGCACTGATAATACCATTTGGTCCCTTTCTATATCCATTACTGCCATGACCCTGGTGGGGTATTTATCTACATGAAGTGTTATGTCTGTCCTCAATTGTTCCATCATTTTCATGTTTCTCTCGTTGATTTCTTCTCCTATAGGCCAACCTATTTTTTCACCGAATTAGCCCTCTCCCGAAACAACTGCCTGTGTGAAGTGGAAGTTGTGGGTGAGGGAGGCCTTTCTAGGGAAACCTTAAAACCTGGTCGGTTTGACCCTTGGTCCACAAGCTTAGGGACTATTTCTTATTCTTCTCTCTTGGTTTTCCCTTTAGGTTCTTGTGTTCTAGCCCTTTTTCTCGCGTGTACATCCCCTTCCTCCTCAATATCATCAACTGGGTCAACGTTCCTTTTAGGTTGTTTGTATCTTGAAGTAGGGATCCCAGTATCCATTTTTATTTCCGAAGGCCCGGAGTTAAAGTTATATTTCCATTAAATATCAGGTCTAGGCTCATGCACTGTTGGCTTGAGGGGTCCTGACCTAGGTTTGGAGTTTATGGATAAACCAACAAACCCTCCAACTACTGGCCCTTTCGGTAGTAATTTGCTTGCGCAGAACAAAGTCTCACCTGAAGCAGTATGGGGGGGTGTTGGAACCGGTTTCCACACCCAGAGGGAGAAAATAATGAATTGTTCCTTAGCAAAACTGAATGCAAACATATGCATGGACAATATATAACATAATCATAGAGAACATGTATTCATTAACAGAATAACACAGAATTGATGTTCGCCTTAGCACATGTAAACATAACAGAACCAGATCCAAATCTTAACCAATGTAGATACTTAAATAGATCTATTAACCATTAATAAGCACTCATAATCATATTAGATGTCCTTGTGCAAATATCAATAAGTAAGACAGATAATGTGATCTCAACAGAACATAAGAAATAAACAACTCATATGCATAACAAAGTAAAATTGCCAAAAAATGGCTTTTCTATTAGCTTCAGGTCTGTCACTCAATACATCAACTTTCCCTTACAAACCCTTACCAAACCCTTTTGCACACATAGCTAGGGGAGTCTGCACACAGTCAGGACCACTCTGCGCACACAGCCAATAGGAGCCTTTAAACCCAACCCAACAACCCTTACAGACGCATAAACTTATCAAAACATATATATCATGAACTTAGACTTTCTAACACTTAGATTAGACAAAATATATCTATTTATATCCGCCTAGCACGTAGATACTATGGTCTCAAAACATGGTTTGAGACCCATATTTTACCCTTAAACCCATTTACATCAAAATTGGGGACATGGACCCACCCCAAAGCCCCTTGACTTCTGTTGCTTAGCACGCACATACAAAATTATACAAGAAGACATCGAAAATTGTGCCTCAGGGGACCCTGCTCCAACAGGCCCCCAACACAAATATGTGACTCATACTAAGACACTAAGGTGCCTGCTCCTTGATCTTAGCCTGAAGCGCTCTGATAGAAGTCTTGAGAGGGAGCACTAATTCCAAAATTTGCGTTGCGATAGCCTACGCTTGTTGAACTAATTTTTTAGTGGTAAGTCCCTCAGAATCCCTCTCGATGTCGTGCTAAGTCTGTTGGATATTCTTCAATGCGGTATCCAACGTCTGTGAAAGTTGAAGCTCTTCTTCTACCCATGGTTTGATTCGTTCCTTCAGTAGTTGGTCCTTCCGACACAGATCGAATATCTCTGTCTGAATTTTCCTGCACTCTTGCAGACGAGCGAGGTGTTGTGTAAGAACCAATGTAGGCGTAATTGTTTTGATTTCTTCAAAATGTTGCTCCTTCTGGTGGAGGGCGTCGTGCAGTTATTGCACTACCAGATCATTTTGGACATATGTCCAAATTTTCATAGCCTCATCGAGAATATTGTCACATTCAGTGACAGCGACAATAATACTATCTCAGGTATACTTTACTTCCGTTGATCTTTGCGTGCAAACCTTTCATGACGTCTCTGGCTGCAACTTTGTCTGGAGGTCTACAATCTGCTTTTCATACTCTATTCTCACTGTTTGTACCTTTGTGCACGCTGATTTCACTGCAGCAACCAATCCTTCTAGTTTCTCTGTTGGAAAAGCTGTGGCAAGGACAATTGGGATATCTTTGCAAACTTGGTGAATTTTCGCCTCCAGCGCAGCACGTTGGGCTTCTACTTCTATGCAAGTTTATTATATTTCCTGCTACTGTTGGTGTGCTTGTTCGGCCTGCTGTTGTGCATCCTGCTTCTGTGTATGTGCGGTAGCTTCTCTATACTGAAGCTAATCTACGATCATCAAATGCATAAGATGTATTTTACCCCTGTATGACACACCAAAATATTAATGTGAACATCAACGGAACCTCTAAATTGGAGACGTCAGTAGGCATCCATCTAAATAGCTAGCAGGGGGATGTGAACAAAGCGTCCATCCCGAGAGGCTAGTATAGCAACATCAAGAGGTTGAGCTCTTGTGATTGGCACGTTGGTCCCAACTTGCACAAGTACCAGCGCGGACTTATATTGAAATTCCATGTCTATATAGTGATCCTTAGTCGCATACATGACAGTGTTTTCTATTTCATTTAGGTCATCCTTTGTCAGCGTTAGGACCTCCTGCCGTTCCTTTTTGCAACCTTTATGCTTCTTTCACAATCCTCCAGCGGCCTAAGAGCCGCGCTTGGTACCTTTGGAAGTTTTAGCTTTGCCTGTCTCCTTTGGCGCAGATCCATTTTTCGGGCACTGTTCTTGTGTCAACAATATTACTAGTTGTTGTGGGGGTTGTTTCCTTCTATGTGGCTTTTTTTGTGACCTTCTCTATCATTGTCTCGAGAACTGTCTCTGTGGTTTTCTCGGTGGATTTTTTTTGTTGATTTTCCTATCTAAGTACGTTGCTTCATTGGGGTAGGTGGTGTCAACCAGGCCGGCGGCCATTCTGCTGCCACTCTCACTAAATCATCCTCTATCACCGGATATGGTAGCCTGTCCCATACTACCTCAACAAAACCTTTATGCGATAGCCTGTGTTTTTCAGACCCAAATAAACAAGAAAATTTCAACCAGGTATAACAGTCTTTGAGAGGTTAACTAATCTGTTTACACAAATTTTAATCCTACAGTCCTCTAACTGAGTTTGAATGATATTACAATGATAAGGGTTCTTCCTAGTGGAGTCTTAAGGTCTGTTCAGGATTGTGGAGTCGCCAAGTGGAAGTTTTTAGCTCCGAAGGAGGTAAAGGGTTTTATGGTCCACCACCATGTTTATTGGATACCAATCTGAAATATTTTTTGGAGCTTTCTGAGTTATTTTTCAGTTGTGTGGTTTCTAAGAATGTCCAAACTTTGTTTCAAAACTTAGCTACGGTTATGAGATAAAGACATTCTACTCTTATGGCGAAGCTAGCTGATTTTTCAAGGTTAGATAAAGCCTCATGAGAATCCTAGGGTTTGCCTAGTTTGTCACTTATTCAAACAAGTTTCATCATGATTACCATTTCTTGGTAGTGCTTGAAAAGGTTTCCTTTTACTCACTGCACAATTTTCTTGAATCAAGGGTTTTCTGAGGTCTTTAAAGGTATGTAGACCAAAAACACTCAAAATCCCCAGCGGAGTCGCTAGAAATGTTAGGTGCTGGTGGCTCAGCTGGAAAACAGAACAATTGTCATAAAACCAGGGGTTATCTAGAGTTTTAAGATGTTTTTGAACTTTTATTAACTCAGACAAATCCCCAGTGGAGTCGCCATAAATGTTAGCTCCCTGTAATCAGCAAGATTGGAAAATTCCGATCGCAGGGAGAAACATCGTTTCAACCACTTTGGGATTCTAGGATCTAGCCCTCCTGAATCCGGAGAGGGATCTCTCCAATAAGAGAAAAGATGGATTTGTCTTTGAAGTTTTAGGTAATGATATTAGGCTAGTTATGAAGGCCAAGGGTTTTGTTTGTTTTTGGATGGTTGAGCATGAATATGGCTTGAGTGGAGAGTCGTAGGTGCAAAAGAGTTTCAAAGGTGAGAATTTGCAAGAAAATAGAACAGCTTTGGCCAAAAGATAGATATAACGCTGGTTTTTAGTCCATTGGGCTATGAAGTCATATCAGGGCTTTAATTGAGCGACAACATCAAGAGTGATCCAAGGGGAAAGTCATCTATATCACAAGATTATTGAGATTAAAATGATAGAATGGAAACAGTAAAGTGTTGGAGGGGTGGAAAATGATAATAATTTCAACAAGGATTTATAGTCAGTCCAGACAAGAAAGGCCTTTTAAGTAACTGTTTAAAACAAACCAAGGTCAGGGCTAACCATATACTTCTTGGGCAAGTTTGTATTAAAGTAGCTTAATTGACAAACAATCCAGTAATCCGCATAATTACCTTTAGAAAGTATGAAAACACATAAGAGAAACGAAATGCAACTTAAGATCAGATAAGGTACTTTTAAAACTAAACTGCTTTCAGTCAACACCAAGGGAAACCTTCAGAATCTGCCTTTAGAGAAAAGAAGCTATAAACAAAGCAAACCATCACTTTTCTAGTCTAACTTTAATAAGCAAATAATGAAAATAACTTTCAAGAACAATGTTTAAAGAAAACAGTAGGACGAGGGAACGCCAACATTCCTAACTACTTAAACTGTATTGAATCATTCTTAACTAAACAAATTAGAGGAAAACATGGAGATAAAGCTTATCAGTCAGAGAAGGGTACTGGTAAACAGTAAATCCTAACTCTGTAAATGTTGTTCTTTATCAGAGAATAGTGAACAATATGACATACATAGAAGGAAAAACAATAACAAAGAAAGGGGCACTTCACCAATGATATAGACCAGGATCCCAAGAAACAGCTTGTTATTGATGTCAAACCAGTTGCAATCTTCAGGTCCAATGTTTCAGTTCAGAAATCATCTTCACTTTTCAGCTTAACTAATCTAATCAAAAGCAGAGCTCCAAGGGCCAGTGAACAATATTTACACTTAGAAGTTTCAGCTCAAGTATATTTCAAAGTTCTGAAACCAACCCCTCACTCATCTTCTGCAGTAGTATATATAGAAGAATGAGGAGGTGAGATCTAATAAAATATCTCTAAAGATAATTAATACGGACTTAATGGTTCCTTGGCCTTTGGGGGGCTCGATGAAGGAACTTACATAGGTGTCCTCTGTATTAAATGATTTACATAAATATTTAAGCTCGGTGGGAGATTTTCTTGACCTTTGAGGCTCTGTGTGATGTCAAAGTAACTCTGCTGATATTTTGTCATTAAGATTGTTTGCAGAACTTACTTTATGGCTGCATTGTGAGGCAGATATCTGGCCTTGATCAATAACTTCGGCCTCTGATATGAATGCTTTTGAGGCACAGGTGGCTTTGTGGTAGCTGGGAGGAATTGATCTGCCTCAAATGTGGCGATGGAGGCTTTCTTGTTGATAAAACACTTAAGATTTTCTTCAAACTGTGTTTTAATTGGGGATTAGGCTTTTGATAAACCATATTAGACGTAATCCCCACAAAATATGTCTTTAATCTTCTGTTCCGGTATATTTTTGTCTTCGACATTGATACTCTTTGATTTGTGCCTGGTTTGCTGTGTTTTGCTGGTGTACAGGGTTGTGCAGGGGTGATATGGCATCAATGCCTCATGAATCATTGATGAAACGTGGAGCTTCTTCCTGCGAATGGTTTCCTCTGGTGAATCGAAGGCGGGAGGATCGTCACCCTCTGCCTTTGAATTTTCTTCAGACAAAGCGGAAAAAATCATTTGAACCCTGCAAAATACGAAAAAGATTAGAAAATCCTGCATGTATAGGTTAACTGCTTCAGAAGGCACGTGGGGAGAGCGTGGTCGTTGGATGGCATCATCCAACGGTTGAGATTAATAAAAATGAGTCAAAAGGAAACGGGGGAACGAATCAAATCGGAGCCGTCGATCACGCAAAGATCGATGGTCAGGAGCAGAGGCGAAAAGTCAAAGCAGAGGAGTCAGTTTTTGGAATAACAGAAAAAATAGGTTAAAAACCTTTGTTTTGGTGAAAAATGGTTAAAAATCAAGATCGGGAATCGGGACGATCATGGACCGTCGGATGAGAGCGGCCCAAGCGATCAACGGCAGAGAAATAGGCGCCAATAACCTTAGAAACATGCCCGGACTTCGAAACTTTTTAATAAAATCATGCTAAATGAAATTCCGGGGTCCGGAAATGCCGACTGGACGAGGAATGATGAAGTCTCGCCCCAATTAAATTTGTTGCGTGGACGCTGATGTGGCACTGGGGGTCGTCGGCTCTTGTGGGACCGTTAACTGCCGCCGTGGACGAGGGGACCGGGGCGATGGAGTATGGGTCGTCGATCTACAAATCAGATCGACGACAGATATTCTTTAAACACTGCGTCGTACCCTAGTTATCGCACGGGCATCTTCGGAGAGCGATCACCGTCCGATGGGCGGCCCCAGATCTGACGGTGGATGCCAATATCGCGTCGGGTCCACGTCTGAACTTTAACGTGCGATGAGCGGCGGTTTTTGAACAGTGCTTAAGGCCACACGTCAGCTGATGTATGGAATCGCTACAAATTAAATTAAAAAAAAAAAAAAAAAAAAAAAAAAACCGCCCCGCTCTCAAAAGCGGTGTGATGGATATCACTTGGTTTTGTAACGGTGAGTGGTTGGCGGGGACCACCGGGTCGATAGACCGCGTGCCGTCGATCTGCAGATCAGATCGACGGCGGAGATTGACTATAATTTTGCACCGGCGGAAACTATAGGATATAATAAAAAACTGACAATTTTATATAAACAAAGGTTTATAGTACGAGCGGAAATATTTATTCGAAGCGGATAGGCGCCCGACTGTGGGTCTGTGGGTTATATGGAAAATCATATGACCGGGGATTTATGGAGGAAAGGGCTAATCACAATCGAGCGATGCGATAAGCGCTTGGAAGGCTGGCGCTCGGTTCTAGCACCAAGACGCATGGAGGGGAAGGGTTAAAGACTTGGCCCAAGGGGGCTTAAGTCTATAATATATAAAAGATGCATTTTTATGGTTTTTCAATGATTTTCAATGGTTGTTGGGGGTTTCGATAAGGCAAGAAAGGGTCTTAAACCTTATCAAAGGGATTATGATGAAGGGGAAAGGGGAAAAACATGGAAATGAGGGATTTTATGGGGGAAAGAGGAGGGGAAATAAGGTTAGTTTTGGAAGAAGGGGAAAAGGAAAATGGTGCTTGCAGCAGTATTCTTTCTTGGGAATCAGCAGGATTTCTGAATGTAGAATAGGCACAGTAGTGAATATTGGTACAGAGGCATGAGGACTTCAAGAGTCTTCAAGAGCCAACACTTTTTAGCAATAAAATTTGTTCCTTGAAGGCTCCAAAGAGTTTTAGCCACCTTTTGCTATAACAAATTTTATAGGTGGCTAACAGTGGCTCCGCTTGGGGATGGTGCCTTCTTGAAGGCATCAAGAACTTTAGACTTGCATTCTCTAGGAGGCTGACTTGTGCCTCATCCATTGGGCTACCTTTCTTTCTGTGGATGATCTTCTTTTGCTCTAAAACATATTAGCAGTCACAAAAACAATGGATCTTCATCAATACAAGCTTTCTACCTACCCAATCCTACTGATCTAGCATTTTTTCATCATTAGAGTGCACTTGGATTGGAAAAATCTTTTCACAACATTTTATTCTTTTGAAAGCAAGAAATCTAATCTATTCCTACTCCTCATTTCTCCATGGACCCCGATTAAACAGTTGAGCCCATATGATTCTCTACCTAATCTACTATCTATTGGGATTGAACTGTCCAACAGACTTTATTCTCTAAATTCTACAACATAAATTTAAAAGCATTAAAGTCAGGATTGAACAGTCTAACTTGATGTTGGTCTATGGCATTAAGAACAAATTGTACATAGACATTATTTTGCACAAAATTTAGAAACAAAAACGGAAGGCTTAAGATATGAAATTTGAAAGCATTTCCTTCCTCTTTTTTACAGCTCTGTTTTGACTTTTGTTTTGAGCTGTCTTTCCTTTGCTAACTGAATCAGATTTTGAGCTGATTGGAACCAAATTTTTACATCCTTTGACTCAGAATTTGAAGCAGATTTGAGTCATTTTCTTTGGAAACTTAGGTTCAGATTTTGAGCATGTTTGAACCCTTAATTTTCTATCCTAAACTATCTACTGATAAGCCAAGATTAAACAGTTTGGAAAATCGAATTCACTATCCTATCAGCAGAAAATTGAAAGCTAATTAGTCAAGATTAAGTTGTTTGACTAACTAGAGGTGTGTTCCTCAGGAGTGGCATTTGAGCTTGCACACTTTCAGATTTGTTTCTCTTTTTTGGTATGGGGCTATACCTTTCTTGTTTTCACAGTCTGCCCTCTTTTCTTTCTTTTATTTGTTGTTGTGTTTTTGATTTTTTATAACTTTAAATGAAATGATGGGTGGAGTATTTATAATGGAAAAAGGATAAAAAGAAAGGCTTTAAGACATTACATGGATCAAGAGAAGTAATGCTTAAGCATCCTGCCATTGACAAGACCCCCAAACAGTTCTGTTCCATTCAACTCCTGCAAGAAAAATGCATTGTTACCAGCAGCGGAATGAATAAAGTAAGGGCCAAGCCATAAGTTGTCAAATTTCCCATGCTTGCCCTTGTCTTCCCTCCTTGAGTCCCACTTTAAAACTTTGTCCCCAATATTGAAATTGATGGCCTTCGTTCTTTTGTCAAAGAGATTTTTAATGTTGTCCTGCTTCTGCAATGCTTTGTTATAAACCTCCTCTCTGGTTTGCTGAAGATGAATGGTCTAATTTATTCTTCTGATCATGTCATTTTCTTCAGTCTGCAACTCTTGGATCAACTTCATAACTAGTACACCGAGGTTGTTTGGAAAAACTGCATCAGTACCATACACAAGCTGGAAAGGTGACATGCCAATAGATTTCTTCAAAGTTAATCTGTTAGCCCAAAGTCCATGGACCAGCTTTGTGTGCCAAGACTTTTTGTTGTCCTCCAACATTTTCTTGATTATGTTCACTAAAATTTTATTTGAGGATTCTACAAGTCCATTACCTTGAGGGTAATAGGCCATGGAATGCCCCAATGTTATCTGATATCTGTGACAGAACTAAACCATCTTCTTTGATCCAAATGCTGCTGCATTATCAGTAATAATCTTGGTAGGACAGCCAAATCTGCAGAGAATATTAGTCTCCATAAATTTTATAATAACAGAATCATTGGCCTGTCTACAACGTATGGCTTCTATCCACTTAATGAAATAGTCCGTGGCAGTGAGAATCCATCTATGCTGGGTAGAATATGGTGGATGGATTTCTCCTATGAAGTCAAGTCCCCATTGTTGAAAAGGAGCTTCAACAGTGATTGGATGCAGAGGTAGGGGTAGCAGTTTTCTTTTGCCTTTAAAAAGTTGACATTTATGATAGGCTATGATCATCTTGTGCACATCATGGAAAAGAGTAGTCCAATAGAAACCAGCCCTCAAAATTTTGTTGGCTGTTGTCTTCCAGTACAAATGACCTCCACACTCTCCTTCATGGAACTGGTATTTAACTTTCTCTGCATCAAACTCAGGAAAACATTTAAGTAATATGCCACTTGCATTTTTCCAATAAAGACATCTATCTACAATGCAATAGTTTACAGCTTTTAACTTTAGGAACCTTGCCTTTGTTTTTGTCAAACCAGGAGGTGTATTCAAATTAAGCAAAACATAAACAATATCATCATACCAAGAGGAATTCATGAAATGGTCTTCAACACAGGGAATTGAGAATTCTTCTTGGTCATCTAAAGCATTAATCATATTAATATCAAGAACTTCAAAATTGGATTCAACTATTAATCTAGCTAGACCTTGGCCTTTGATGAGTTTAGTGGGTTTTTTTCTCTAAATCATATTCAAGAATAACAACAATCCACTTACCTCTCTTACCATCTGGGTCATGTGTTAGAATGTCTTTCACAACTGAATTTGGGACAAAGGCAATGATGTGTGAGTGAAGAATGTATACCTTGAAGTCTTTCAATGCTTTAACCAAAGCAAAAGCTTGCTTCTCCATAATGTTATACTTCAAAGGAGCATCCCTCAATGCCTTACTAAAGAATGAAATAGGTTGCTCTTGTCCTTGTGGATTTTTCTGTAGAAGGACAGCAACTATGGTATGTTATGATGCGAATGAAAAAATATAAAAATCTTTTGAAAAATCAGGATTTATAAGAACCGGTGTTTTGGTTAACACTTGTTTCACCTACTCAAAGGATTTCTTTGCCTCCAAGGTCCATTTTACCCCTTGCTCCTTCTTTAACATGTTTGTGATATTCCTAAGGAGCTCAGCTAGGTTGGGGATGAACCTTCTCAAAAAGTTAATCTTTCCAATGAAAGATTGCAACTCCTTGATGTTTCGAGGATGAAAGATTTGCAATATGGCCTCAATCCTTTTTGGATCTATCTTAATACCCTCTTCTGAAATAATTTGCCCAAGAAGTTTACCTTCTTGGAGCCCAAATAGTGTCTTCTTAGGGTTTAAAGATATCCCAAATTTTATGCATTTCTCGAAAACTCTTCTTAAGTGTGCTAAATTATCTTCATCTGTTTTTTAAAACACAATGACACAATCAAGGTATATAATGATGAAGTAGCCCAATTCTTCCGAGAATGCTATGTCCATGGCTCTCTTAAAATTTGCTCCAGCATTCATTAGACCAAAGGGCATTTTCATATACATGAAAGTGCCCCATGGTGTAGTAAAGGTCGTCTTTAATTGATCAGCAGGGTGAACTAAGATCTGATTGTACCCTGAGTAGCTGTCAAGCAAATAAATTCTTCTAGACCCTACCACCCTTTGTAAAATATGATCCATATTAGGTAAAGGGTAGTTGTCTTTCAATGAAGCTTTGTTCAAGTCTCTAAAGTCTATACAAAGCCTGATCTCTCCAGTTTTCTTCCTAACAGACACCAAATTAGACACCCACTCAAAGTATCTAATAGGGACAATAATACCAGCTTCATACATTTTCATGATCTCCTTTTGAACCAAAGGGAGCTGAACAGGGTTTATTCTACGCAGTTTCTGTTTGAATGGTTTTTGGTTTTCTTTGAGGGGAATTTTTTGCTGTATTATTTCAGTGTCATAGGATTTCAGATCTTCGTAACTCCAAGAAAAAACATCAAAAAATTCTTTAAACAGCTCTATGTATTTGAGTTTAATGTGAGCTAGTAAATATTTAGACAATTTAATCATTTTCGGTTTAAGTTCACTGCCTATATTGCACTCTTCCACTTCAGTCTCTACAGGTTCCAATTTTGGCTTCTTGGCCACATCGTTAAAATCAAACAATTCTTCTAAAGGTGTCAGACCGCTTGGCAAACTTTCATCTTTAGAGTGCAGAGTTTCTAACTCCTCTATTTCTAACTCTGCATTAAATTCCTTTTTGTTTTTAAGTTTGCTTGTCAGAAAATTAATATTGACAAGCTCAGGAGACAGCACTTCTTCACCAAGAAATTTTTCTTCCTTGCAGTCTGTTTCATAGTCTGAGTCCGAACTGTTTAGTTCGAATTCATTTCTGAATTGCATGAAGTCTTCTATTTGTTTGTCTCCGTCAAACACCTGCCAATACATTTCGTTATCGGGCACGGCTGGGCTAAATTTTATTTGAGTTGTGCAATCTTTGGTGTTATACGGCGTCAAGCATGTTCTCGCTGCAAAGGCTAAATTGTGGGCCGTAATATTTCTTTTTCTTGGGACAAAAAATCGTTTGGACTCCTCGAATTTTTTCAAAAGGTCCATGAAATCGTTTCGGTAGTCTCTAAGTATGGGATGATTTGTGTTATACTCCCCATTGACTTGCGTAATGACTAACTCTGAATCCCCATACACATTGATTCTTGTGGCTCCTAACTTTTTCAACAAACATAGGCCTAAGAGAAGGGATTCATATTCCGCTATGTTATTGGAACACTAAAAGTTCAATTTGCAGGAAATGCTTTCTGTATGGTTGTTTTCAGTGTTAGAGATCCAGGCACCTTCACCAGCATTGTTCTTAGTGCATGACCCATCAAAATATATACTCCACAGAGGACTATTTTCGGTTTCATCCTAGTTACTGTCCTCTTCAACTAACGTGCTCAAGGGTTGTTGTGGAATCTCAGCACTTAGTTGTATTTGTTTTGATTCCCCAAGATTTTTGTTTATTTGAGGGTTGTTTTCTTGATTGTGAATGTTTAAAAGCAATGGACACCTGACTTGTAGCTCAAGACCTTTGTTTAGTTTTCTAATGTCTTCAAATGCAGCAAATTGTTTTAACACTTCTGCATTGTGTTCCTCTTCCTCCCTATCGGCCATTAATCCTGTTAAAGTGACTTGTTCACTAAGTGTTTCATCATTAAACATAATGAAAGAATCAAGGCCTGTATTTATAGAATACATAGGAGAGTTTTGTGGTCGGTCTTGACTTGTAACTGTGTATTTCATATGGGACTCCCTGTAAAGTCTTCTATTTTGATTGAAAACAGGGATAGTCGCATATGTCATGTCCATTTGCATAATCCCTTGTAACTTAGCCCCCCAAGATCTTGATAATAGCATTCCATACTTTGGGGGCACATCAGCTACAACAATATCCATGACTAAACACTTGGCTGGAATTTGGGCCGAGTTAACACATAGGTCTTTGATTAATCCTAAACATTTCACCCTGCTGGAGTCAAAGGAGTAAAGGTCTTTATAAGGTCTGGTGATTTCTAGACCCAGGCTCTCCATTACAGCTTTGGGCATTAAATTATGAGAAGCCCCGGAATCATGCATAGCGTTGTGCAAAATTTTGTCATGAACATTTAAACTTACATAAAAAGGAGGAACATGTCCTTCTTGATATCTACCTTCAATCTTAGGACCAAAAATCAGCTCTGGTTGGCCATCGTTAAGATTAACAATGTCCTCATTTTCTTCTATTCTTAAAGCCTTAAAAATTTGGGTCCTATATATATGCTAGGCAGCTAACTCAGTCAAGGGCACCGAGATTTTGATTTTGGAAATCTCCTGCTCCAGGCTGAAAGGAGTATGATTCTTTGAAGTACTTATTTCAGCCTTATTAGCTGCCACTCTATCAGCAACATCAACTTGCTGATTTGTTCTATTTACATTTGAGGAAAAGGTTTTAACAGGAGTACTAGCTGAGGTGTTAGTACTACTAATGTCTGCACTCAGTTTTTCACTGTTTTGAGTGCCTTTCCCTTTACCATTATCAGAATTTACAGCCACTGTTTTGTTCTTTTGTTTAATCGTTTTAGGCTTCGTTGCAGTGCTATTTTGTGAAGATTTGTCAGAGGTTTTGTTGTTGGGGGTTTGTTGACTAGTTTTGCTTCTAAGGTCATATTCTCTTTGAGATTCTATGATGACATTTTCCATGTCTTGATAATAACTTTCATCATCATCTCTTTTGTCATCATAGGGTGTATAAAGACCTTGTTTGCTATCATAATAGACTTCAAAGTCATCACTATCTACTCCCAATATATTTATGTCCTCGTCCTCTGCTATCTCATTTGTTTCCTCAACCTCACTTACATAGTTTTAATGAAAGGGAGGATTGATCTGCTGATCATCTTCCCTAGGTCTATTCGGAGGTTGGTTCCTTCTAAAATTTTGATTCTGGTTCTGGTTTCTGTTTTGAGGAGGAGTTTGGTTTTGGCTTGCTTGTGCTCTCTTAATTATGCTCATCTCTTTCATCATCTCTTCCATCATTCTCTCCATCTTTGAGTTGGAAGTAGAGGGTGTGGATTCCTCTCTAAAAGATACTCTCTTTTCATTTTTCATTCTTGCTCTCTTCTCCATCAAGTTGACTTCCACAGAAAGAGCACCCTTTTGCATCTCTTCAAGAGTTGCAGGGTTTCTTTCCCTTAGCTGATAGGCCATCTCAAGGTCAAACCCTTTGTGAAACTTGTTTAAAGCTGAGCCTTGTGGAGGTTTTAGATCTGGGGAAAGTGCATTATATACACTGTTAAATCTGGTACAATAAGCTTGTACACTTTCCCCAGTGTTTCTATGGAGTTTCTTGTAATCAGAAAGGACTTGGAGAGGATTCTTCTTTACTTCCCATTTGTTTAAGAATGTCTGATGAAAGGTTTGGAGATCATTGATACTATGGGGGGTTAAGCCCCTAAACCATTTTCTTACTTCTCCCCCCAGACTCTGAGCAAACAATCTAAGCTTGACAGAATCATCATCAATTTCATTTATGTCGAAGTAGTCATTCATCTTATCCACATGTTGTGATGCAGTTGTAGCATTACTAGCATCATATAACGGAATTTTGGACTAATAGTCCTGCGGGAGATTGACTAATGGTATAGGAAGGACTAAGGGAGCACACTATGTTGCCATGATATGTGGTGGGGGTGGATTCAGAAGAGGTGGATTAACGAAAGGGAAAGTGGGCTGAAGTGGAGTGGTTTGAATAGTGGATGTAGGGTGAAAAGAGGTGGTTGGACCAGGAGTAGATTGTTGAGCTGATCTTGGATGAGAGACACCTAGGTTGTGAAGGAAATGTAAATCAAGAGGTGTTGTTTCACTGCTACCAAGATGTTCACTTGTTTCAGGAGAAGAAAGTGAAGACTCATAATCTAACTGATCTAAATCACCAAGAGACCTAGTTCTAAAGGGATTTACTAAGTCAACTTGTGACTGCTGTAGAGCTGAAAGATTTTCAGGAACGGACTTAGCTCTCAATGGTGATCTGAAAACAGTTGATAATTTAATCCTAGGAGACTTCCTAAGGATACTTTCTGGGTTATCAACTAACTCAGGTGGATCAGGGTCAGGATAGGCTCTAGTGTGAATCTTTCTAGGAGCCACTATGCTGTGTTTTTCAGACCCAAATAAACAAGAAAAGTTCAACCAGGTATAACAGTCTTTGAGAGGTTAAGTAATCTGTTTACACAAATTTTAATCCTACAGTCCTCTAACTGAGTTTGAATGATATTACAATGATAAGGGTTCTTCCCAGTGGAGTCTTAAGGTCTGTTCAGGATTTTGGAGTCGCCAAGTGGAATTTTTTAGCTCCTAAGGACGTAAAAGGTTTTATGGTCCACCACCATGTTTATTGGATACCAATCTGAAATATTTTTTGGAGCTTTCTGAGTTATTTTTTAGTTGTGTGGTTTCTAAGAATGTCCTAACTTTGTTTCAAAACTTAGCTACAGTTATGAGATAAAGACATTCTACTCTTATGGCTAAGCTAGCTGATTTTTCAAGGTTAGATAAAGCCTCATGAGAATCATAGGGTTTGCCTAGTTTGTCACTAATTCAAACAAGTTTCATCATGATTACCATTTCTTGGTAGTGCTTGACAAGGTTGTCTTTTACTCACTGCA
This sequence comes from Pinus albicaulis, assembly GCA_034641835.2. Lineage (NCBI taxonomy): Eukaryota > Viridiplantae > Streptophyta > Pinopsida > Pinales > Pinaceae > Pinus > Pinus albicaulis. The sequence continues at coordinate 1,547,736,457 of CM076580.1, read as the reverse complement.
CAATTTTCTTGAATCAAGGGTTTTCTGAGGTCTTTAAAGGTATCTAGACCAAAAACACTCAAAATCCCCAGCGGAGTCACCATAAATGTTAGGTGCTGGTGGCTCAGCTGGCAAACAGAACAATTGTCATAAAACCAGGGGTTATCTAGATTTTTAAGATGTTTTTGAACTTTTATTAACTCAGAAAAATCCCCAGTGGAGTCACCAGAAATGTTAGCTCCCTGTAATCAACAAGATTGGCAAAGTCCAATCGCAGGGAGAAACATCGTTTCAACCACTTTGGGATTCTAGGATCTAGCCCTCCTGAATCCAGAGAGGGATCTCTCCAATAAGAGCAAAGATGGATTTGTCTTTGAAGTTTTAGGTAATGATAATAGGCTAGTTATGAAGGCCAAGGGTTTTGTTTGTTTTTGGATGGTTGAGCATGAATATGGCTTGAGTGGAGAGTCCTAGGTGCAAAAGAGTTTCAAAGGTGAGAAGTTGCAAGCAAATAGAACAGCTTTGGCCAAAAGATAGATATAACGTTGGTTTTTAGTCCATTGGGCTATGGAGTCATATCAGGGCTTTAATTGAGCGACAACATCAAGAGTGATCCAAGGGGAAAGTCATCTATATCACAAGATTATTGAGATTAAAATGATAGAATGGAAACAATAAAGTGCTCGAGGGGTGGAAACTGATAATAATTTCAACAAGGATTTATAGTCAATCCAGACAAGAAAGGCCTTTTAAGTAACTGTTTAAAACAAACCAAGGTCAGGGCTAACCTTATACTTCTTGGGAAAGTTTGTATTAAAGTAGCTTAATTGACAAACAATCCAGTAATCCGCATAATTACCTTTAGAAAGTATGAAAACACATAAGAGAAATGAAATGCAACTTAAGATCAGATAAGGTACTTTTAAACCTAGACTGCTTTCAGTCAACACCAAGGGAAACCTTCAAAATCTGCCTTTGGAGAAAAGAAGCTAGAAACAGGGCAAACCATCACTTTTCTAGTCTAACTTTAATAAGCAAATAATGAAAATAACTTTCAAGAACAATGTTTAAATCAAACAGTAGGACGAGGGAACGCCAACATTCCTAAGTGCTTAAATTGTATTGAATCATTCTTAAATAAACAAATTGGAGGAAAACATGGAGATAAAGCTTATCAGTCGGAGAAGGGTACTGGTAAATATTAAATCTTAACTCTGTAAATGTTGTTCTTTATTAGAGAATAGTGAACAATATGACATACATAGAAGGAAAAATAATAACAAAGAAAGGGGCACTTCACTAATGATATAGACTAGGATCCTAAGAAACAGCTTGTTATTGATGTCAAACCAGTTACAATCTTCAGGTCCAATGTTTCAGTTCAGCAATCATCTTCACTTTTCAGCTTAACTAATCTAATCACAAGCAGAGCTCCAAGGGCTAGTGAACAATATTTACACTCAGAAGTTTCAGCTCAAGTATATTTCAAAGTTCTGAAACCAACCCCTCACTCATCTTCTGCAGTAGTATATATAGAAGAATGAGGAGGTGAGATCTGATGAAATATCTCTAAAGATAATTAATACAGACTTAATGGCTTCTCGACCTTTGGGGGGCTCGATGAAGAAACTTTCATAGGTGTCCTCTGTATTAAATGATTTACATAAAGATTTAAGCTCGGTGGGAGCTCCTTTTGACCTTTGAGGCTCTGTGTGATGTCAAAGTAACTCTGCTGATATTTTGTCATTAAGTTTGTTTGCAGAACTTACTTTCTGGCTACGTTGTGAGGCAAATATCTGGTCTTGATCAATAACTTCGGCCTCTGATATGAATTCTTTTGAGGCACAGGTGGCTTTGTTGTAGCTGGGAGGAATTGATTTGCCTCAAATGTGGCGGTGGAGGCTTTCCTGTTGATAAAACACTTAAGATTTTCTTCAAACTTGTTTTAATTGGGGATTAGGCTTTTGATAAACTATCTTAGGCGTAATCCCCACAAAATATGTCTTCAATCTTCTGTTCCCATATATTTTTGTCTTCAACACTGATACTCTTTGATTTGTGCCTGGTTTGTTGTGTTTTGCTGGTGTACAGGGTTGCGCAGGGGTGATATGGCATCAATGCCTCATGAATAATTGATGAAACATGGAGCTTCTTCCTGCGAATGGTTTCCTCTGGTGAATCGAAGGCAGGAGGATCGTGACCCTCTGCCTTTGAATTTTCTTCAGACATAGTCGAAAAAATCATTTGAACCCTGAAAAATACGAAAAATATTAGAAAATCCTGCATGTATAGGTTAACTTCTTCAGAAGGCACGTGGGGAGAGCGTGGCCGTTGGATGGCATCATCCAACGGTTGAGATTTATCAGAATGATTCAAAAGGAAACGGCGGAAAGAATCAAATCAAAGCCGTCGATCGCGTAGAGATTGACGGTTAGGAGCGGAGGAGTCAGTTTTTGGAAAAACGAAAAAAATAGGTTAAAAACCTCTGTTTTGGCGAAAAATGGTTAAAAATCAAGATCGGGAATCGGGACGATCGTGGACCGTCGGATGAGAGCGGCCCAAGTGATCAACGGCGAAGAAACAAGTGCCAATAACCTTAGAAACATGCCCGGACTTCGAAACTTTTTAATAAAATCATGCTGAATAAAATTCCCAGGTCCGGAAATGCTGACTGGACGAGGAATGATGAAGTCCTGCCCCAATTAAATTTGATGTGTGGACGCTAATGTGGCGCTGGGGATCGTCGGCTCTTGTGGACGAGGGGACCGAGGTGATGGAGTATGGGCCATCGATCTGCAAATCAGATCGACGGTGGAGATTCTTTAAACACTACGTCGTACCCTAGTTATTTCACGGGCATCTTCGGAGAGCGATCACCGTCCGATGAGTGGCCCCATATCGGATGGTGGACGCCAATATCGTGCCGGGTCCACCTCTGAACTTTAACGTGCGATGAGCAGCGGTTTTTTAACAGTTCTCAAGGCCACGCATCAGCCTATGTATGGAATCGCTAAAAAAAAAAAAAAAAAAAAAAAAAAAAACCCGCCCCACTCTCAAAAGTGGTGCGATTGGATATCACTTGGTTTTGCAACAGTGAGTGGTTGGCGGGGACCACCAGGTCGATAGACCGCGCGCCGTCGATCTGCAGATCAGATCGACGGCGGAGATTGACTATAATTTTGCACTGGCAGAAACTATAGGATATAATAAAAAACCGACAATTTTATATAAACAAAGGTTTATAGTACAGGCGGAAATTTTTATTTGAAGCGGATAGGCGCCCAACTGTGGGTCCGTGGGTTATATGGAAAATCATATGACCGGGGATTTATGGAGGAAAGGGCTAATCGCAATCAGGTGATGCGATAAGCGCTTGGAAGGCTGGCGCTCGGTTCCAGCACCAGGGCGCATGAATGGTAAGGGTTTAAAGACTTAGCCCAAAGGGGCTTAAGTCTACCATATATGAGAAATGCATTTTTATAGTTTTTCAAGGATTTTTAAAGGAGTTTGAGGGTTTCAATAAGGCAAGGGAAAGGTCTTAAAACCTTATCAAAGGGATTTTGATGAAGGGGAAAGGGAAGAAACATGAAAATCAGGGTTTTTCATGGGAGAGGAAGGGGTTAAAATGAGGTTAGTTTTTGGAAGAAGGGGGAAAAGGAAAATGGTGCTTGCAACAGTATTCTTTCTTGGGAATCAGCAGGATTTCTGAATGTAGAATAGGCACAATAGTGAAGATTGGGATAGAGGCATGAGGCCTTCAAGAGTCTTCAAGAGCAAACACTTTTTAGCAATAAAATTTGTTCCTTGAAGGCTCCAAAGAGTTTTAGCCACCTTTTGCTATAACTAATTTTATAGGTGGCTAACAAGTTTCCCACCATCTTGTTGGAGTAGCGCGCAAGCCAAGATCCAAAGCATGGAATCTCTATCCTTCAGACACATTTCTTTCGAACTCTCCTATAAACATGTTCACAATAGTGGAACCATCATAGTGTGTTAAATCATGTACGTCAGATTTTATACAATGCAGGGATCGGATCATGCGATTACTGCGCAACGCAGACACCTCATGCAATCGGTTCTGCCAGTTTTCCAGTTCTTCATCAAAGTCTAAAAAATAAGAGCTAACCTTCTCCCACTTAAGATTCCCATCTGCTATTGTATTAATCTAGTATTCCTCGCGCAAATTTAGCTTATAGATTTGATCGATCTCATCCTCAGCGCGCACTAGTTCAGTATACCTTTGGCCTTCTACAGGATCTGTAGGAATGATTGCCCTGACTCCATTGCTTTCATATTCCATCCTCCTTCTCTTGAAATTGATAACAACATCCATGTCAATGGCCCAATCCAATCCTAGCAACACAGGATAGGGATCAGTATCATCTACAATTTTGATAAATTCGAAGTCATCCATTACCTTAACACCCTCTATATTGACCACAACTTGTGATAACCTCCCTAAAGGAATGATATTTTGTTGATTGGCCATGCATAATTGAATAGTAGACCATTCCCGCTTTGGCTCTCCCATGCGCTGCCATGTTTGTTTAGGTAGGACATTAGCATCTGATCCCAAATCTAAAATAACTTGGGCCATTTCATAACCACCAATCTGTGCATTCATACACATCACCTTACCCGTTCTCTTCTTGTTCTTATAAATTTTGTTGACTTCTCATTGTTCTACCATGGGTTTTTCTTTCTCTGCACAATTATCTATCAATGCCTGCAGATTTTTGAGAGCCTTCTTGTTGCGTAGTAACTTTATACATGCTTGTATAAATGTTTTAATATCCTCATCTCCTCCTGCTTCCTTCAGTGTTCTACCAGATGTTGATGTACTTCCTTCTGCAAATTCTTTCCATGCTTCAATAAAGGTCTCTTTTGCGCATTGAAGATTAAATCCTTCTTTGTTTTTAGGTGCTTTACGAATCCATACATCATTGGCTAGTTATGTTCATTTATCTTCATTGGTAGCTACACCACTCCTAGTAACCAAATTCACACAGGGATATTCCTCACGAGTTTCTACGCGAACCATCTGAAGATTTTTTGTCAGGGTATGCGTCTTATTTTCCTGCATTTTAGCAATCAAGACAGGACAATCTTCAATAACATGATCAAATTTTCTACAATACCTGCAGGACTGTAGTGCTGGATTCAGATAGTCACGCGCATAATGACCAGCATCTCCACATTTATAGCAAATCACTTGTCCTCTTCCTCAGCCAGCTAATCCACCTCCTCAACATATTCCTCTACCTTGGAATCCTCTGCGCCCAAAAGGGGATGCTGGTGATGTAGGCTCAACCTGCATTATATATATTTTTTCTTTATCCAACATCATATCATAGGTACGAAGATGCTGCTAATCATGCCCTAATGACGAACATAATTTTCAAAATAACTACTTCAAGTCAGGCTAATATTTTCCGATCCTTGGGCAAGAATTTGTGTCATGTAATCCAACAATTTGACAGATAGTGCACCACAAAATATTCTTCAATGGACTAGGACCTCTAGCATTCATATAATTGTTGAAGACAGGACACTAGTATTTATGGTCCCCAAAAGCTTCTCACTTTATACACCATACCTCTCCGTAGACCTCCATGCCTTTGTCTTTGCGTAACTTTGAATTTCTAGATGCATGGCTTCCAATTGATTCTAAATCTGTTGAGTTCCTAGTGCAATAGGTGTTCGGGTAGCCTCAAATTTTATTGCGACTTCCACAGCCTCAGCTTGTGTGGAAATATTTTGTTGACCTAATGGTTGGCGCAGATGTGGGAGCAACATAGTAATGAACCATTCCTTATGCTGAGTATCATCAATAACAAATCCACCATCTTTGATGGTGCGCTTCAACCTTTGATCGCCCTCCCATACAGATTCATTAGGCTCCTCATGAATATCCTTCATTTCTGTCACCAGCTGCGCGTATGACTTAGGTTTCTTAAACTACTCTTTTAGGGCCGCTTTGATTTCTTCCAAGGTATCATTAGGGTTCGCTTGAGTGTACCTAATGTACTAGCCCAATGCACAATCTTGGAATGCAGTAGCCAACTACGCTTTTATAATATCAATATTGTTAACTTGTTGAGCCTGCCATACTGCCTCAGTCGCAAACCAAAAGTGATCAGTATCCTCATTTCCAATGCCTTTGAAATTAGGTAACTTCATTGATGTAGCCATATCTACCTCAGGGGGTGGAGGTGGTGGTGGAGATGGACTGCGCGGGGGAGTGGGTGATCTGTGATGTTAGTTCAGAAGTGTAGTGGATGGAGTGGGAAACAGACTCAAGGGTTTCTATTGTGATGAGATTTCTTCTTCAGAGTCACTTGAGCTAGCAGTTTTTGGTTCAAATTCACTATCATATCTAGGATTCAGAGGACTATAAATTAATTTTTATAATCTTCACGGTAAATTCGTCCATTACGTGTAGTTGGATCTCTTTGATGCATTTAAGCAATGTGTTCACATAGACAACCCCGTTCACACAATAGCATTTTCAGTGATAATTTCAATGAGCATAGGAAGTTACCTCTAGGGCCTTTTAAAAACCTCATTTCTGCTTCATAATATGACACAAATTGTTCAATGGAAAATTCAGTCACAAATCCTCCTAAGAGGTGATCGATCCAATGATCTACCGCGCGAATGATCTTATTATCAAACTTCTCTACTTGTTGGATCAATTCAGGAGTCCACTCAGTGACTACGTCGTCTTTTATGCAGTGATGGAATTCAGCTAAGTGCGACAACCACTCCTGTAATTCGTGTGCAAAGGAACAAAATAATATTTCATGCACTTCTGTATAAATATATTTCTCAACCCATTTTTCATCAGACATCTTAGTACTTCTATTCTCTTGGAGCGAAATTCAAGGATCTTTCTATCCATCCAAACTTGTAATTCATTTCGTGACGGATGCCACAACATCAAGTATCCCTCAAAATGATCCTGGTCCCGGAAACGGGACCATTTTGGCTTGAGGGGTCCTGACCCAGGTTCATAGTTTATGGATAAACCAACAAACCCTCCAACTACTAGCCCTTTCGGTAGTAATCTTCTTGCGCAGACCAAAGTCTCACCCGAAACAGTATGGGGGGTGTTGGAACTAGGTTTCTGCACCAAGAGGGAGAAAATAATGAAGTGGTCCTCAACAAAACCGAATGCAAACAAATGCACGCACAATATATAACAGAATCATAGAGAACACGCAGTCATTAACAAAATAACACAAAATTGTTGTTTGCCTTAGCACAAATAAATAGAACAGAACTAGATCTAGACACAGATTTATTAACCATCATAAGAACTCATAATCATATCAGATATCCTTACGCAATCATCAATAAGTAAGACAAATAATGTGATCTCAACAGAACATAAGCAATAAACAACTCAGATGCATAACACAGTAAACTTGCCAAAAACTGACTTTTCTATTAGCTTCAGGTATGTCAATAAATACATCAATTTTCCCTCACAAACCCTTCCGTGCACACAACTAGTAGGAGCCTTTAAACCCAACCCAACAACCCTTATAGACACATAAATTTATAAAAACATCAATATCATGAACTTAGACATTCTACCACTTAGATTAGACACAATATATCTATTTATATCCGCCTAACGCGCAGATACTATGGTCTCAAACCATGGTTTAAGACCCATATTTTACCCTTAAACCCATTTACATCTAAATTGGGGACTTTGACCCACCCCAAATCCCCTTAACTCCCTTTTCATAGCGTGCACATCCAAAATTATACAAGAAGACATAAGAAATTGTGCCTCAGGGGACCCCGCACTAACATGCACATATATTAAAGCTTTGATCTTCTCTCTCTTTCCATCGATGACCCCTTTAGGACCATAGTGCCACACATCCCCTTGCTAGAATTTCATTTTCCTAACGAGTTCTTCAATCAGAGGGAATGCATGTCTTGAGTTGATGATGAAAGGGCATACTACATTTGAAATTTTGAACATGTACCCCTTCTTTGGCAGGACAAAGTGTATCTAGTCTAAGTTGAGGCACTGCCTCATGAATTCTAGAGAAAAAACGTGCTCAAGGGTTGTTGTGGAATCTCAGCACTTAGTTGTATTTGTTTTTATTCCCCAGGATTTTCGTTTATTTGAGGGTTGTTTTCTTGATTGTGAATGTTTAAAAGCAATGGACACCTGACTTGTAGCTCAAGACCTTTTTTTAGTTTGCTAATGTCTTGAAATGCAGCAAACTATTTTGACACTTCTGCATTGTGTTCCTCTTCAACTAACGTGCTCAAGGGTTGTTGTGGAATCTTAGCACTTAGTTGTATTTGTTTTGATTCCCCAGGATTTTCGTTTATTTGAGGGTTGTTTTCTTGATTGTGAATGTTTAAAAGCAATGGACACCTGACTTGTAGCTCAAGACCTTTTTTTAGTTTGCTAATGTCTTGAAATGCAGCAAACTATTTTGACACTTCTGCATTGTGTTCCTCTTCCTCCCTATCGGCCATTAATCCTGTTAAAGTGACTTGTTCACTAAGTGTTTCATCATTAAACATAATGAAAGAATCAAGGCTTGTATTTATAGAATACATAGGAGATTTTTGTGGTCGGTCTTGACTTGTAACTGTGTATTTCATATGGGACTCCCTGTAAAGTCTTTTAGTTTGATTGAAAACAGGGATAGTCGCATAGGTCATGTCCATTTGCATAGTCCCTTGTAACTTAGCCCCCCAAGATCTTGATAATAGCATTCCATACTTTGGGGGCACATCAGCTACAACAATATCCATGACTAAACACTTGGCTGCAATTTGGGCCAAGTTAACACAGAGGTCTTTGATTAATCCTAAACATTTCACCCTGCTGGAGTCAAAGGAGTAAAGGTCTTTATAATGTCTGGTGATTTCTAGACCCAGGCTCTCCATTACAGCTTTGGGCATTAAATTATGAGAAGCCCCGGAATCATGCATAGCGTTGTGCAAAATTTTGTCATGAACGTTTAAACTTACATAAAAAGGAGGAACAGGTCCTTCTTGATATCTACCTTCAATCTTAGGACCAAAAATCAGCTCTGGTTGGTCATCGTTAAGATTAACAGTGTCCTCATTTTCTTCTATTCTTAAAGCCTTCAAAATTTGGGTCCTATATATATGTTGGGAAGCTAACTCATTCAATGGCACCGAGATTTTGATTTTGGAAATTTCCTGCTCCAGGATGAAAGGAGTATGATTCTTTGAAGTACTTATTTCAGCTTTATTAGCTGCCACTCTATCAGCAACATCAACTTGCTGATTTGTTCTATTTACATTTGAGGAAAAGTTTTTAACAGAAGTACTAGCTGAGGTGTTAGTACTACTAATGTCTGCACTTAGTTTTTCACTGTTTTGAGTGCCTTTCCCTTTACCATTATCAGAATTTACAGCCACTATTTTGTTCTTTTGTTTAATCGTTTTAGGCTTGGTTGCAGTGCTATTTTGTGAATATTTGTCAGAGGTTTTGTTGTTGGGGGTTTGTTGACTAGTTTTGCTTCTAAGGTCATATTCTCTTTGAGATTCTATGATGACATTTTCCATGTCTTGATAATAACTTTCATCATCATCTCTTTTGTCATCATAGGGTGTATAAATACCTTAGTTTCTATCATAATAGACTTCAAAGTCATCACTATCTACTCCCAACATATTTATGTCCTCGTCCTCTGCTATCTCATTTGTTTCCTCAACCTCACTTACATAGTTTTGATGAAAGGGAGGAGTGATCTGCTCATCATCTTCCTTAGGTCTATTCGGAGGTTGGTTCCTTCTAAAATTCTGATTCTGGTTCTGGTTTCTGTTTTGAGGAGGAGTTTGGTTTTGGCTTGCTTGTGCTCTCTTAATTATGCTCATCTCTTTCATCATCTCTTCCATCATTCTCTCCATCTTTGAGTTGGAAGTAGAGGGTGTGGATTCCTCTCTAAAAGATACTCTCTTTTCATTTTTCATTCTTGCTCTCTTCTCCATCAAGTTGACTTCCACAGAAAGAGCACCCTTTTGCATCTCTTCAAGAGTTGCAGGGTTTCTTTCCCTTAGCTGATAGGCCATCTCAGGGTCAAACCCTTTGTGAAACTTGTTTAAAGTTGAGCCTTGTGGAGGTTTTAGATCTGGGGAAAGTGCATTATATACACTGTTAAATCTGCTACAATAAGCTTGTACACTTTCCCCAGTGTTTCTATGGAGGTTCTTGTAATCAGAAAGGACTTGGAGAGGATTCTTCTTTACTTCCAATTTGTTTAAGAATGTCTGATGAAAGGTTTGGAGATCATTGATACTATGGGGGGTTAAGCCCTTAAACCATTTTCTTACTTCTCCCCCCAGACTCTGAGCAAACAATCTAAGCTTGACAGAATCATCATCAATTTCATTTATGTCGAAGTAGTAATTCATCTTATCCACATGTTGTGATGCAGTTGTAGCGTTACTAGCATCATATAACGGAATTTTGGACTAATAGTCCTGCGGGAGATTGACTAATGGTATAGGAAGGACTAAGGGAGCATACCATGTTGCCATGATATGTGGTGGGGGTGGATTCACAAGAGATGGATTAACGAAAGGGAAAGTGGGCTGAAGTGGAGTGGTTTGAATAGTGGATGTAGGGTGAACAGAGGTGGCTGGACCAGGAGTAGATTGTTGAGATGATCTTGGATGAGAGACACCTAGGTTGTGAAGGAAATGTAAATCAGGAGGTGTTGTTTCTCTGCTACCAATATGTTCACTTGTTTCAGGAGAAGAAAGTGAAGACTCATAATCTAACTGATCTAAATCACCAAGAGACCTAGTTCTAAAGGGATTTACTAAGTCAACTTGTGATTGCTGTAGAGCTGAAATATTTTCAGGAACGAACTTAGCTCTCAATGGTGATCTGAAAACAGTTGATAATTTAATCCTAGGAGACTTCCTAAGGATACTTTCTGGGTTATCAACTAACTCAGGTGCTCAGGTGGATCGGAGTCGGGATAGGCTCTAGTGTAGATCTTTCTAGGAGCCACTATGTTGTGTTTTTCGGACCCAAATAAACAAGAAAAGTTCAACCGAGTATAACGATCTTTGAGAGGTTAACTAATGCGACACTGGTACAATCCTAACAGTCCTCTAACTGAGTTTGAATGATATTACAATGATAAGGGTTCTTCCCAGTGGATTCTTAAGGTCTGTTCAGGATTGTGGAGTCGCCAAGTGGAATTTTTTAGCTCCTAAGGAGGTAAAAGGTTTTATGGTCCACCACCATGTTTATTGGATACCAATCTGAAATATTTTTTAGAGCTTTCTGAGTTATTTTTTAGTTGTGTGGTTTCTAAGAATGTCCTAACTTTGTTTCAAAACTTAGCTACGGTTATGAGATAAAGACATTCTACTCTTATGGCTAAGCTAGCTGATTTTTCAAGGTTAGATAAAGCCTCATGAGAATCATAGGGTTTGCCTAGTTTGTCACTAATTCAAACAAGTTCATCATGATTACCATTTCTTGGTAGTGCTTGACAAGGTTGTCTTTTACTCACTGCACAATTTTCTTGAATCAAGGGTTTTCTGAGGTCTTTAAAGGTATCTAGACCAAAAACACTCAAAATCCCCAGCGGAGTCGCCATAAATGTTAGGTGCTGGTGGCTCAGCTGGAAAACAGAACAATTGTCATAAAACCAGGGGTTATCTAGATTTTTAAGATGTTTTTGAACTTTTATTAACTCAGACAAATCCCCAGTGGAGTCACCAGAAATGTTAGCTCCCTGTAATCAGCAAGATTGGCAAAGTCCAATCGCAGGGAGAAACATCGTTTCAACCACTTTGGGATTCTAGGATCTAGCCCTCCTGAATCCGGAGAGGGATCTCTCCAATAAGAGCAAAGATGGATTTGTCTTTGAAGTTTTAGGTAATGATATTAGGCTAGTTATGAAGGCCAAGGGTTTTGTTTGTTTTTGGATGGTTGAGCATGAATATGGCTTGAGTGGGAGGAAAGGGCTAATCGCAATCAGACGATGCGATAAGTGCTTGGAAGGCTGGTGCTCGGTTCTAGCACCAAGACGCATGGAGGGGAAGGGTTAAAGACTTAGCCCAAGGGGGCTTAAGTCTATAATATATAAAAGATGCATTTTATGGTTTTTCAATGATTTTCAATGGTTGTTGGGGGTTTCGATAAGGCAAGAAAGGGTCTTAAACCTTATCAAAGGGATTATGATGAAGGGGAAAGGGGAAAAACATGGAAATGAGGGATTTTATGGGGGAATGAGGAGGGGAAATAAGGTTTGTTTTGGAAGAAGGGGAAAAATAAAATGGTGCTTGCAACAATATTCTTTCTTGGGAATCAGCAGGATTTCTGAATGTAGAATAGGCACAGTAGTGAAGATTGGGATAGAGGCATGAGGCCTTCAAGAGTCTTCAAGAGCCAACACTTTTTAGCAATAAAATTTGTTCCTTGAAGGCTCCAAAGAGTTTTAGCCACCTTTCTCTATAACAAATTTTATAGGTGGCTAACAAGTTTCCCACCATCTTGTTGGAGTAGCGCGCAAGCCAAGATCCAAAGCATGGAATCTCTATCCTTCAGACACATTTCTTTCGAGCTCTTCTATAAACATGTTCACAATAGTGGAACCATCATAGTGTGGTAAATCATGTACGTCAGATTTTATACAATGCAGGGATCGGATCATGCGATTACTGCGCAACGCAGACACCTCATGCAATCGGTTCTGCCAGTTTTCCAGTTCTTCATCAAAGTCTAAAAAATAAGAGCTAACCTTCTCCCACTTAAGATTCCCATCTGCTATTGTATTAATCTAGTATTCCTCGCCCAAATTTAGCTTATAGATTTGATCGATCTCATCCTCAGCGCACACTAGTTCAGTATACCTTTGGCCTTTTATAAGATCTGTAGGAATGATTGCCCTGACTCCATTGCTTTCATATTCCATCCTCCTTCTCTTGAAATTGATAACAACATCCATGTCAATGGCCCAATCCAATCCTAGCAACACAGGATAGGGATCAGTATCATCTACAATTTTGATAAATTCGAAGTCATCCATTACCTTAACACCCTCTATATTGACCACAACTTGTGATAGCCTCCCTAGAGGAATGATATTTTTTTGATTGGCCATGCACAATTGAATAGTAGACATTCCCGCTTTGGCTCTCCCATGCACTACCATGTTTTTTTAGGTAGGACATCAGCATCTGATCCCAAATCTAAAATAACTTGGGCCATTTCATAACACCAATCTGTGCATTCATACACATCACCTTACCCGTTCTCTTCTTGTTCTTATAAATTTTGTTGACTTCTCATTGTTCTACCATGGGCTTTTCTTTCTCTGCACAATTATCTATCAATGCCTGCAGATTTTTGAGAGCCTTCTTGTTGCGTAGTAACTTTATACATGCTTGTAGAAATGTTTTAATATCCTCATCTCCTCCTGCTTCCTTCAGTGTTCTACCAGATGTTGATGTACTTCCTTCTGCAAATTCTTTCCATGCTTCAATAAAGGTCTCTTTTGCGCATTGAAGATTAAATCCTTCTTTGTTTTTAGGTGCTTTACGAATCCATACATCATTGGCTAGTTATGTTCATTTATCTTCATTGGTAGCTACACCACTCCTAGTAACCAAATTCACACAGGGATATTCCTCACGAGTTTCTGCGCGAACCATCTGAATATTTTTTGTCAGGGTATGCGTCTTATTTTCCTGCATTTTAGCAATCAAGACAGGACAATCTTCAATAACATGATCAAATTTTCTACAATACCTGCAGGACTATAGTGCTGGATTCAGATAGTCGCGCGCATAATGGCCAGCATCTCCACATTTATAGCAAATCACTTGTCCTCTTCCTCGGCCAGCTGATCCACCTCCTCAACATATTCCTCTACCTTGGAATCCTCTGCGCCCAAAAGGGGATGCTGGTGATGTAGGCTCAACCTGCATTATATATATATATATATTTTATCCAACATCATATCATAGGTACGAAGATGCTGCTAATCATGCCCTAATGACGAACATAATTTTCAAAATAACTACTTCAAGTCAGATATTTTCCGATCCTTGGGCAAGAATTTGTGTCATGTAATCCAACAATTTGACAGATAGTGCACCACAAAAGATTCTTCAATGGACTAGGACCTCTAGCATTCATATAATTGTTGAAGACATGACACTAGTATTTATGGTCCCCAAACGCTTCTCACTTTATACACCATACCTCTCCGTAGACCTCCATGCCTTTGTCTTTGCGTAACTTTGAATTTCTAGATGCATGGCTTCCAATTGATTCTAAATCTGTTGAGTTCCTAGTGCAATAGGTGTTCGGGTAGCCTCAAATTTTATTGCGATTTCCAGAGCCTCAGCTTGTGTGAAAATATTTTGTTGACCTAATGGTTGGCGCAGATGTGGGATCAACATAGTAATGAACCATTCCTTATGCTGAGTATCATCAATAACAAATCCACCATCTATGATGGTGCGCTTCAACCTTTGATCGGCCTCCCATACAGATTCATTAGGCTCCTCACGAATATCCTTCATTTCTGTCACCAGCTGTGCGTATGACTTAGGTTTCTTAAACTACTCTTTTAGGGCCGCTTTGATTTCTTCCAAGGTATCATTAGGGTTCGCTTGAGTGTACCTAATGTACTAGCCCAATGCACAATCTTGGAATGCAGTAGCCAACTGCGCTTTTATAATATCAATATTTTTAACTTGTTGAGCCTGCCATACTGCCTCAGTCGCAAACCAAAAGTGATCAGTATCCTCATTTCCAATGCCTTGAAATTAGGTAACTTCATTGATGTAGCCATATCTACCTCAGGGGGTGGAGGTGGTGGTGGAGATGGACTGCGCGGGGGAGTGGGTGATCTGTGATGTGAGTTCAGAAGTGTAGTGGATGGAGTGGGAAACAGACTCAAGGGTTTCTATTGTGATGAGATTTGTTCTTCAGAGTCACTTGAGCTAGCAGTTTTTGGTTCAAATTCACTATCATATCTAGGCTTCAGAGGACTATAAATTAATTTTTAGAATCTTCACGATAAATTCGTCCATTGCGCATAGTTGGATCTCTTTGATGCATTTAAGCAATGTGTTCACATAGACAACCCCGTTCACACAATAGCATTTTCAGTGATAATTTCAATGAGCATAGGAAGTTACCTCTAGGGCCTTTTAAAAACCTTCTTTCTGCTTCATAATATGACACAAATTGTTTAATGGAAAATTCAGTCACAAATCCTCCTAAGAGGTGATCGATCCAATGATCTACCGCGCGAATGATCTTATTATCAAACTTCTCTACTTGTTGGATCAATTCAGGAGTCCACTCAGTGACTACGTCGTCTTTTATGCAGTGATGGAATTCAGCTAAGTGCGACAACCACTCCTGTAATTTGTGTGCAAAGGAACAAAATAATATTTCATGCCTTACGTAAATATATTTCTCAACCCATTTTTCATCGGACATCTTAGTACTTCTATTCTCTTGGAGCGAAATTCAAGGATCTTTCTCCATCCAAACTTGTAATTCATTTCGTGACGGATGCCACAACATCAAATCTCCCTCAAAATGATGATCACGGTCCCGGCAACGGAACCAGTTGTTGGCTTGAGGGCTCCTGACCCAGGTTCAGATTTTATGGATAAACCAACAAACCCTCCAACTACTAGCCCTTTCGACAATGATCTACTTGTGCAGACCAAAGTCTCACTCGAAGCAATATGGGGGGGTGCTAGAACGAGGTTTCCGCACCCTGAGAGAGAATTTAATGAAGTGGTCCTCAACAAAACCGAATGCGGAAACAAAATGCGCGCACAATATAACGAGAATCATAGAGAACACGCGGTCATTTAGCAAAATAACACAAAATTGTTGTTTGCCTTAGCACAAATAAATAGAGAACGAACTAGATGTAGACAGTTGTGTATGTGAACTCAATCATATCGGATATCCTTACGCAATCATCAATAAAAGTAAGACAAAATAATGTGATCTGTGAACATAAGCAATAAACAACTCGGATACTTAACACGAGTAAACTTGCCAAAAGCTGACTTTTCTATTAGCTTCGGTGTGTCAATAAATACATCAATTTTCCCTCACAAACCCTTAGTGCACACAACTAGTAGGAGCCTTTTAAACCCAACCCAACAGCCTTATAGACACATAAATTTATAAAAACATCAATATCATGAACTTAGACATTCTACCACTTAGATTAGACACAATATATCTATTTATATCCGCCTAACGCGCAGATACTATGGTCTCAAACCATGGTTTGAGACCCATATTTTACCCTTAAACCCATTTACATCTAAATTGGGGACTTTGACCCACCCCAAATCTCCTTGACTCCCTTTTCATAGCGCGCACATCCAAAATTATACAAGAAGACATAAGAAATTGTGCCTCAGGGGACCCCGCACTAACATGCACATATATTGAAGCTTTGATCTTCTCTCTCTTTCCACCGATGACCCCTTTAGGACCATAGTGCCACACATCCCCTTGCTAGAATTTCATTTTCCTAATGAGTTCTTCAATCAGAGGGAATGCATGTCTTGAGTTGATGATGAAAGGGCATACTACATTCGAAATTTTGAACATGTACCCCTTCTTTGGCAGGACAAAGTGTATCTAGTCTAAGTTGAGGCACTGCCTCATGAATTCTAGAGCAAAAATTCTGATGGGCAGGAACACTGGTAGATGGAAAGGGGTAAGTTCAGCCATATACTCTGACTTTTGTATGATCCTCGAATAAGTACCAATCTCCTATACAATCTTCCTCACTGAATTGGAGCATCTCCTTTTGTTCAGGAAATATCTGAGGTGGAGTTACACCATGACTGATTTTATAGGCAATGGACATGAAATTTAATATAAAATTAGAGTAGCCATCATCATGAGATCGAGGTGGTCCATTCAAAAACATAATTAAGTTCCTTTCCTCTGAGAGAAAATTTAGCCAACTCTACACATTCAAACTTGTCGCCATGTGGGAACATGAATAGGTAAAACAGTAATGAGTAATACTGGAAGCAAGCTGAAGTATTCAAGTGTTGGAGCTAAGTTTTTATGGTTGCGGCTAAGAATGACGGAATGTCAAATAGGAGATATTCTTTCATCATTAGGTCCAAGAAACCTAGGCAAGCGTTATTGACCCAACTGGCATCATCTTCTAGTAACATTCCAAAGACCACAGATAGGATGGGTCGAACAAGCTCCACAAATAGGGAAAGGGAAAATTTATCAGCTACAGGGAGGCCTAGTGGAACCATGATTATCTGAAGGAGGGAGTTTCACCATTCGGGAGGAAGGTTAATGAATTTATACATGAGGGTTACCTCAGTGAAATCCAACTTGTTAGAAGATGTAGGGTAAAGCAAGGCCTCTTGGATAAGTTGAGGGGTAATCTCCAGTATTTTGTTCCCTTGAGAGGAGACAAAATACCCTTTCTGCTCAATATAGGCTTCAAAGAGCCAAGAGCCGAACTCAGGGAAGTGGTGAATAGAGGGAGAAATTTAGTAATATATTCGAGAATTGACCACCCTTAATATGTCTTCTTCACGTCATTTGTAACCCATCAGGTCGAAATGTTTGTCAGCAAGGTAAAACAGGTAGACAAGGTTGTGTATCTGGGATTGGGTGTCCATGAGAAGCTGAGGACCAGGAGCAGATTTGACCTTGCGAGCTTGTGGGGTTTCAAAGGTGATATTTTTCATTTTTAAAACAAATATAGAACTGTAAATATAGGTGAATGGGACTAGCTAAATACTTGGCGACTAAAAACGACATAGAGGGGAGAGCTGGAGCAACGGGTGGTGCAAGCAGGGTTTTGTGTGAGCGCCCGACTAGTAGAAGCTTTTGGAGGAAAAATACAATGTCCAGGAAAAAAGGCAAGAGGGATACAGTATTTAGGCGGAGGTTGAAAATTGGCGGGTTGACATTGATGTGATGTCATTTAGTGGCACATGTCTTGGCTGGGTTGGGTGGATTTGTTGGGTAGGTGATGGGTGCGTGGTGGACGAATGACGAGCACATGTTAAAAAACATTACCACATTTTTTCATTGAGCTTCAATTTTTTTTCTAGAGCCCGTGGTGTTGACGCATGTTGCTCATGGTCCCCACCGGCTTTTGGTGGGTCGGAAGACGGGCGTATGGACAAGGGGTCCCCCCCCCCCCCCGGGAATTGATCTTGAATTTTGATCTTAACACTGACTTTTCAATTGCATGGGCGTATACACCCTTAATATCGGCACATCTTACCCCGCCTGTAAGTCTTTGGATTACCCTTAATATCGGCACATTTTATTTTTGTTTAATAAAATGGGTAAGGAGACCCCTTAACCCCTTTTGATGGAAAATAACACTCCTTGTGTGAAAGGAGAAATAATGAAGCAGCTGAAATAAACGCCTAAAGGTGTGAACATGATGAGGATCACCTTGAGTTGGCCATATTTGACCAAGTTAACAGCACTGCCTTAGAGGGTGGCTTGCATTAGAAGATAATGCAGCTTTTGGAGGGGAAGCATTAAAAAGTGAATGCAAACCCTAATTGTGGGACCTATGGTGAAAGAGAGTTCATTTTATTTATAAGAACAAAGGAGCAGCTCATTTGGATTATTCTTTGATTTAGAAATTTCGTGGTGAGGCCAAGGACTTGCACATCCGGGCTGTTTAGCAGGATTGCAGTGCTCTTGAGCACTGGGGGTGTTCCCGGGCGAGGATCCCCCACCTCTTCCTCATGGGAGGAGAGGATTTGAGCTGCATTTCCTCATTCCAGCATTTGGCCAAGCTCACTCCTTCAGTTGCAGTGTTATTTCTGTAGCAGAATGGTGCTGTGTAGCTGGGGTAGCAGCAGAGGAACTCATAGAGTCCTTCGTTACTTGCATTTTCAGTGGAGGATGGATTTCTTCATTGGAGGAGCTGTAGAGAGGGATCTTGGAGCATATTTAAGATCTGTGGCATCAGGCCACTCATTCACCATCTCCCACTACCCAGTCACTTGGAGAAACTGCGTTATTCCATGGAGGCAGTGTTGAGGGAGATTCATGTGCTCATTAGGAGGAGTGCTTTTGAGAAAGAGGGAATCAGCCCCTTTTTCCTTGAAAGCATTATCAGAGGAGGGCATCAACATTTCAGATCAGCCATAGCCTCATATTCATTTGGTTTTAGTTGCAGTGACAATTTATTTGTCACTATTGTATTTTGTCCGGCATTTCTAGCAATCTCCCTGAGATTGGCTAGAAATCCCATATTGAGCCCATTTTCCTTTGTTGGGGCTATTTTCTTGTACCTTTCAGCTACATTATCATTTTATATGTATTCAGCAGTTGCATCTCTCATAGAGACTATGCAGTGATGGTTTCCCGGCATTCTGTGTAGCTGCAGCTACTCCGACATTACATGGTATATTCATTGGAGTTGGTTCTAGAGGATTTAGAGGATTATTCCCTTAATTATTTCTTGTATATTCATGCTGAAATCATAATATAATGTTGGCTGTACCATTTCCCCTCTTATGATGTATTTCAGATTTGCAGAGTTAATGTTCATGTTCATGTATTGTTGTAGCTCACTCTTTGAGCATTGTTTCAGAGGTCTAGATTGGGGAGGTCTGAATAACCCATCTAGATGCATTTCTTTAAGGTCATTTTCTGCAAGGGAGTTTTATATGAGTTATTATAGGGCATTCTAGTGGTGGTTTGTCTTATTTATGCAACAGCTTCCTTATATAGTGTCGTCAAGGACACTGTAGCAGGATTTCTCGAGGTGGAATATTGCATATCCATCGACAGAGTCTGAGAAGGGCCAGCTAGCCTCAAGATTTCTCCCTTCTTTAGAAGGAGTCATATCCTATAAATGCCCCATCATTCGATCTCTGAAATGGACTTGCACTGTCTCACTAAAGAAGGAAACATGAAACATATAAGATGTTCCCGATGGAGTAGAAAATTCTAGATTTGGAACATTACAGTGGTATCAGAGCATGATCTTGGCTCAGCCTGTGCCCAAGATCCATTGCTATTAGAAGAGGAGCTTCTCCAAGGGGAGGAGATTTACAAGGAGACAAGGAAAGAGGAATGAAGGAAGAGGAGGTTTCCCTTCTTCTTTTCCAGACCATTGAGGAGATCATTGAAGATCTTAAGGAAAGGGAAATTTGGAGAAATTTTATGAGAAGGGTTTGTTGATGAGACAAATCCTAGCTACTTCATGAAGGGTGTGAGCATTCAACCACACATGCAGATCCACAGTGCAGTCCTTTGTTCACTTGCATTGCAAAGGAATGGAGGAAGAAATGAGGCCATTGGGGGAGCAACACTGCAACTCAAGGTATGGCTCATGATTGTTGGTTTGAGGGTTTCATTTTTTATTGACATGTAAATGCAAGAACTTGTGATGCATTCACTAAGGGTTTGATGGAGAAAACTTGGTGAAACTCATTGTGTCATAAACACAAAAACTTTGCATACATTGGAGAGAACCAACAGTGTTGTCACATTAGAAGGAGATCCATCACCACATGGAGGAGAAACGGGAGCCATTGCTTCCACCAGAGGAGCCCTTGTGTCTTTGCAAGGTGATTCTAGATATTTTTGCATATGGGTACCAAGACACAATTCCAAAGCCATATGTAGCACTTGCTGGGGATTGTGAGATGGAGAAAGAAGAAAATAAGGATCAGCATGAAGGGATGATGAGCATTCTCCCTTATCTATTTCAAAAAATTTCTGCACAAGGGAAAGAGACTGCACTGCGCAGAGGAGAGAGGGACAAAGCAGTCCACTCATACATGCAATCTATTTCAGAGCATGATGTCTCACTTTATGGGGGCTTTCCACCTGGAAGGCCACTTGGTTTAGAGTTGATGAGAGGCATCATTCCATTTGGTTCACCACTCATGGATTCCAGAGGGGTGGAGACACTAGAGGGATCCAGAACATTGCAGAGGGTTTGTGGTAAACTCAAGGAGGAGGGATATAGTCTCTCATTTTCAGTATCACCCATCTTCATTAGCTTTACTGCGCTGACAGACTTTGCTGCAGGGATGGAGGATTGCATCTTCATGATGTAGGATGACTGCTCCATATATTTAGTGAGAGAGATGATACTTCCTTTGGGAAAGGACTCTTTCATGCATTGGAGTGGAAGGAGGCCCCTCATGCTTACATTGCTCGAGATCGGGAGATTATTTGGAGGTGATAGTCTCTCATGGGAGGCTCATTTTCAGAGGTCTTTATTTATATTTGAGCATGAGCAGCTGCATGATGGCATGGAAGCAACTTGGAGGATTACTTTGGCATGAGGGGATGTCAAGGTAGCAGGCAGTAGTGTGATGGAGCACCACATTGTAGAATACCAGCGCTGTCTATGGGGAGGATTGATCCAGGATGGAGGACTTAGCTTTGGTTGAGTATTCCCCCAGGATCTTGATGCATGCATGATTCTTGATGACCAGGAGGGATATGACTGATGCAGATTTTATGATATGGTCATCTAACATTATGGAAAATTCTTCTTGGCTAGGGCTTCTAGTCTCAAGAAGAGATTATTGCATGTAGCATATGAGGACTTCCTAGCCATGCACTTGGATGCATACTTTGATTGGCTAGAGGAGTTCACTTGGAGGGAATTCATCATGGCACCTATCAGCATAGGGAGAGATGCATAGCCCGCTTGTTATGGTGGAGAGGACCTCACAGCCACTTCCCTACTCATTGGAGGTAGAGGGAAATTATCAGTTGGGCCATTTCAGCTCAAGAGCCCAAGTACAAATTGGAGAAGGTATAATCTCACATTTTATATTGTACTTTCCTTCCTTGTTGGAGCAGCATGATGAGTCAAGAAGGGTTGATTTCTTCTTGCATAATGTACAAGGATTTATTTGTATGCTTTGTGGCAGGAGAATGGACCATTCTTATGGTGGTTTTTGGAGGGAGCCACATGCTCATTGGTGTGCACCATTGGCACCAATTTATATTTTCATGCTCATATCTTTTGAGGTGTGTGTGGCAGCAAAAAAGTGGCTGGGAAAACACTTCTTTTTTTGATGCAGGCAAGAGGCTCATTGCGCTGGTCCCATGAGAGGAGCAGTGACCCACCCTCTAGTTGTCTTATGGCAGCTTGTTTACATGGTATCATGCTACCTTGTATTGCTGATGCTTATTTATTCACATGGAGCACTATTTGGAGAGTGACTTATATGTTGGGACAGCCCATTGGGAGCACTATTCTCCCCATTACACATGTTCTATATTGCAGGAAACACCATTGGGCAAACCATGATTGCCATACTATTACTTTTCTCTTCTTGTGGGGCAAACCACTTGAAGAATTTGAAGAGGAATTTCATGGATGAATATTTTGATGGGGTAGCTTGGGCCACTCTTGGAGGCCACACCATTTCAGCCCCAGGACAGCAGCAGCCCCATATGTACTACAAAGGGAGAGAGGAGCTTATTGGGATAAAGCAACAAAACTCTCCATTCCACCCCATTACATTGCACTGAACCGGGGGGCAAGGTTTTCATTTGGATGATAGCATGGTTGAGGAGATCATCAGTGGGATTATATTTCCCATGCATGTCATCACTCCTACCTCGAGGAGGTCATAGTTCAGCAGGAGGATTTCCACCTACACCTTCTATCCTTCTGGGTGTACACTATTCCGGTTTGCATACTTGGGAGGAGGCATTGGAGGACAGTTTTATTGTAGCATATCTTGAGCGGCGGTGGAGATTTGTTGATGAGGAGGCCATAAGAGAAGAAGGGGGAGAAATTTTGTTCTCTCTATGCAGTTGCTTGGGGACAAGAAACATGTGGGAGGGGAGGACTGTAATGTTCCCAATTTTAGCCTCAAGTTAAAATGGAACATTATAGTGGCATATTTTTATTTTTGTTTAATAAAATGGGTAAGGAGACCCCTTAACCCCTTTTGATGGAAAATAACACTCCTTGTGTGAAAGGAGAAATAATGAAGCAGCTGAAATAAACACCTAAAGGTGTGAACATGATGAGGATCACCTTGAGTTGGCCATCTTTGACCAAGTTAACAGCACTGCCTTAGAGGGTGGCTTGCATTAGAAGATAATGCAGCTTTTGGAGGGGAAGCATTCAAAAGTGAATGCAAACCCTAATTGTGGGACCTATGGTGAAAGAGAGTTCATTTTCTTTATAGAAGAATAAAATATGTTTGCTTGGATTATTCTTTGATCTTAAATTTCGTGGTGAGGCCAAGGACTTGCACATCCGGGCTGTTTAGTAGGATTGGCATAGTGTTTCAGCACTATGGTGTTCCTGTGGGGATTCCCACCTTCCTCATGGAGGAGAAGGATTTGAGCCGATTCCTCATTCTCGAATTTGGCCAAGTCACCCCCTCTGGCCAGTGATTATTTCTCAGAGTGTGCAATGGGTGTTGTAGTCAGCAAACAGAGGAACTCATAGAGTCCTTCCTTATTTTCATTTTCAATGGAGGATGGATTTCTTCATTGGAGGAGTTGTAGAGAGGGCTCTTGGAGCATATTTCAGATCTGTGGCATCAAGCCACTCATTCACCATCTCCCACTACGCAGTCACTTGGAGAAACTGCTTTATTCCATGGAGGCAGTGTTGAGGGAGATTCATGTGCTCATCAGGAGGAGTGCTTTTGAGAAAGAGGGAATCAACCCCTTTTTCCTTGAGAGAATTATCAGAGAAGGGCATCAGCATTTCATATCAGCCAAAGCCTCATATTCATTTGGTTTCAGTTGCAGTGACAATTTATTTGTCACTATTGTATTTTGTCCGGCATTTCTAGCAATCTCCCTGAGATTGGCTAGAAATCCCATATTGAGCCCATTTTCCTTTCTTGGGGATATTTTATTGTACCTTTCAGCTACATTATCATTTTATATGTATTCAGCAGCTACATCTCTCATAGAGACTGTGCAATGATGGTTTCCCGGCATTCTGTGTAGCCGCAGCTACTCCGGCATTACATGGTATATTCATTGGAGTTGGTTCTAGAGAATTGAGATGATTATTCCCTCAATTTTTTCTTGTATATTCATGCTGAAATCATAATATAATGTTGGTTGTACCATTTCCCCTCTTATTATGTATTTCCGATTTGCAGAGTTAATGTTCATGTTCATGTATTGCTATAGCTCACTCTTTGAGCATTGTTTCAGGGATCTAGATTGGGGAGGTCTGAATAGCCCATCTAGATGCATTTCTTTAAGCTCGTTTTCTGCAAGGGAGTTTTATATGAGTTATTCTAGGGCATTCCAGTGGTGGTTTGCCTTATTTATGCAGCAGCTTCCTTATACAGCGTCCTCAAGGACACTGTAGTAGGATTTCCCGAGGTGGAATATTGCATATCCATCGGCAAAGTCTGAGAAGGGCCAGCTAGCCTTAGGATTTCTCCCTTCTTTAGAAGGAGTCATATACTATAAATTCCCCATCAGTCAATATCTGAAATGGGCTTGCAGTGTCTCACTGAAGAAGGAAACATGGAACATCTAAGATGTTCCCGATGGAGCAGAAAATTCCAGATTTGGAACATTACACACTGATATGTTCCATGGGAAACCCTTATAGGAGAAAATTTAGCTAGAAGGCGAGGTCATTCTGCTCTTTTTTCTATAGTATGGAAAATGTGTAAGTAAAAATAAAGATACATTCTCTATGGAGTTACTTGAGTCTTATGGCTTGTATGGATACTACATAAACTCATGCCATTTTTTGTTACTCTCTATCTCCCCACTCCTACATACTTTACTTAACCATGGGACAAAATACAATAATATAGAATGAAAAACCCCTACTCCTCGTAGTGGCCTAGTATATAACATAGCTTAATATCCAACTAGGGGTTAGATTTGACTCCTACAACCCTAAACTAGTGTTACAAGTTTGAATCTTCTAGAATTTTATTTAGAGTCCATGTGTGGCAAGTCGCACATGTATAAGTAATGTGGGTTGACAAGGCATTCCCTTGTAGCATAGTGGTCATCACAGTAGGTCAACTTGTGGAAGGCATAAATTTTTCATACAAACTCTGGTTGACACGATTATTGTACCATTGGAAAAGTATCTAAGCATAGAATAACATCCCAATGTCCTGTGGTAAATTAAAAAAGTTTTGACCCTAAAAAAACATTAAGTTGGAGAGTATATATTTACTACACACACAAATGTGTCAAGGGCTCTTTGTTAACCAAATAATAGTACACATATAAATACATCAAGATTTTCCTCAAGATAGAAAAACTATCTTAGATACCAAACCACTCAATTGATAAATATCTAAACATCAAACCAAATTAGGAATCTAACTAGCTGGAGAGAATCTCTCACACCAAACAAGGCCTCGATAGTCTTATAAATAATGGGAATATACACCTTCTCATACATACTATATCTCTACCTAATAATGACTAATAAAATAAACAATTAAATATGATCATGCACACATCAACAAACTATTGGCATCCATATATAGAAACAACCATGCACCAAAATGCATGGGTATTTGATCATGACAAATGTTGGTTCACCAGGATTTCCTTAATGTATGCGGTTCAGTGAACGTATTGACGAAATCTCTCTTAATGTAAAACTTCACCTCTTAGAGTATACAACCAACAATATGGTCCACTCATAGGGCATCCAACCAACACATGGCCCACTCCTTTGAGTGGTAATCAACTCCCTAATAGAGGCTACTGAACTAATCTAGAGAATAAATCCAAATCATTATCAGGGACACATGATATAGGGGCATGCATGCTTGTATAGGTTTTTACAGTGATATTCCCTTTTCATGCTAGTTAGATACAGGTACATACACACTCCAACTCATGGCGACATAATGTACAAATTTTTCAATGAACATTACATCAAATTAAAACATAACATGTAGACTTGCTTACAAATATAAGGTATGACTCACACTATAATATGGTCATGAATCTATTATTATTCAACACACCACACAATTTCACCTAAGTTTTCAAACGTAATCCAACCTTCATTGTTGTTGCCATAACCAATATCCTCTTTTTCCATAGTGCTTCCACAAGCATTGTCACCTACTTTATTTAAACAAAACTCCAAAGATCTCTTTGTTGTATTGAGGACCTATCTATCCTCCCTACTGAAAACTCATCATTCCACTCTAAAAATTTAGTTTGCAAACAACATTTTTTTTTCTCAACTAAGAACAATAAAACACCCTTCCACCTCAATTTTTTTTTAATGTTTTGTCCTTCATCTAAAGAACTGTCATCATGTATCACTTAGAAACCAACCATATCACTGACACCTCAGATTAACCAGAAACCTATTGTGCTTTAAGGCATAGCATAAATGTGGGACAACCAAGTAATTAACCATATTATGGACCTATTTCCATATACTAATATACATGGGTGTCATCCACTATACTAGCCATTTATCTAGGAAAGAAGTTTGGATACAGTATGTATTCGTCTCGGTCTTACACTTTCTACGCACATGCCAATCGGGGCTTTATTATGATCCTTGTGTCTTAAAAATGATAAGAAACCAACAATTACAAACCTCTTTGATGGGGAAACCTTATTTTACAATTAATAAAATGTACAATACAATATTTTTATGGTCCTAAGACTAGGTTTTGGGCCTCGTATATTCCCATGTTTTCATCATGAAATATCATTGTTTATACCCTAAAACCATAGGTTTTTAGCCCGTTCCATACGCTAATTCCATCACTTGCCTCCAAATACTCTCTATGGTTTATTATCATTAGTTTTCTTCACTTATCTATGATTAAAGATGATTATGCCATGTTTTACTGATGACGGTGTTGCAAAGCACATTTTTCATAGCGTTCCATCGCTAAAATACTCCACAAGCTAGTTAGGTATGGGAATGCCTAATTTAGGGCTTTGCCACTTTTGGCGTGATTCTAGAGAAACCGAGAGAGGTTATAATAAAAAATGATGTTATAATACCTCTCCATAACTTTTATTCCACCCATCTCACTCATATGGGTATCTAGAAGGAAATTATCCAATTTGTCTAAATCTGTAATAAATTATAAGCTGCCAACTTACACCTCGATTTCTTTGCAGCTGAAGGCGAATGAAGAAATTATGGGACAGTGGGTTTTGGTCCCAGTATATCATATTTAATAAACCTAAATTTTTTTTAAAAAATACCTTACGGCTTGGGAGATATTCAGGGTTCTTTGAGGCTAATTTATGTAAAATTCAGAATTTCCAGATTTGTCAAAATCTCCCAAACAACCCTGTTTTGGATTTTTTGTTCAATGCTCTTACCTTGGTGACATCAATAAGTAGTTCAAACTTGATGATCGATAATCCAGCCTCCAGCTTCCAGAATCGATTTTGTCTTATCTTCATGTCTATGTATGGAGTGTTGTTAAGCATAAATCTTGGAATTGACAATGTAATCAGAATTAGAATAGCTAAGTTAGCATAGTGATCTTTTGATCTGATCTGCATGGATAATTTCCTATTTTTTAATTCTCAAGCAATCTATAAAGCCTGCATCCAAATAATTTTAGGGGGTCGAGTTGTGAATTATGTAAGCAAGACATTGAATTACCCAAACTATTGTCTATACTTCTCGCTATAATTGAAGACTGAGTTTCAATCAAGATGGATATGGTTTGATCCATTTTTTTCGAGTTTTAAATTAATTGTGAGTTTCTAATTCATATGCATTAGAATGCTTTTGCTACTATAATCTCCTTGGGCTTACCCAAGTGTGGTCGGGCCCACCATCATCTGGGATAAGCTCCTTTATCGAATCACGGGTATTTAGATGTAGATTAGCTTGTTGTGTTTTAAATTCCATTCAATTATTCACAAATTAGATTCAAGTTCTTTAAGTAGATGTGTGGTATAAGCTCATTAATCTTATGGTGTTTATGATCATTTTATTTATTTTTTCATAAAGGAAAGAGTGTTGGATGTGTGTGGATTAATTGCCAAATCAGCATATGATTGTGTGAATTGATTACGCAGAGATATGCTCTATCTCTCCAAAACAAATTCAGACTCTGTTTGATTTCTGAATCTAAAATAATTACACATTAACTTGTTATGGCAATCACAAATTCATTCATCCTTTGATGCGTTGCATTAATTTGATTGCATTGTAATTCGATTTCATAGTTAGTTGGGTTGTCTGATTTTTTATGTCAGATTGTAAGTTTTGAATGCCTGTAGAATCCCAATTTCATACATGCATTTAGATTAGGAAACGATTGTTGTGTAATAGCATTTGATTCCTATGATTTGTCTTATGGGTTGAAGAGTAAATGTCGTAGATATAGGCCAACATTATGGAGGTTTAATTTTGATTTGGTAAATTATTGGAATGTGTGAGAACCTCTTGATGAAATAATTGGAAAATATTAGCATTCGAACACAAATGATCAAGTCCTGAGGATCTAGTGCTTCTCATATATGTTTAATGTAGAATTGAAATTGGGATTTGCGTTGAGCAAGATAATGGATGCAACAAAGGATTGAATTAAATCCTCAGTAATGTGTGTCGACAGTCCAATTAAAATTCAAATCTCATGTAGCTGAGTGATAGCATCTGCCAAACCTATGCGACGAAACAGGAGACCAACACACTTTGAATTATATACTCGATTTCCTTATAACCACAGGTGGCATTCATCCAAGGTATGGATAGAAGTTTGATTTGAATATTGTTTGTTGTTGAATCATTTTTTGAAGTTGCAAACGTTGAGTGACAATGGCGTTGTTTTGATTTCGAATTGTTTTCAAAAGCCCAAAGAGAATTTTCATAGATGTGTCATTAATTATAGCATTTTGATTTAATTATTGATTGGTTTCAGGAGTGTTTATAAAATCTTGTGACATAGTGAGTCTAATTCTGAATAATAATAGAGTCAAAAGTGAAACTTTTCCTTCCAATTGTTGAGATGCATCAGAGCTAAATAATTGTGTGCAAAATCGATTTCAGTGAGAGTGTGTTAGCGTCTCCAGTTTTAAGTTGAGTAAAGATAGTTTCCATTAAATTTGTTGCCTGTAGCTTGCTTTCAAAAGTAGATTCATATTCTAGTGTGTTAGGGGTTGATTTAATTAAGAATTGTTGAGTTTGATTTTTCCGTAGCTAGATTAGCAGTGTGAGTTATTTTCATCAAAGAAGCAAGTTCTAGATAAATTTAAATTCCAATTACCCAGTTGCTTAAGATTATTTTTTTGAATGAGTGAAGAAATCAGGGTTAAGATAGGTTTACAATTAGAAGTGCAAATTGAAGATTGATTGATTCATAGAATAGCAACATCATTTTATTGATTGAGTTTTCCTTATTGTGTTCCCTTGTGTGATTAAGTAGAATTTTTCAAGTTTGTCGTGCCTTTCATAGAGCTAGGGTTTGGTGAAGTAGACTAAAAGTCATTTTACAAGAATGTCGAAGAATTTCAATTGTAGAAAGCAGAGTTGAGTTGTTCATTTCATTAGGTGTGTGCATAATTCCTTAGGGACAGAGTTCTTAGTTTCGTTCTTAGCCAACATTCTCTTTTGTTTATTGTTGAAGAGCATTGAAGTTTGTGTGTGGAGCTCCTATTAGCATAGTGGTTTCAATTTCAAGAAGAGATTAATGCAAGATTAGTTTTGAGATTTTGGTTTGAAGTTTGTTTCTATCGAGTTGTGATTGAGTAGATTAAGTTTTGCAATTTTTTATTTAAAGTTCAAATTTCATGAGCAATAAAATTAGGGTTTTAATTTCCTTTAAAGAGCGGAATTGGATTGATTTAATAGAGATCTTAAGTTTTAAAATTGAATTTAATTATTTGGTTGGATTCTCTTTTCGGAAGTTGTTTGTTCACAAGCATTTGTGTATTTTATTACTTAGCTGATCATTATAAAGAAAAAATTAAAGCTCTGACTTACAAACTGAATCAAGAAGTGCAATGCAACTCGTGTTTACGAGCACGGATTGACAATTAAATATTAAGAGCTTTAATTCACCAATTAAAACTCTCAACACTAGGTCTCCTTGGCGTATATATAGGAGACAAAGGGTATAATTATAATAAAGTGGGACCATGTGGGATTCTAGCCTACATAACAATATAACATTAGAAACATAATTACTCAATATATAGGGCTTAATAAGGGGTTTTTGGGTTAACATTGGGCTTAACTCGCCCTTCCCCTCTAAAGAAGTGTTGTCCTCATCACTTGACTATATGTGGGTTCTTGTGCATGAACAACGTTGTTCATATTCCCATATTACTTCTTCCACTGGTAGGTTCTCACATTTGTTTAGGTACTCAATAATTGCTCAAATTCTCAACTGCTTAGTCCTTATTTCCAAAAAAAATAATTCGTTATAGTATTATTTTCCCTTCTTCATTATTTTTTGATAGAATAGTTTGGACTAAGATATTATTACTAATTACCTTCTTTGAGCAAGAAACCTAGAAGAGTGGATGTACATGTGAATATGGAGGCAACTCCAATTTGCAATCCATAATTCCAATCATGTGCAACACCTTATAGGGCCAATAATACCTCGAATCTAGTTTAATGTCATTCTTCTGTTGCTTAAGGGACATATGTTTATATGATTGTAGTCTTAAAAATACCCAATCCCTCACTTCAAATTCCCTTTCATTGCAATGTTGATATTGTTTCGTCATATTTTGTGCCATAAACAAGTTGTCCTTCAATATTTTGTGAATCTCTTGTTGGTGTTGTATGTTGTCCTCTACTGCTTGAGCCTTTTTAGTCCCTTACAAGGGTGATGTGATGGAGGAAGGATGATATCCATAAAGTGCCATAAATTGTGACATTTTATATGGAGTATGGAAGAATGTGGTGTACCACCATTCTGCCAAAGGGAACTATTTGACCTGTCATTTTTGTTTATTAGATGCAAAGCAACACATATATTCTTCTAAACATTTATTCAAACTCTCAGTTTTTCCAGTAGATTGAGGATGGTAAGATTAGTTGTGAGCCAATTGAGTACCCAAACAAGAAAATAATTTAGTCCAAAAATCTCCAATGAAAATTGGATCTTTGTCACTTACAATAATATTTGGTATTCCATGTATCTTTTGGACTATTTCCATGAACGCTTTTGCCATGGTACTTACTTTAAAAGGATGAGAAAGAGATCAAAATGGGCATACTTTTTCATTTGATCTACCACTACCATAATGACACTCTTTCCTTTGGATTTGTGTAAACCTATAATAAAACCCATTGAAACTTCTTCTCAGTGTTGGCCTCGTATGGCTAATGGTTGAAGGATATATGAGGCCTTAATAGTCTCTCCTTTATTTTGTCTGCATACCACACATTCCACCATAAAATTTTGCACATCTACTTTAAGGCCTTCCCCATAAAATATTTATTGATCTTATGGTATGTCTTAAAGAACCCTAAATGTCCTCCTACCGGATACGTTTTTAATTCCACAAGGACCTTCTATTTGAGTTGAGAATTCATATATAAGTATAAGCAATCTTTATACCATAATAAATCATTTTTCCGCATAAGATGTTGAATGATCTTTCATATCTTCTAATCTTGTTTCCATTATACCTTTACTTCTTCCACCATGTTATCACCAAACTGGGACTAATTGGGTTGCTCAACAAATAATCCAGTGTAACTAATTAAAACCACTTAGGGTTGGAAGTTAGCCCTTCCAACCAGAGAGGGCTCTCTGAAGAAAAGATATGATATTCAATAAACAAGCTTTAAAACAAATATGGCTAACTCTCAGATGGTTTTTGGATGATTTTTTGAAGGTGAAAGATGTTTAAGGGCTACCATTGGGAATGGAGTCAGAATGGGAATTCAATTACACAAAAGTATCATTCATGGAATCTGAGGCACATGAGTTATTATAAAACAATTCTGACAACAAACACGATACATAAAGGAAGTTGGAGCATAATAATCTTTGAATTCCAAGTAATTATGTAAGAGTAAGCTGAGATAACATTAAAAAGATAAAGGACACAAATACATAAGAACTCGAATAGAATCTCAGGTCTGAACAAAAGTCTTATGTAACTATCTATTAATTGAGTAGAAAAACATAACAATAGTAGCTTAAGATCTTACATCCATCAACCCCTCTCAGATTTAATAAACCTCTCATTTATAGAGTGAGATCTTAGTTACAAAGGTCTACCACCTAGGCTAGACTTTGACACTTGGTCTAGGGACCTAATTTAACTAGGATTGCATAACTTTGAGGAATAATAGGGATATTTCTGTTTTAATAGAGTTGGTAATAAAAAATGACTCTACGATTATTATTTATAATGTCTAACAACCCGTGTTTTTCATCCTTATTGAATCAAACTGCCATGTTGAGGTGGCCAGTTGATACACTGGATTTAAGGTCTTTATACAACTGAATTGAAGATGAGTTATCCATTTTTGTGAGGTGGCATCATGATGAGTTGTTTTCACCATGTCATCCATTTGGAATGGACTGTTGAGCTGCCCCTAAAATGGATGGCCCAATGATATCCCTAATCTCATTAACTGACTCAACCAATTTTATTTCTGCATTGGCTACAATGACAGAGCTTTTTCGATTAAGGAAGGGTGAGCGATATGCAAGAAAAAGGAATTAAACTGGTGGAAAAAGTGTTTTTCTTTTATGGTTACAAAGTAGTTTCCATTAGGGGTGCAGGTCCGTTGAGATTTTGAATGTTTGTCCCTGGAATGCATTTAATTGGATTACGGTCTATGTCAGGTGTCAAGTTATGAATGGAGGGAGGCGCAAGGAATGGAACAGTAAGTGGGAGCTAGATCAGGCTGGAGGAGATATGTGGCATTAGGGGAGCGGAGGGAGGTACGCGGGAAAGATGGTGGGAAAGGAGGGCGGTTTGGCGGATTTCGGAGGGGGGTCGAGGTGGTTTATGATTTGTGGGGGGGGAGGGTGTGAAGCACCGTGAGATTGAGACGTTAGGTGGGTCTGACAGGAATGAAACCGAATTTTCGGAACAACCCCCCCCCCCCCCCCCCCCGCGAGATCGGTAAAGATAGGATGGCGAGGGGGGGCCGAAAAGGTTTGTATACTATTGATCTGGCGGTTGGAAAAAACGAGCGAATTAACCAAAATCGATAGACTCCTTTGTCGTATTCAAACCTTCATTACATATGCAAAAACTTTGTATACAAAAAAATTATAGCTCAAACTTAGGATAAAAGTATGATGATCCCAAACTTAGGCTAATGGCACATATCTCATAATATTTCTCAAACTTAGGATAAAACACACTTTTGAGCCTTTCATGTAAAATCAACCCTTTTTTACCCTTTGAACCCTGTTAAACACCATGTTGAAGCACACATGGTGTATGAGGAAGATAACACACACACACAAGAGACTCAACACAATTAAGGATAAGCGTGAGGCTTTCTTATTTTTCCATTATACATGATGTACATTTATAGTACAATGGTGTGACTCTTGGTTTCATATTCCAAGGTCACTTGGACTCCATTATGACTTTTCGCATTCCACACCTACCCATGTAGGATTAGGTGTTCCAACATCCCCCCTTAATCCGAAGGGGTATGTGTGAGTCCAAAAAAATAGTTGTAATACAAATATGCAAAGTATACATGGAAGCACTTGGGCTGAATCAACTCTCTGAAATGTTGGGAAAAAGAGGTGGTTTTAGGATGACCACCAACACTGGAACGCAATACTTGTTGCAGTTCCCGACACTCTTCCAAAACTGGCAAGAAGCTGAAGGCTTCTGCTAGAGGAATTGTCCCTCATAAAAAAGGGAGACCTTCAACCTAAAAGAAGGGAGGTCTACTACCTGTGATGGTTTTAGGATTACCAACAACTCTGGAATGCTTGAAGCATTTCCTAGAACTCAACCAAAGCTGGCAAGAAGCTGAAGGCTGCTAAGCCGAAGGCTTCTGCTAGAGGAAGTGTTCCTCATATATGAAAGGGAGACCTTCGACCTAAAAGAAGGGAGGTCTACTACCTATGATGGTTTTAGGTTATCCACCAACCAAAAATGATGGTTTAAGGTTATCCACCAACCGAAGGCATGCTCATGAGCATCTGTGTCTCTGGCTACATCTCTGAATCCGGAATGACGAATTGTGGCTCAGGCTCGCTTGAACTGCTGGCTACAACTCTGAACATGGAATGAGAGATTGTGGCTCAGGCTCGCTTGATCTAATGTTGAAGCTTGTACATGACCACCATTTTCCCCCCTGTCAGGGACAAGGTGAGATGATGGCGAAAACTCAACTGCAAGTTTGTTCAATATCCGTGAACATGTTCTGACATGCGACTTAAACATCTTCTTGGCTGCTGATGCCCATTGCCAAGAAGCAATCCATCCAATATGAATCTTGGTTCTTGCAAGAGGCTTGTGTCTGAAGCATCTGCCTGAAGAATGGGTGTGCCGACCACAGTGCTTGCATGGATGAAGATCAAAAAAGTGATCTTTCATGTGGCCAACTCGATCACAGTGTTGGCATTTCTCAATCTGTTGTGGAAGTGGAACAGGATCTGGAACAGCTGCAGGTGAACTGTCATATAGGAATCTGGCACTCTGAAATATAATGGGCTTGGTGCAGTCCGGAATATGAAAGGACACATCCTTGTCATATCCAAGACCAGTTCGGTGCTTGTTGTGGACAAGCTCTTCCCAAGGTCTGATGATGGGCTTGAGAAGTGCAGGCTGAGCTGCTGCATCTGCATGTACATCTGCTCTTGTGAAAGGAACTGAATGGGAATCGACTTCAACTTTACTGACTTGCTGCTGATGGGAGTCTTTCTCAATCTTCTGAACAGAAACAGGTTCAGAATGGTGACTCTTTTGTTGAAGTTCGTCTTGCTGAAGCTGAGTTTAAAACTACAAAAACTCAATCTTTTCTCGTGCATCTAGCAAACAACTTTGAATGTTACAAAGAGAATTCTTGCTCATTTTTATCATGTCATCAACATTGGAATGAATGAGGTTATTCAACAACACTAATGCCTCATTGATTTTAGCCATTTTCAACAACTTAGGCTCAAAAATGAAAGGGTGTCGGCTTCAACCGAAAATGCACCCGTTTACAATGTGATTCAACAACAAATATAAATGATTCCAAAGAATTTCCAACTATGGAAATCTCAAAGTACAAAGTGTGCTCCTCAAATGATGGAGGGCAATCAACAATGACTTACATCAACAACTCAAGTACTGATTGCAACTATGAATGAAGAAGCAATACAATGTTAGTTCAATACAATATTTCTGCAAAACATGTGCAGCTGAAAACACTATGCAAGAGGCCTTTAAGGCAGCTAAATTTTTTCTTCAAAGAGTTGTTTTCAATGATGGCAAACTTGTCTTCAAATGTGAAATTCTTCAAAAAAACACCCTTCAAATCAATGCCACAAATCACAATGTAAATCTGCAAATTTCAGTCCATGTGCTCCTCATATGCCATTTTCCATTTTCTGTTGTTCATAACTCTCTTTCCTCTCTCTCTGCTGGTTTTTTTTTTTTTTTGTTAATGGGAAAAAGTTAAAAATGTGGGGGAATGGGATTAATTAAAAGGGATTTTAAATAATTAAAAAGGGAAGGGGAAATATTAATTAAAAGGGATTTTAAATATTTAAAAAGGGAAGGGGAAATATTAATTAAATATAGAGGGAATTAAAAAATAAGAAGTCGAATTTTAAAATAGGGGAAGGAAATTATATGGAAGGGGTTTATTAATGGGGAGGGGGGGCTATTATATGGGAAACAAAATAATTTAGAATGTGAGGTTGGGAGGGCTATTAAAATGGAGGGAGGGTAATTAAATAAAAAAGAAGTGAACTTTTAAAAAATTGAAATTGTGGGAAGGTCGAATGAGAGAGCAGCCGTGGAGAGTGCAGGTGTTATGGAGAATGGGAGCGTTATAAGGTGAGGAATTGGGGACGCGTGGCTTAGAGGTTGAGAGGCGGCCGATTTTAGCAGCGTTAGAGCCGTGGAGCGAGGGTGTTGTAGAGCAGCAGGGAGTGGCAGGTTCGTGGGAGAGTGTAACGCATGTGCGTTGGGTGCGGAAGAGACGTAGGGTGTAAGAGCTTGGAGGAGTCGATGTGTGAGGGCGTAGGTAATGCCGAGAGATAGATTGCAGGCGCGGAGAGGCGGCCAACTGAGCGTATAACGCTGAAGGTGAGGGTTCGAAGGTATGTGCAGATGTAAGCCCGCGGGTGTGTGTTAGATGGTGAATAGGCGGAGTGACCGGGGTATGCGTAGTAGAGGGGAAATAAAAAACGAATTTAAAAGTCTGAAATTTAGTTATGGAGGAAGCTACCGTATGGAAGGGGGGCGTATTAGTTATGGAGGGCGTATTAATGATAAGGGGCGGTGTAAGGGAGCTGTAGCAGATGCGTGGGTAAGGGTAGGATAGATGCAGGTCGAGAGGGGGGCCGAAAGGCCAAAAATTCATAATTGTTTTAATTTTTAATTTTTAATTTTTTAATTTTTATTTTTATATAACAGCAAAGTGCAGGAGCAGAAATTAACTTTAAAACAGCAGCAGAATTTCCAGATATTGCAGAGAAAACTTAGAAATTTTTCTTCAAAAATTGCAGAGGGCCATATAGCAGCAGAAAATTGGAGAATTTGCAGAGTTAGAGATTTGCAGAAAACTCAAAAATCTCAGAAATTTTCCAATGAAAACTCAGAAATATTTCCAGTAAAAACCCAGAAATTTCTTCAGAAATTCAATTTAAACAATTTTTTCAACAGCTCTCCAAAACAGAATTTAATGGGCAGAAATTGCAGGAAGAAATCAACCTTCAGATGTACAGTGCTGCTTCTCTTCAAAACCAGTGCTGCCAATTTCTGAATGCTCCTTATTTTCAAAACAGATTTCTGAATGCTGCTCTTCTTAAAAACACCTTTCTGAATGCTGCCAATTTCTGAATGCGGCAAAAACACTGCTGCAGAAATATCTGAGTGCTGCAAAAATGTCAAAAATTTTGCAGATATACACAGGCCATAAACACAAATGGCTCACTCAAAGTGGAGCAGGGCCAGCAATCGCCCGCTCTGATACCTTGTTAAACACCATGTTGAAGCACACATGGTGTATGAGGAAGATAACACACACACACAAGAGACTCAACACAATGAAGGATAAGCGTGAGGCTTTCTTAATTTTCCATTATACATGATGTACATTTATAGTACAATGGTGTGACTCTTGGTTTCATATTCCAAGGTCACTTGGACTCCATTATGACTTTTCGCATTCCACACCTACCCATGTAGGATTAGGTGTTCCAACAAACCCTTTTTGGGAAATAATTTTCAGGATGAAATATTATTTCGCAACATCTCAAATATAATAATCGTCAGTTATAATCAAGTGACCCTATAAAAATTATAGGACACTAACACACCCAATAAGGATATGGAATGCAAATAGCACATATTAAACGAATTTTGTCTTCCTCTTTCCTTGAGAATGCATCTACCACACTAATTTTTTTTCCCCTTTTGTATATAATTTCAAATTCATAACCCAACATATTTATGACCCATTTTTGTTACTCTTCTAAGATATTTTTTTCTCCAAGAATTACTTCATACTATCATGATATGTTTTTACTTTGAAGTGTCTTCCTATTAGGTATGGACTCCATTTCTTAAATGCATGTAATTTGGCCGACATTTATTTTTCAATAGATGGGTTTAAGTAAGTTATTTCCTTTGAGTTCACTACTTTTAAAGGAAATGTGTCTTCCTTCTTATATTAAAATTTCACTAGTGTTGAAATGGAAAAAATAAATGGCACCCCAAAGGGACTTCATATTTAATTTTCCATTCATTAAAGTTGAAGTAATAATTGTAATTCCATCCCATGACAACTTGTATAAGTTAAGTGGGTCAGGAAGACTTATTTAGTTTAGTAAATTTGAGTTGAGGTTCTAAGAGGACGCATGCAGAGTTCTCCCGTGATTTTAGGGGGTCTAGTTACAATTTTGTCCAAGGAAAAAATCGAAATTTGTATTAAGATATAAAAATTTACACTGTATATGCATCTAAGCATTCCATATGAAGTAGTTGATCACCTAAGCAGGTAACAGACCAAACTGTCCAATCAATCAAAGACCTGTGAAATAAATAGTTCATATATACTACACTATAAATAGTGACTCATAGCAAAAAACCATAATGATGGCCTCCCCGTTGGGGAAAAAAACCCATAAAATGCACAAAAAAAAAACAGTCTCGGGTGAAACTACAAACCTGAGAACCCAGTAGTACCAATAAACATATATTAGAAATATAAATCCTATATACAGTAAAAAACATAAAACCAAATGCCTCTTTTCAGCAAGGTCGAGTGTCTGACACACAGACCAGTCCATCCAAAGTTTTAGTTATTCCAGTTACAGTTATTTGTGAGTCGTAATTGAGTTAAAATCAGTTTAACTAGTTGTTATGCAGAATTATGAATTACGAATAAAACACATTCCATAAATTTGGTGTAATGCATTTAGAACAACAGGTCAAAGACTTTTCAAATAATTTTCCTAATAGTAAATAGACATACAGAAAGATGGAGAAACTTACTTGGATTCCAAGCGCTTCCTATTCACCTTCTGTCACTCTTGCTGTAGCTTCCAATCCAAGCTTGATCACCAGATATAGTTCCTGCAATTATAAACACTAGACAACAAAGAGATTGCAATATACATATGGCTATTCACTTTAATCAGTTAAATCAATGAAACATGAAACATATACATCACATAAGAATCCATAATATGAAAGACATAAGCTTATACAGATACATATGTGGGAAAGTAAGCAGTGATATTTATTAATGGATAAAAGGGGGAGGTTACAACCAGCGATTGATTTGGTGTCACCAACTCCAGCATCATCCCAGCCTTGTCATAATTAACATCTCTCCAACAGCATGTCACTCAAATCCAACCCTCAATTGAGATTCCAACAGCATTTCTCTACCAAATTTCTTCCTTTTCAAGCACTAGGATCTGTGCTCAATTTATAGATGAGTTGAAGGTAGTTTCACAATCAATGACTTTCTAATAATAGGAAAGACATGTTTCCTAGCTCAGAGGTGTCGAATGGACACATGGATTCGAAGTTTGACACATATTCACTCTTCTAGAAGGCACTGGCCATGTGGAGATTCTGAAACAATGAGAATTTCGCTCCCAATTGACCAATGCACCCGTGAGTATCGGGAAGTGCTTTACAGAGCACCCTTGAATGGAGGTAACTACATATGCAAAGCAGTTAGTCCCTTGAGAGACTACGTTGGTGAGCTCATAGGTGATATAACATGTACTTCAGATCTTGGAAACGTTGCAATGGAAGTCATGGATGATTTGTTCTTGTTCTTTGTCTTAGGGCATGTAGCAACTGAAATGATAGGGGATGATAGACCATATTCATCGGTTCTGGGGATGATGTCAAGTTTAACTAGGTCATTGGGAATGGTGACCAAATTGACCTATAACACTAGTTATAAATGAGATCTGTGATAGTGATAGGTCCAGTGAACTAAATATGGTTTAATTCACTAGTATTGATCAATAAATTAACTGATAATTTGCTATAAATAGTTGTTGATGCCAGTTGGGGTTAATGGGAAGATAACTATCAGTTGTATAGTTATAAAATTGTACCGGTCATGCATGACATCCTCAGGATGCCTTAGATTAATTTCACAATCAATTATTGGGAATTTCCTAAGTAATAGGGGCACAATTCCTCCAAGGATGTGTAAGTAAGGTTGGCCAGACAAGGGTTGAGAATTGGTTAAGTATTGGACTGATTTTTCCTAGATCATAGTGAGACTTCTCGGGAAGGGAAATAGCACTGTATTGTTTCATGATCTTGAACTTATGCAATATATAGATAGCGGGGTTTTGAGCAGTTCATTTTCCCATATACATATTGTGTTGTGGGATCAATTGATTTCTTTCTCTTGCTTGTTTCTGATTATGCGATTTTATTTGGTTTCCGCGAATTTTTAGAAGTGATTCAGTATCTTGTTTAATTACATTACAATATCATATTGAATCCATTAGTTAAATTTATACATGGTATCAAAGCAGGAATCAATATAGAAGAGAAGAATCGGAATTTTTTTTGAACATGTATATCGGATTTGCAAATTTGTTCTTCGGGCCCCAACAGCAGATCAAGATGTCTTTCAATGGCTTGAGACTCGAATATGCAATCAAGGAAAATTTGAATTACATAGCATGGAAGGACAGGATGGAGGTAGTGCTCGAGGACAACAGACTGAAGGCATTCATAGATAGTGATATTCCTCAGACCGCAGTAGCAGATGCTCAACTTCTTGATGCATGGAAGAAGAATGTATCAAAGGCGAGAAGGATATTGTTAGAAGGAATTCAAGATCATATTGTCTTGAATATCCACGGAAAGGCAACTCCATATGTGATATGGAAGGCCTTGACAAATATTTTTCAGAATAACAGTGACCACAGGAAGCTGACGCTGAAATAAAACCTCATAAAGATCAAGATGGAGAAGGGTTACACGATCAAAAATACTTGATGAAGTTCACTCGGTGTCGAGACGAGCTTGGAAGTGTTGGTGTGACAGTTGTCGATGATGATTTGGTTAGCGTAGATCTTATAGACTTTCCCAAGAGCTGGAATAGCTACCAGGACTCTGTGAATGGGAGGGAGAAGCTACCAGAGTGAGAACGATTCTGGTCTGACTTGATACGAGAAGAGTTTCGACAAAACATCAGATATGGATCCTCGTCAAAGACTGATGATGAGGAGAACTGTGCCTTGGTTGGAAAGTCGAAGAAAGGAAAAGGGAAGGCATCCCATTCAAAATTGGAGTCCGGCAAGGCAGACAAGAAGTAAGACTTGTCAAAGGTGAAATGTTTTCACTCTCATGAACATGGACACTATGCCACAAATTATCCACAAAATAATACCAACAAGAAGGCCTTATGAGGAGAAGCAGGTGAAGCACTTGCTTCATAGTTCAAGTTGGATTTCAATCTCATCGCATGCATGGTGTAATCAGTGATGGGTTCTATGTGGTACTTGGATAGTGGAGCTTCGTTCCATATGACCAGAAATATATAATTCTTCGGTATCTTGGAGGAGAAGGATCTCCAGATGCACATCGATATGGGTGATGACGGGAGGTATAGTGCTACCGGTGTTGGTACAATTACCTTTCATAGAGATTCAGGTAAACCCGTCACATTAAAAGATGTGATGTATGTTCCTGGTTTAAATAATAATTTGGTTTATGTTTCTACGCTGGAATATCGTGGCTATGATGTGATCTTCAATGAAGGAAAGGTGTCCTTCGTCACAAAGCCACGGGACAGGTGAAAAAGATTGGGGTTCAAGTAAAGAACCTCTACAAATTGGATGTAGAAAATTGTGTTGCATTGAGCACACAAACAGAGAAGGTGGAGATCCGAGACATCGGTGAGTTATGGCACAGGAGATTGGGCCATCTACAAAGTGGCGCTTTGAAGTTCATGCAACAAATTTATATTGGACTTCCAAAGGGTGCACTTGTGCAGAGAGATACATGCAAAGGGTGTATATTGGGAAGTATACCAAAGCCACCTTTCACGATAAGGAAATCCGAGCAAAGGCAATCCTTGAGAGAGTTCACTCAGACGTGTGTGGATCGTTCTTAACAGCTTCCATGACAAAGCAGAAGTATTATGTGATTTTTGTTGATAATTTTTCTTGAAAGTGTTGGATTTTCTTCATGTAGAAGAAAGATCGGATTTTCTCCAAGTTCTGTGAGTTAATGGAAATTGTCGAGAAAGATATGGGGAAGAAGGTGAAGGCTCTAAGGAGCGACAATGGTGGAGAATATATCTCTAACAAATTCAAGAAAGTGTGTGCCTTAGAAGGAATTCAAAGAGAATTGATAACACCTCATAACTGACAACATAATGGGGTTGCAGAAAGAAAGAAAAGAACTATTGTGGGAGTAGCACAAGCTATGTTGCATGATCAGAGCCTACAGTTTCATCTGTGGGTGGAAGCATGCAATACAAAAATATTTGTGCAGAACATAATTCCTCATCGAATACTTGGGATGAGTACACGATATGAGACTTTTTCAAGAGACCAGACGTGTCGTATTTTAAAATTTTTGGTTCATTTGTTTATTGCCATGTAACCAAAGATGCCAGGAATAATTTAGAGCCAACAACAGAGTCTGGGATATTTATGGGGTGCAATGATACACCTCACAACTATCGAGTTTACTTTCCAGCACACAAGATGATAGTGGTCAGAAGAAATGTGAAATTCGATGAAGAGAAAGCCATGTGATTGTCTGTTGACAGGGAGCTTGAGTTGCATGCAGTTGAAGAGATCTTGACTCCAAAAGAAGAACCTCGGGATGTGGAGAAGCCACAAGCATAAGAAAAAAGAGTGGTAGAAACCACTCATGCAAATCCATCCACCAGAGATGGAAGGAAGCGCACCAAAAAGGATGACAGGTTGTTATTAGATGTAAGAGATAATGTGGGAGCACCCACATCACAACGGAGGCAGAAAAGGCCCCCAAAGAGGTACACTGGATATATGGATCTTATGAGTGAAGGTATTGAGATAGTACCATCCTATTTTGAGGAAGCAGTGCAGCATCTAATGTGGGTTGATGCCACGGTTGAGGATTATGACTCCATTAGCAGAAACAGTGAATGGGAAGTTGACCCACGACCAGTGGGGAAGTCAGCTGTAGGATCCAGGTGGATCTACAAGGTGAAGAAGGCAATAGATGGGAGCGTGGAGAAGCACAAGGACATATTTGTGGCCATGGGATTCTCTCAGGTGGAGGGGATTGACTATGATGAGCCTTTTTCACCAGTCGCAAGGTACTCATCTATCAAATCCATTCTTCCACTCTCGATGCAGAAGGGATGGAAGATACATCAGATGGATGTAAATACAACCTTTATCAATGGATTTATTAAGGAAGATGTGTACATTGAGCAGCCATAAGGTTTTGAGACCTTAGAAAGGGAGTCGCATGTGTGCAAACTCAAGAGAGAATTGTATGGGATAAATCAAGCACCTCGTGCTCGGTACACCAGATCAACAGCTATTTCACCGGGTTGGGCTTCACCAAGAGTGGAGCAGATGAAAACCTATATCATATTGTGGTATATGGTAAGCTTTTTATTATTGTACTTTATATCGATGATCTGATACTGACAGGTGATGAGCATCTCATCAAGTCTTGAAAATAGGATCTTGTAAGAGAATTTGAGAGAGCACAGGGATCTTGCACTATTTCCTAGGATTGGAAATATCGCAAAGATATGGGGATATATTTGTATATTATGGAAATTATGCCAACGATACCCTCAGGAAGTTCCACATGGGGGGAAGAAAACCCATGGAGACTCCTCTAGCAGGAAAATAGATGAAGTAGGATGCTACTTTAGGTGAAGTAGTTAATGCTACTGTTTACAGGCAACTTGTGCATTCGCTCATGTATTTGGTGAACGCATGACCAAACATATGCTACGCAGTTAACCAACTTAGTTAAGCTATGGTTAAGCCTAATGTGTTAGATTGTTTGGCGCATGAATGTACCAAATCACACCTGCTTAAGAGGGATGGTTTTTACCTCTTAAGTTATTAGTCACAGGCAGAAAATAGATGGAGTCAAGCAAGTTACTGGAACATGCTAAAACATAAACATAATAGATAGAGAAATAGCATGCATATTCAAACATAAAAACTAAAATAAAACAAATAAAACAAAATCTCTTAATAGAGTCAAACAACTTCAATAATCCAAACGACTACACTTGCATCCCCTCTTATTGAGTGCTGGTAGGAATGAAGGATGAAACTTTTACCCACTTGCCAAGGGGCCCTTAGAACTATGGATTTCCAAGTCCCGATGCAAGGATGCCTTTACTTCCGAGCTGCCTTGGCGCAAAGTCTGCCTCTCTCTACTATGGTGGACT
This sequence comes from Pinus albicaulis, assembly GCA_034641835.2. Lineage (NCBI taxonomy): Eukaryota > Viridiplantae > Streptophyta > Pinopsida > Pinales > Pinaceae > Pinus > Pinus albicaulis. Next base: position 1,547,692,454 of record CM076580.1, on the reverse strand, counting down.
GGAGTTGTTGGATGACCAAAAACTGAGTCCCCTCTATCTCTACTCCAGATCACACACTGTTGGTATTTCTTAGGGAAATTTTGGCCAGCATAACAATGTGTTCTCATATTGTTCATCTCTCGGTGGCCTTTTATATGAGAATTCAAATCCTCCTTCCCTCTCTTGGTACATTGTGGATGGTGACCCAAGAGAGGAGGGTGATTCCATTGTGTGCCACATTTATTCCATTGTGTGCTCCCTTGACGTCCTAAGGAGGCTTGGGTGGCTGTCCTTTGGCGGCCTCAAGTGTGGGCTCAATGTCCTGGAGTGTGCCTTGTGGTCCCGGAAAGTGACTTCCGCCACTCTCAGGGCTGCGTGGATTTTTGAGGAAAATCTATGCAAATGCACGCTTATCGAAAAATTATGTGCACAAAGGTGCATTTCATTGGTTCCTTCAGTGCACAACTTGAGTTTTCCTCTTAGACCTTAGATATTTTTAAATACTTCAGATTCTCTAGTGTCTCTCCGCCCTGTAAATCCTTCTGCCTGACATTAAATAATGTCATCTTTGCTTGTCTGATTTTCCAATGATAACACCTACCAAGCTATTTTGGAAGGTAGGCAAGCATGTTTTGAGATACCTCAGAGGCACTACAGAGTATGAGCTATGGTATAGACAGACAGAGGGAGTGAAGCTTCAAGGCTTCATAGATGCAAATTGGGCAAGGAGTCCATCTGATAGGAAGAGCATATCAAGGGGCATCTTCAACATAGGATTAGTAGCAGTTTCCTGGTACAGTAGGAAACATAGATCATTTGCACTCAAATCAGTAGAGGCAAGAGTACATGGCAGCTAATTAGGCAGCATGTGAGGCCATCTGGATGAGGAAGATACTTGTTGGTTTGTTTGGTGAATAGATGGATCCAATAGTGATAAATTATGATAACCTGAGTTGCATCAAACTCTCGGTTAATCAAATTTTTCATGATAGGTCCAAGCATATTGATATATGGTATCACCATCCCAAATATTGTGTGCAAAGGTGGATTATGTCATTAGAGTACATTCCCATGGAGGAGCATGATGCGGACATATTGACTAAGGCACTTTCAAGTGGAAAATTTGAGTTCCACAGAGGCATGATCAGGGTAGAAATAATCCCTTTCTAGTTGAGACGGAGTGTTGAAATGGCACCCCAAGGGGTCTTCATAGTTAATTTTCCCTTAATTAAATTTTAAGTAAAAATTGTAATTCCATCACATGACATCTTGTATTAGTTAATTGAGTTTGGAATACTTAGTTAGCTTAGTATTTGAGGGTCTAAGAGGAGGTATGTAGAGTTCTCCCATGATTTTAGGTGGCCCAGTCACAGGTATTTGTGAGTTGTAATTAGATAACGCAAGTAATTGAGTTAAAATTAGTTTAACTAGTTTTAACTGAGAGATGGGCTAGTGATAGGTTCAGTGAATTAAATCTGATTTAATTCATAAGTAGTGATCAATCGGTTAACTGATAATTCACTATAAATAATTGTTATGTGTCGACTCTAAGGAAGGCCCAAGATTGGATTTAAAGGGAAGATAACTATCAGTTGTATAATTAGAAAATTGTACATGTCATGCATGAGGTCATCAAGATGCCTTGGATGAATTGCGCAATCAATTATTGGGAATTTCCTAATTAATAGGGACACAATTCCTCCAAGAATGCCTAAGGCAGGCTGGTCATACATGGGCTCATAATTGGTTAAGTATTGGATCGATTTTGCCTAGATCAGACTGAGACAACCAATAGAGTGCAGAGGTTTCTCAAGTAGGGAAATAGCATTGTACTATTTCATGATCTTGACTTTATGCAATATACAGATAGTGAGGTTTTGAGCAGTTGTTTTCCCTAGATACATCTTGTGTTGTGTGATTGATTGATTTATTTATCTTGCTTGTTTGTGATTAGGCAATTGTATTTGGTTTCCACAAATTTGTAGAAGTGATCAGTGTTTTGTTTTAGTACATTACAAGATCATATTGAATCCATTGGATAAATTTCTACAACCAATGCCATGGCCTAAGGCATCACACTCCACGACGAATATTTTTGTGAATTCAAGTGTTTTCAATATGGGATTTGTACACGTAGCCTCTATAAGTTCTTTAAAAGATTTGGTTGCTTCTTTGGTCCAAGAAAATGCTTCCTTATTCAATAATTTTGTTAGAGGTGCTACTATTTGATCATAATTCTTGATGAAATTGTAGTAATATCTTTTCAATCCTAATAATCCTCTAAGTTTCTTTAAGGTATTGGGGAATGGCCATTCCCTCATAGCTTTGATTTTGTTAGGATCCACCTTGGCACCATCATGTGATACAATATGACCCCAGTACTCTACTTCTCAAACCCCAAAGGTACACTTGGAAGGATTTACATATAGCTTTTGCTTTTCCAATAGTGTCAAGACCTTGTCAACATGTTTTACATGCTCTTCCTAATCTTTTTTGTAGACTAGTATGTCATCAAAAAATACAAGAAAATTTTTTCTAAGGAATGGTTTGAAAATTAAATTCATCAAGCTTTGAAATGTTGAAGGTGCATTTGTAAGTCCAAATGGCATAACCAAAAACTCATAATGATCTTCGTGTGTTCTAAAGGTTGTTCTAGGAACATATATTTGCCTTGTTGTGATTTGTTGATATCAAGAATGAAGATCCAACTTAGTAAAGAAAAATGATCTATGTAATTCATCTAGTAATTCATCAATGATAGAAATAGGAAACTTACTTTGATTGTCACTTTGTTGAGTTGTATGTAGTCTAGACATGTATGTCATGAACTATCCCTTTTTATAATCATCACATTGGTCAAGGGAAATCTCTTTGGCTAGGTTGAATGAATCCCACCTCTAACATTTCTTGAACTATACGCTCAATCACACTCTTTTATGCATATGGATATCAATAAGGCCTAATTTTAGTTAGTACACTTCCAAGTTACAAATGAATAGTATGGTCATGATCTTGGATAGGTGGAAAACCCTTAAGTGTTTCTCGAAATAGCTTAGCATGATTGTTGATAAATTTTTGGAGATCCATTGGAGCAAAGGATATAAATGTTTGAACACCTAATGAGAAAAATTGTGCAACTACACCTTGGTGTCCCTATTTTATAAAATTTTTCATGCTATTAGAACTTGTCACTTTATTGGGTTTCCCTTGGATACCTTTAAGCTCAATTTATTTTCCATCTGAGAAAAATCTTATGAAAAGATCTTGAAAATTAAGGGTCATTTTTCCCAATGATTATAACCATATGACCCCTAATACAACATCAAAACCACCCATTTGGATTGAAATCATGGGTCTCCCACGTATTTAGCTTAATATTATGGGACTTCCCTTAACACTTTATGGTACCTCCATTTGCAATCATGACTTGAAATTTTGGTGTTGGATATATAAAACAATTAAGAATTTTTTCTAATAGGTGATTGATGAAATTATGGGTACTACCTGAATCAATCAATATTCTTACATTTTTCATTTTTGATATATCCTTCTATCTCAAGGGATTGTGGAGTCTTGATGTCGGCCAGTGCATGACAAGATATTGTTGAAGTAGTCCCTTCTAGCTCTACACTTTTTGAATTTTCCACTTCTTAATCTTATTCATCTCCATAGTCCATATAGAATAATTTCTTCTCACTGCATTTGTAATGTCACCATTTTTATTTTCCTCCATAGTACACCCATGGTGGATTTCCAGGACAGGGAATGGCCAAGACATTGGAGCGGGTTCGTGTGATCAAGGGTTTTGAGGGAGTTTTGAGTAGTTTTTACGGGATGTGATGGTATTCGCTTGGCATATTTCATCATCCGTACAATTTGTCTTCCGTTCTGTCGCATTCCGACAACTTTAAAAAATTAGCACTATTATGGAGCCTAAATTAATTAATTATGCTTGAGGTGGCATTCCGAGAAGATTATTTGATGGTACACCTTAGTGTAATCGCTCGTTGGAACCGAAATGAGAATATCTTCAGGATGAGATGCTGAGAAGTGACTTATAGTGGTCGAAGAGAGTATGGTGGGCGATTTACCATTTTCCTTACTGAAAAATGACTAAATTAATTAGTCTTTTAATTAAAAGAAAAATAATTAATTGGAGGAAAGGCCCAAAAGTGACTTAAGTGAAATAGAATTAAATTAAAAATTCACTAAGATAAAGCCAATGGAGGATCTTCTATAATAATAAAAAAATAATAAAATAAGATGCTTCTAGAGGCTTGGAGATCTATCCATTAGATCTATAAAAGGGGAAGAGGAGGTCTTTTGGAGACATCTTGGATTTGGGTATTGTCTTTGTGGTGAGGTTTTGAGAACCTGGTTCTCTATTTTAGCAATAGCCCCAGGACATAAACCCTTGGGTGATTCAGTGAGAGTGGGCGAGCAACCATCTCTTCCCTTAGTGGATCCATTTAGGATTCATAGGTTGCAGTTTATTGGTTTTCAGTTTTTTTTGGAGGTTAGTTGCGACATTATTATAGATATATTTGGGGCCATTACCTTATCCATTTCTAGTTTGATGTTCCAGCATTTTCTATATTAATAAAATAAGGTTGAGGTCTTCTACATATGTATATTGTATATTATTCAGTTACAGATTATACTTTCCATTTTTGCTGTAAACATTGTGGTTTATGTTGTGCAAATTATTTATGGTGTTGACGACTTAAATTTCTGAAGCTATTTTACATGGCAATCTTTTATTCTTGAATGGAAAATTTACCTGTGGTATTTCTGAGTTGAAATCTCAATCGCATTCCAAATTTCTGGCATTTGGGACATTACAGTGGTATCAGAGCCTTGGTCTTGGCCCAGCCTATGGGTTTTTCAGTTTCCAATTGCATTGATTATTGTTGGAGGGTTTTAATTACAAAGGTTTATTTTGTAGGTGCCAAAAGAGATTATTTTTGCAGAAAGATTGATTGATGTCAACGAACCTTTGAAATCGAAAGGTGGCCAAAGTTTATCAAAGTCTAGTTTATTATTTTGGAAAGGGCCGCTGATTATTCTGCAAAATTGAACGAAGGTTACATTTTGTAGGTGATCAAAATTATTTTTCTAGGCCGAAATCATTTCAGTTGGACTGAATTCATCTTACTGGGCCAACATTATTTAGTTGGGTCAAATTTATCTTTCTGAACCAAGATTATTTTGTTGGGCCAAATTTATCTTGGCAGGCTAAAACTATTCTACTGTGTTGAATTTCTCTTGATGGTTCGAAGTTATTTGTTGGGATGATTTTATTTGTTGGAGCCTAATTTATTTTCCCAAACCTAGTTTATCTGCGAGAACCAGATTTATCTATTAGGGCTAAGTTTATTTCTTGGGCCAAGTTTATCTGTCATAACCCAGTGAATTTATTGGACTGAAGTGTAAGAGAATTGTGGTACAAATTTATATTAATTGTGGGAGTGTGCATAGTTGGGCAGAGTAGGAAACTAGCACTAAATTGGGGTTTTCTGTATCTTTTGGAATCTACTCAATATTTTTCTGGGTTTTTCTTGGTTTTATGAGAGGAGTCTGTGGTAAAATTTGTAGAATTTTTTGGGCAATATTAAGGCCAAAAATCTCCTTTTTATTTAGCAATACATTTTATTATTCAACTAGTAATTGCACCAATTTTGGGTAATTTCGGGAGGTCGGAATTAGCCCAAAAAAATTATGTGTTTTTTCAGTGAGGGTTCAAGGATTTGGCTCCTAATTTGCAGAATTTTTGGGGGATTTTTGGTGCCCCAAATGTTCCTAATTATTTGGAAGCTAGTGGGAAAAAAGCGAGTTGAAATTTTGGGTCCCGGGTGGCCACTAGAATTTTCCAAAATCCTTTCTAGTTTTTTTTGGGTTTGTGTTGGAGAGCCCACAATTAATTTGGATGAATTTTTTGAGAACTTTTGGAGGCTCAAACAGTGGTTCCTTCCAGCCCGCAGTTGAATAATTTCCAGGGTCAGCGCAGAGCTTGAGGAGAGATCATTTCCTTGCATCTGGGGCAACATTTTCCTCACATGGGATTGTTTAGCTTGCTTTGGCAACCCGGGGTTGAAATTATTTTCCTGGGATGAATTCATCTTGTTCTGTAGAAATTATTTTGCTAGGGCCCTATTTACTGGAGCCTAGTTTATTTACTAGGGCCCAATTTATTTTCCAGATCCTAATTTATTTGTTGGAGCTAGATTTATCTATTGGGGCGGGGTATTATTGTGAGCAGTGTGAGGTTTAAGGGGTTGGCTGAATAATTATATTGATATGTTATAGTAGCTTTGCATTGTTATGTGTGTTGTATAGTCATAGTCTAAGTATGTTGACTATTGATGCCATGTAAAGTTGAGCATAGGTTGATTCAACTTAATATAATTGTTGTCATTGGGCTAAACCATGGAGGAATTCCTGAACAAATTGAGGAAATTAATTGCAAAAAAAATGGTTCCTTGAACCACCATGCATTAGTAGACCAGCAAAAAAAATTGAACAAAATACCCTTTTCAAGAGGGATCTATGTCATTCTTCAGAAAGAATAACCAAGAGATTTGCATAAGGGGGAGGAAATTGGACACAAAATCCTTGCACTTAGAACAGATTTGAAGCACATAAGAGTCACATGGAAGGTTCTTTTCAAACTTGATGAACTAGATGAACTCCTTTCCGAGGTGATCCAGATAGAAGGGAAGAAACTAATTTGGGCTCTAAAACCAGCTATGCTTGCTCTCATACGGCATGAGTTCTTGGAAGAATCTAGTGAATGGGTTAGACTTCCAGTTACATCTTGTCTTCGTAACATCATGAGACTAACCACGCCTATAGCTCCTTATAATGATGATGTTATGAGGAGAGTTTTAAATTTGATAGTAGAAACTTTCTAGGATTTGGACAACAATGTAGGCTCTCCCTTGGGGAAGAAGCTTGAGGTTTTAGAAGTCATGGCCATTACAAGGACTTATGAGATCATGTTTTATCTTGAGTGTGATGGCTTTATTATGCAATTGTTCCAATGTTTCTTTAACATTAAGAAACATCACCCTCACACAATCATAGCACACATGCAATCCATTTTGTCTTTAGTTATGGGAGATAGTGATACCATTTACAAGGAGTTTCGGACTAGATTATTGAGCATTTGGAGGAGAGAAAAACTAGTCACACCTGCTGCTTATGAGCTAGCTAAAATTTTGGTTGAGCAGAATATTAGATTGTTCCAAAAACAGTTGACTGGGGAGGAGCAGCATAGGATTTATGGACCATGTAGCAAGAATGAGTTAAGGAGGAGGGTTCTTGGCTTCATTTTCAAGGGACCTTGGATACTAGATCACTCATGCTTGAGTGATACTCGAAAGATGATACAGGTAGAGTAGGAGTATATTCTTTCTGAATAGATTATTGAGAATTTGGAGGAGAGAAAAATTGGTCTCACATGCTGCTTATGAGCTAGCTGAAAGGTTGGTTGAGAAGAATATTAGATTGTTCCAGAAACAGTTGACGAGGGGGGAACTGCATAAGATTGATGGACCATGTAGCAAGAATGAGTTAAGGAGGAGGGGCCTTAGCTTCATTTTCAAGGGACCTTTGGGACTAGATCATTCATGCTTGAGTGACACTCAGAAGATGATAGAGGTAGAGTAGGAGGAGATTCTTTCCATATCTCAGGGATAGGAATCTCCTTTTTTCGATTCCATGGGTTCATATGAAGATGCATCTGAGGTGCGTGAGTCATGGAGAGTTGGTGACAACAGACCAAATTTATATGGTGAGTAGTTAGTGGACCCTTTGGGAGACATGCAGGATGGGGAATCACCAATGATGATTCAGCACGGGCAGCGAATGGTGGAGCATGAGTCAATTGAGGGGGATGATATGCATAGTATGCATGATGAACCTTTTGGGGAGAGCCAGTTGGAGGTTCATATTGAGCCCGTGATGGATGTGCAGCTACCTGTGGGGTCAGCCATTGATGAGGAGTAGATAAATGTATGGATATGACAATAGTTGCAAAAATTTATCCTCAATATGTGTTGGTGGTTGACAGGGCAGTTCTGCAGGAGGCTAGTAGACAACAGGAGCATAGAATTTCTGATCAAAAAAGGGAGGAGTTGTTGGAGATGGTGGTGTATCCATATTTGGGCCGACCCACTGATGAGGTACAAGTAGATGGATAGGCAATTAGCAGAGATGCAGTACCTTCAGGGAGCAACACTCTCCATGAGTACATAGACAAGAATTGCAACACATCTTGCCCACTTTTTCCTATTATAGAAAGAGGGGTCTACTTCCTTAGACAGATATCGTTGATGGACTGGATAGAGAAACATGGGTTGAGCATGGACCGACGAGAGGATAGTAGACTTGTTCCATATACAGGTGTGCTTGCATTTGATTCTTTTCCAGAGATAAATTGGAGGGAGATCATGAGTTGGTATCCTATTGATGGGGTATCATTCTTAGTTTGGGGCACAGTACAACAACAACCCTTAGAAGAAAGGGATATTGCATGTTTCAGTGGGCAGTGGGTTGTGGACCATTAGTTTATCATTATTTCAATAGCACTAGCCCAACATCAGTGGAGTAGGGTTAACCTCAGCCTATGTCATAGGTTGGATTGGAGAGAGGTGATGAGTTGGTATTCGCTTGATAGAGCAGCAACATAGCCCGAGCCATGGGACTTGGGTGATGATTGGCCACGGTGGCATAGGGATCTAGGAGGATTGGTTGATGATAGATATAGTCAGAGATGAGCATGAGATCTAGGTATTGGGGAATCCCGTCATGTTTGGATTATTTGGAGGCATGATGAGGACCAGTGGTTCATATGGGATCCTGGTATCAGTTTGCAGACGCCTCTATAGTGGACAGGTGCATATTTCTTGAGGGAAATAAATCTTGGGGTGGGAGGATTTGTAACATCCCAATTTTTATTTTCCTCCATAGTACAACCAGGGTGGATTTCCAGGATAGGGGATGGCCAGGCCATTGGAGCATGTTTGTGTTATCAGGTCTTCTGAGGGAGTTTTGAGGAGTTTTTATGGGATGTGATGGCATTCGCTTGGCATATTTCATCATCCACACAATTTGTCTTTCATTCCATCGCATTCCAACAACTTTCAAAAATTAGAATTATTATGGAGCCTAAATTAATTAATTATGCTCGAGGTGGCATTCCGAGAAGATTATTTGATGGAACACCTCATTGTAATAGCTCGTTGGAACCAAAATTAGAATTTATTAGGATGGGATGCTGAGAAGTGACTTATAGTGGTCGGAGAGAGTATGGTGGGCGATTTATCATTTTCCTTATTAAAAATGACTTTAATTAGTCATTTAATTAAAGGAAAATAATCAATTGGAGGAAAAGGCCCAAAAATGACTTAAGTGAAATAGAATTAAATCAAAAAGTCACTAAGATAAAGTCAATGGAGGATATTCTAGAATAATAATAAAATAATAAAATAAGATGATTCTAGAGGCTTGGAGATCTATCCATCAGATCTATAAAAGGGGAGGAGGAGGTCATTTGGATACATCTTGGATTTGGGTATTGTCTTTGTGGTGAGGTTTTGAGAACCCAGTTCTCTACTTCAAAAGTAGCCCCAGGAAGGAAACCCTCAAGTGATTCAGTGGGAGTGGGCGAGCACCCATCTCTTCTTTTGGTGGATCCATTTAGGATTCATAGGTTGTTGTTTATTGATTTTCAGTTTGTTTTGGAGGCTAGTTGCGGCGTTATTATAGATATATTTGGGACTGTTACCTCAACCATTTCTAGTTTGTTGTTCCAACATTTTCTATATTAATAACATAGGGCTAAGATCTTATGCATGTGTATATTGTCTATTATTCAGTTGCAGATTCTATTTTCCATTTATGTTGTAAATATTTTGGTTTATGTTGTGCAAATTATTTATGGTGTTGACGGCATAAATTTGTGAAGCTATTTTACATGGCAACCTTCTGTTCTTGAATGGAAAATTTATCTGTGGTATGTCTGAGTTGAAACCTCAAGGGCGTTCCAAATTTCTGTCATTTTGGACATTACAACATTTATACCCTTTAATATGTTTTTTGTCACAATCAAAACATAGTCCCTTTGCTCTTCTTTTATCTATTTATTGAGGAGTCAACCTTGTTATCAGTCACTAATTTTCTAGTGTTCATATTTTTACTTTCAACTTTCCTTACCATACGGAAACCATGCTTTAGAGATTTAGGTTCAAGGAGATGCACCTCGCGTTGGACGCTTTGCTTTAAAGTTCCCATAACTAGGTCTAATAAATTCCTATGAAATGCTCTTTACTTTGAGGCTCAACTTTTGACATTGTTGAATGTGTTCTATAATTGGACCTCTATGTCGAAGATTTACCAATCGACTAAAGGATGTGTCACTCTTAATATCCCCATAATTTTTTATTGGTTCCTCTGTAAAAATGGACTAAGATATAGCAAAATCCTTTTTTCTTTCACAAAGCCATTGATACCACATATCTTGGCCTTGTTCTAAAAACATGGATGCAATATTTAGCTTATGTAAAGATACCATTTAGTTTTAATTAAAGTATTTATACATCTAAAATATCCATGTTAGAATACCATTACCATCAAATTTCCTCATATTGATCTTTGGAATGTAGTAGTTCCTTGGTGCTAACTTGAAGCCTAGTTGATGTGGATCTTGGATTCAAAATTCATGATTATGGTTATAAGATTCAAAATTTGTGCTCTCCAATTGTGATAGCATACTCCCTAAATGATATCGATTCTCAACAATGTGTTTCTCCTTGTGTTTGTGATTTCCTTGGATATTCACATCCCTTTTAGGAAGCCTCTCCAATAGAATATTTTCCATGAAAATCATGGATTTTTGTATTTCTTCCTTATTTTCATTCATCTTATTTTTTATTTCATTCTTATTTTCACTCATCTTCTTTTCTATTTCTTCCTTACTTCCATTCATATTCTTTTATATTCCTTCCTCATTTTCACTCATCTTCTTTTCCATTTCTCTTTTAAGACTTTCTTGAGAACTTGAGAAATCAACCTTTTTCAACATACTACCATCCATTCCATTAACTTTCTTCTCTAGTTGAGATAACCTAAATTCTAGGTCTTCACTATATTCATTAGTCAAGGATAATACTTCATTAGATTTAATTATTGTAGTAGCTTGTTTTGGAGGCATGTTGGAAAATAATAATAACACTACTCTTTATTACAACTTTCACTTACAAAAAAATGGTCTTTTAATCAAAAATTAGGTCACTAGAAAGTTACATACCCTAATTTGGACAATATCACAATGACTGACATTTTATTGATATATCTATGAGATTTGAGGCCCTCTAGATCTGAAAATTTTCTTTGTAGTATTTTGGTATGTATTTTATGTAATTCCATAGGTATGAATTTAATTTGATGTTTTGAGTGAAAGTTATGGTAAATTTCCCAAAATATGATTATTTTTTGCCTCTTTCCATGATAAACTTTTATATTGTGCCACATGTCCAATTCTTCAAATATTATACTAAAATTTGTACATGAGGTACTTCTATACGACTCCTAAAATACGTGAAGGTTTCACAATATGAAAAGTCTCAAACAGGAAGATGTAGCAAAAAAACCAAGTGACTTGTTTAAAAATTATTTTGGGATTATTTACAAATCCAAAAGTATAGTGAATCAAATTCTAGAAATTGAACTAAAATTTCTCTAAGTTTATATATATATATATATATATATATATCTTCCAAGTTTCATTGTTTGAAATATCATTGAAATATTTTTATTACAAAAATTCCAAACTGAGAAGTTGGAAATTGGTTTCAAGACCATACAGGAACCTGGACTTCCTTACAACATATATATGAAACTATAGTGATTGAAGATGTAAGAGTATAACAAAATATTCACCAAGATTTGAAGCCCTCTAGATCTGAAAATTTTCTTTGTAGTATTTTGGTATGTATTTTATGTAATTCCATAGGTATGAATTTAATTTGATGTTTTGAGTGAAATTTATGGTAAATTTCCCAAAATATGATTATTTTTTGCCTCTTTCCATGATAAACTTTTATATTGTGCCACATGTCCAATTCTTCAAATATTATACTAAAATTTGTACATGAGGTATTTCTATACGACTCCTAAAATACCTGAAGGTTTCACAATATGAAAAGTCTCAAACAGGAAGATGTAGCAAAAAAACCAAGTGACTTGTTTAAAAATTATTTTGGGATTATTTACAAATCCAAAAGTATAGTGAATCAAATTCTAGAAATTGAACCAAAATTTCTCTAAGTTTATATATATATATATATGAACTTCCTTACAACATATATATGAAACTATAGTGATTGAAGATGTAAGAGTATAACAAAATATTCACCAAGATTTCACCTCAATGCAATCTAAGTTTCATGATCTGAAACCTCGGAGAAAAAGTTGTAGAAAAAACTTCAAACTAACCTAATTGAGATAGATTTCTAGAACATTCAGAAACCCTAACTTTCTTGGAACATGTCTCTAAAAATATAGTGAAGCAATATATAAATTTTGAACTAGATATTGCCTTAGATGCCTTCTCAATATTTTCCAACTTTCATCATCTGAAACCTCCCAAAAAAAAAGTTATAACAAAAATGCCATGATGACTTGATTAAAGTAGAAAAACCCTACTACATGCCTCTAATAACTCAGAGGAGAAAAATTGATGGTTCCTAGATGGTGCGGCAGTAATTGTGGATGTTTTACCTGACTGCATACAGTTAGGGTATTGGATTTCAGCTAGGGTTTCAGACTGTTGCCGCCTACTACCACAATAGTCGCCTGAAGACTCGCTTGGGATCATCGTGTAGTCTTCTGCTAAGCTCGGGAGCTGCCTCAGACAATATTCAACAGTTTTTTCGACTGTTACTCTATAGTTTTTGTCTATGCCTATCGCCTGGACGAGATGGAGGAGCACCTTGTGGATTATTCCTTGAATCCCTTTGAGGTGGTGTCGATATGGACGACCTCCCCACCACACCTTCCTTCTCCCTCCTCACTGATGTCTCTACAACTTCCTTCCTCCTCGACAGTTGGGCCTAGGGTTTCAACGGTGAACTCTTTCCCTTTCCACGGCTCTCCGTCAAAGATCTACGTGCTTCCTTCGGAATCCCCACCCTCCTCCCTATTTTTTGAGACTTTTCTCATTTTCTCTGAAGCTTTACCGCTTTCCGAACACCCTCTGTTCTCCCTGACATATCTTCATTTCATCACATCCTGCCTGGAGGTATCCTCCTCCTCTGCTCCCATAGATGGTGGTTTTCGACTTGAAGCTCCCCCCAATCCCTCGCTCTCTCTGACTCCTAGCAACCCCTCCCCACTACCTGGGATTCCCTCACACCCTCAGATGTCTCGACCAGCCTCCTGCCCCGCCACATCTAGATATTTTGAAGGGTCTCTCCAAGATTCAAAACATGGAGTTGCCCCTAGGGCATCCGATGACCAGGGTTTAGCGGAATGCTCGACCCCCTATTCTTTGTGCAAACCCTCCCGTACTTCTAATAAAACTAAGTGTGTTAAGTCTGGCAATAAGAATAACGATCTGGTTCTTGGAGATGGTCTTCAGATGGGGTAGGTTTTGGAGATGGTGGACTGGGTACTGGTGGGTTGTTTTCGCGGTCGTAAATATAATCTTGGGAGACTCCGCCTCTAGATCATGGAAATTCGGGGCCAAGTACTGGAGGAACTACCAGCGGTCGTCATTCTACCTCGTCCATGGTTTGCTCTCAGTCTTCAGCGACCAGATTATGTTCAATGGGTCTTTTCACACTTCTGGCATATTGAATAAGCTTTGATTCTCTTGAAACGGTGGAGCCCTCTTTTCGATCCAGAACGTGAGCATCTGAGTGTGGGTCCGATCTAGGTTCGTCTTCCTCGACTTCCCCTTCACCTCTGGTCAGAGGATATATTCAATCATATTGGAAATGCCCTCGGAACTTACTTGGATTATGATAAATCTTATACTGCCACTGGAAATATGACTATGGCACGAGTTCTTGTTCACCTAGATACCAGGGAGGGATTGGAGGAATCTATCAATATCCGGTGGAGACAGTTCTCTCGTCTGCAGACCCTGGATTACGAAGGGGTCCCCTTCAGATGTCGAATATTCCATATGGTTCGACACCTCTTCAAAGAATGTTGACTCGTCCCTTCTCACAAAGAGTCAACATTCCTAAATGCACCTTCAGTCGTTGATGCTCCTCTTGAGCCTCCATCCTCTCGGGCTCCCACATCATTCGGCTGCCCTTCAAGGACAAAATCTTTCGCCGTAGGGACCAGCACAACTCCACTGCACCCTCCTTCTCACGGGATCACGTGTGACTGTTTCTAGTCTCTCTTCGGGTATTCCTCTCTCCCACCCTCTTTCATCTACTTATTTATCATTTACATCTTGTGTTGGTATCGATCCTTCTTGTTTCTCTGTTCCGCCCAAGCACTTCCCTCACATACCCTGCCCCCCCCCATCTTAGCCACCTCCCACCTTCTCTGACACGCCCCCATCTATCCCAGATCCTCCATCTCCTCGTTTTGTCTCTGATGTTTCCTCTGAATCCAGGGGGTGTCATAATTATTTTCTCCTGTCTCTGGTCAAAGAATTATTTCCACAGAAGGTCTGGATATTATCCCTCCACCCCCCCTCTCCCCAAAACCACCATAGTAAGGCATTCCTTTATTTCTAAGGTTATCATCCAAACGGGGCTAGATGTGGTTGATGGTAAAAAACTCACTCTTAACGGGGTCCTTGGAGCACAAGCGGCCCTCCCCGAGGTTACCTGATGAAGTGTTTTTCTTTTAATCGTCGCGGGTTGGCTAGTCTCGCCAAAAAATGAGCTCTCAAGAGATTATTTAACAACCTATTGGTAGATGTAATATTCCTTCAAGAAACACTTGGACTCGCGGATCATATTGTTCATGCCCTTCAATCCCTCAGACCTGGATGGATTTTCCGTGCCATAAATGTTTGTGGAAGATCTAGTGGTATTTCCTTTTGCATTAATCCATGCTCGGTCCATTTACTTAATCTTTGCGGGGGGGAGGCCTTTATTTGAGTAGACATTTTTTCATCTGACCTAGGCCTTGAATTCCACTTATGAACGTATATGGGCTCTGCACAAATCGGTAAAATTTCTGGGAGCACCTTCTGCTGGCATTATTATTGCATGTGTTGTCCTTGATGGAAACCCACTTGTAAAAGACCAAGTATATGTTTTTTGGATAAGCTCAGAGGTCACAAAGTGGTGGAATATATCAGAATCAAAAGATGAATAGAGTACATATTTTAGGAACTATACGCAAGTTCGTCAAGGAAAAGTCGTGTATACACGCGGTTAAGAAGAATAAAAGTCGCGTATGTGCTTGCGCACTAATTTATGATACCAAGGGTCCTTACCATGGTATTAGCCCACAATATTGAGTGTAGTAGTGGTTATTGGATCTCGTCCAAGAATACCATTGACACGTGTGGTTTTGGCTCATGGTATTGGCTAAGGCTCAAAATATATAAGGAGGTGAAGATCATAGTGTTAGGTGTGCATGTGCACGGGTATGGAATGAATACTTCACTCTGAATTACATCTGCATGGAATGGGATATAGTTTATTGATAGATATGAAATAATGATGCACCCATGAATACAATGATGGATCGGGATCTCTAGACCTGAAATGACTATGTATTTTCATAATCTATTTGTGAGATGTTTAGATCTATGGTTTAGTGCATTTTTTTTGAAGTAAAGGGTATGATCTGAGTAAGTTTGTTATTCTGAAGTGTTGCGCAGTCCTGAATTAATTACAGATATATACGTGGGTTGACTCAAGGAAGGCACATATACACGTGGGTTAGGTTTTGAAAAGGCATGTATACTTTCAGTAAATATATACGCAAGTTGGTTTCGGAAAAAGCGCATAAAGTTGTGGATTTTTCTTATGCAAGGCGTGTATTCAAGCTAGGGTTGTGATGAAGAATGCTGAAGGAAATGTCTGATCAGTTTTATTGTGTTTCTGTTGTCTGTCAATGATGTCTTCATATAGATCTAGGATGTTTGAGTATTGATTATGTTGCTAGTTGATTGTGATTAAAGATTAGTGATTGGTTGGTTGATTGATGATATCGTGAATGATTTTGCACAATTATATGTTTCAGTTTCATGTATGGTTTTTGGCTTAAATGAGTGTAGTGGGTCCAATCTGAAAATTTGATGAAAAGAGGCCTACAAGTTCTGTTGTGTGGTGGTGCTGAGGGTTGGAGCCTTCAGTAAGGGGTTTGTAGCTCCCTTCCAATGGTTGCTGGTAAACGATATCAGGGAGTTGTAGCTCCCTTCCAGGAGTGGTTGGTATACGAGAGCAGGGGGTCGTAGCTCCCTTCCATTGATAGCTGGTAAATGAGATCAACGGGTTGGAGCCCCTTCCAGTAGTAGCTAGAGAACGAGAGAAGGTTGTAGCCTTCTACAGGTGGGTGCCTGCATGCTGGTATAAGTCTATGCCAGTACAAGATTATAAGCAGTTTTCTTTTTTATAAATATTGAAGACATAGACGAAAACAGTGGTGGTTTTCTCCCGACTTGGGTTTTCACCTTAAATCCTGGTATTCATGTGTGTTTCTTATGTGTGATTGGTTATTTTGTTCTTACTACACATGTTTTTTGCTTACTAAATTTCTGATGAATCATTAATGCATTGGTCTAAGTAAAGTTACTGAATATTTATCTGAATTATAATATCTCTAGGCATACGCTAGTTTCCTGAATGAAATTCGCATGCATACGCTATTTGGCTTAAGTAAAGTCACGTATATAATTCAGAAAAGAAAAGTAAAAGTCTATGTGAGTTTTAAATACTGATTCAACTCCCCCCCCCCCCCCTCTTAGTATTTTTCCCAACAATTGATATCAGAGCATGTCCTTCTATAGAAGCTTGATCGCTTGAAGGAGATCCATCACAATGGGAAGGAAGCAAAAGAAGAAGGCTACTCAAAGGAAGTAGACATCTCAAAAAATGTGTGCAACAGAAAATGAAGAAGTTAAAATAGGTACTAATTTTTGTTCTTGTGATCCACTTTCTTGTTCATGCAATGTTAAATATAGTGAATACCAAAGTGAAAGTAATGTTATGGATCTAGAAGCATAAATTTCTAAACTCAAAAATGAAGTTGAAGATCAAAAAATTATATTTAATGAAAGAGAATGTATCTACAAAGATGTGATTACTAGATTGAATAATCAGTTACAAGAAAGAAACTCAATTGAGTAGTTGAACAACAAAACAGATAGACCAGTGTCAAAAGATGCAGGATGAAGTAACCAATCAGAGTCAAGGAATCGAAGCAGAAATCATCTCTCTCAAAGAAGATATAGAAAAATCAAATAACAAGAAAGAAGAACTTCTACAAACATTTGAAGAACAAGAAAATGGGTTGAAAGAAGAGATTCTAAAATTGAATGAGCAAGTAGAAGAAGTAAGAAGGGTTAAAGAAAGTATGAAGAAGCAGTGTCGAAGATTGGAGGTTGAGGTAAATATTTTAAAAGGTAAATTAGAAGAAAAAGATAAACACTTGAGGTTTCAAGATAGTACTAAGATTCTGGATAATATTCTTAGTAGTCAAAGGTCTCCTTCTATTAAATTTGGTCTTCGTTTTCACGAAACTGTTAAAGGTGAATCTAGTTCACAAGATAGTGCTAAAGATTCAAAAGATATCAATGCAAAACCTTAAGTGTTTAAAGAGACAAAAATTCAACCGATGATCATGAATCCTCAAAGGAAATAATTCACACCAAACTATAGAAGTATAAACCAATTCTATCCTCTGATAAATAATGTTGAATGCTTTATATATCATAATTATGGACATGTTGCAGCCAATTGCAGAAGAAAATTGTTGCAGACAAATAGACACTACACAGAAATATCATAAACTCCCAAGTACTCAGGTTTCTTTAAGGGTTATTGTTTTTCATGCAACAAATTTGGAGATAAAGTTGTTGATTGCAATAGAAGGAACATGAGGCAAACTTATTATGATTCCTCTGCCCCCTTTTCTGGTCACATAAGATGTTATGCTTGTAACAAGTTTGGGCATGTATAAAAGGAATGCAGGAACAAATCAATGAATCACCAAAGACAACATGGAAGACATACAAATGATATCATAAGACCAAAGAAAGGTGGATCCACCAACATTCATGTTAGCAAGCAGAAAGAAGAAGAGATGATATGTGATCTTGCTCTCTGTGAATTTAAAAGGGAGGATGAATGGTACATAAAAAGTGGATTTTATCATCACAAGACTGGTGATAAGAGTAAGATGGAGTCTCTCAAGAAAAATCAAGATGGTAAGGTTATTCTTAAAATTATTCTCCAACAAAATTTTTGGGAAAAGGTAGAGCCATAATTTGTAGAAATTTGCTGAATAATGAATAATTATCCACCGAGACTATCCTGGTCACATACAATTCGAATTTATATGCATAGAGATCGACTGCAAGGGGCATTTACCAGACCTTTCACTTTCCTAAGAAAGATGAATCCGGAGGCTACCTGGCCCGCATGCAGACTCTGTCTACCGAAATAAGTTTGTAATCACTGTGATGATCAATCTCTGCTTCAATAGCTCCGATACCATGTAGAAATTTGCTGAATAATAATTATTTATCCACCGAGACTATCCTGATCACATACAATTCGAATTTATATGCAACACATAATCTCTTCCACTCAGATCATCAAACATGCGGAAATAAAACAAGCGATAACACATCAAATCATCATACACATTAACACAGTATGTATGGGGAAAGCTTATAGCTGAAAACCTCGTAGCTATTGTGTATATTATAATGGAGAAATCAAGTAACAAACTCAGTACAATACTCCTCACAAGTACTCAGTACTTTCTCATACAGTTACTCACAATCTAGCTCAGTTTTGAACAGGTTACTGGTTCAAAACTCACCGCCAATTGCCTTGCCTCTATTGCATTTTTCAATGCTATGGGATGGCCTCTTTATATAGATAAACCACCAGCCTGAACTGCGCAATCCTCATGGGCTTACTCCACCTATCTGTGTGTTGCAAATAGCAACAGTATAGTCACAACTGATAGCTAGCTCCACCCTTTCATCTATCTCTTTCACTGGTCTTCACTGAACTGATCATGCACTGTAGTGAACTGATGTGTTCTTGAGTTGAATAATGAGTTACTAATTAATGAATTAAATAATATTTGATTCACTCCACTCATAACTAATTGATTAGCTAGTTAAACTAATCTCAACTAGTTCAACTAAAATAAACAGAACACAACTCCACTAGCTGTCTCATTAACTCCACCAAACTTCTGCCACTGAAGTCCTAACTGAAGTCAACCATGCATGATGCCATCAAACACTTGGAATCACGTGATTCCTCTGTCAGATGCATGAGCCACTTCTGTAGCTCGAACTGAAGTACTCCAAGAGAGTAAACTGTTGTTTAGAGTCCAAATATTATTAAGGGTAAATAATATTTGACTTCCCTATTTTAGGAGAGGCAGTCTAAAAATAGCCTTCGACCTCTTTCGACCTAAAAAATAGAGTCTCATCTATTTTTACCAACATGACCAATGCTCCAAGAATCTCAAACTGGAATCCCCGAACCATGCTCCATATGTCTAAAAATAGACTTTGGGCCAGAATTTGCCTGCGGGCCCACTTAGTGAAGGCGACTTCATTTCACTAAGCTCCATCATCTTGCTGCATTCTCAACACTCCCTCTTAGCAAGATATGGATTATCTGCAACCCCTATCCTGCCTCTGTGGAATTCGAACTTGCTCCTGGTGAGCGCCTTCGTCAGGATGTCGGCATTCTGATCCTCCGTGGGAACATATGAAAGCATCATGATTCTCCGCTGAACACAATCTCTGATATGATGGTACCTGATGTCGATGTGTTTGGATCTATCATGAAATACCGGATTAGCCGAGAGTTTAATGCAACTCTGGTTATCACAGTAAATCACCGTAGGCTCCAAATGCAACCCGAACAATCCAACGAGGATCTTCCTCATCCAAATAGCCTCGCATGCAGCCAAGCTTGCTGCCATGTACTCGGCCTCTGCTGAACTGAGTGCCACGGATCTCTGCTTCCTGCTGTACCAGGAAACTGCTATCGACCCAATGCTGAAAACTCCTCCAGATGTGCTCTTCCGGTCCGTTGGACTCCCTGCCCAATCTGCATCAGTGAAGCCAGAAAGCTTCACTCCATCCTCCTGTCTGTACCATAGACCATATCCCGATGTGCCTCTGATATAGCGCAATACATGCTTGCCCGCCTTCCAAAAGAGCTGGTAGGCTTAACCATAGCTTGCGAAAGCTGGTTAACTGCATAGCATATATCGGGTCGAGTATTGACTAGATACATCAACGACCCCACCAACTGTCGATAGACAGTGGCATCCACTACCTCCTCTGAAGTAGCATCTCCCTTCCTCCAACCACCAGGAAGAGGAGTGTCAACAAGCTTGCAGTCATGCATGTTGAACCTCTCCAAAATCTCCGGGCACATTTCAAGGTTCTCGAGAAACAAACAGTCCTCCACTGCGCTGCCAAATCTCCAATCCCAAGAAATAATGAAGGATGCCCAGGTCCTTCATCTCAAACTCTCGTGCAAGATCCTCCTTGCATGAAAGTATCAACCGCTCATCGCCAGTCAAAATCAGATCATCTACATACAGTACGATGATCAACAGCTTCCCCTCCACCACAATCTGGTACAGGTTTGGATCCGCCTCACTCTTGGAGAATCTAAGCCCGGTGAAGTAGCTGTCTATCCGAGTGTACCAAGCACGAGGTGCTTGCTTCAGCCCGTACAGTGCTCTCTTGAGTCGGCACACATGCGACTCACTGCTGAAGATCTCAAAACCTTCAGGCTGCTCTATGTACACCTCCTCCTCAATAACTCCATTGAGGAACGCAGTCTTCACATCCATCCGATGAATGTGCCACCCCATCTGCGCTGAGAGAGCAAGGATCGTCCGTATGGAAGAGTACCTTGCGACAGGTGCAAAAGTCTCCTCATAGTCAATCCCCTCGATCTGTGAGAAGCCACGGGCGACAAATCTCGCCTTGTACTTCTCCACACTCCCGTCAGCCGCCTGCTTCACCTTGTAGATCCATCGGGAACCTACAACTGATTTCCCAACCGGTCTTGGGACAATCTCCCATGCACTGTTCCTGATGATCGAATCATATTCTTCGATCATGGCATCAACCCATGCGGTTTCCTCCACAGCTTCCTCAAAAGAGGATGGCTCCGTCACAACACATTGACTCATAAGAGCCATGTATCCAGTGTACCGATCCGGTGACTGTCTCTGTCTGCGCTGTGCTGTAGGTGGTCCTACAACCTTCTCTGCATCCCGAGCCAGTCGCTCAGCTTCCGTAGTGCGCATGCGCCCTCTGATGGTTGGCGCTGCATGGGTGGTTTCTTCCACCTCCTGAACCTCCTCTTGTGGCTGATCCACATCCGGAAGCTCCTCCTTAGGAACTAACAGCTCCTCATCTGCATGCAAGTGTAGCTCCCTCTCAAGCGAACACTGCATGGCTTTCTCCTCCTGAATTTTTATATCCCGTCGCACAACAGTCTTGCGACTGTCTGACAAATACACCCGATAGTTGTGAGGTGTATCAGTGTACCCCACAAATATTCCAACCTCAGCAGTTGGATCCAGCTTCCTTCTCGCATCCTTCGTCACATGCATGTAGACAGGAGAACCAAAATCCGCAAATGGGAAATATCAGGCCTCTTGCCAGAATAAGCCTCCTCTGGTGTACTCATGCCAAGAACCTTGTGAGGACAACGGTTCTGCACATACACTGCTGTATTGCATGCCTCAGCCCACAAGTGAAGGGGTAGGCCCCGATCATGCAACATCGCCCGTGCAGCACCCACGATCGTTCTGTTCTTCCGCTCAGCCACCCCGTTCTGCTGTGGGTTATGGGGTGCGATGAGATCTCTCCGAATCCCTTCTGCACTGCAGAACTCCTTGAATTCAGCCGAGATGAATTCACCACCGTTATCACTCCTTAGAGCAATCACCTTCTTCCCCGACTCCTTCTCGACCAGTGCTTTAAACTCACAGAACTTCGCGAATGTATCGCTCTTCTTCAACATGAAGAAGATCCAGCACTTTCGAGAGAAATCATCAACAAAGATCACATAATACTTGTGCTTTGCTGTCGAAGCAACTGAGAAAGGACCACACACGTCTGTGTGAACTCTCTCAAGGATCGTCGTGGCGCGACTATCCTTCTCGTGAAAGGTGGTTTTCACATACTTCCCTAAAGTACACCCCTTGCACTGATCTGACTGCGCAAGAGTGCCCTTAGGAAGCCCAGTAGAAATCTGCTGCAGAATCTTCAAAGCTCCATGGTGAAGGTGGCCCAATCTCCTGTGCCACAGTTCGCCCTCATCATCCCGGCTCACCACTTCTCCCGCCTTGCATGCCATACCTGCGCAGCCATCTACCTGCAACTGATAAAGGTTCTTGGTTCGAACCCCTATCTTCCGGGTCTCTCCAGTAGTCTTACTGCGCAGGAAGGCTTTTCCTTCGCTGAAGACCACATCATACCCCTTATCCTCCAACATCGCTACTGAAATCAGGTTCTTCTTCAATCCAGGTACATGCATGACATCCTTTAATACAAAGGGTTTACCAGACTCCCTCTGAAAGGATATGGTACCGATACCAGTCGCACTGTATCTACCATCATCGCCCATCTCGATGTGCACACTCAAATCTTTGTCCTCCAGATCTGAGAACAAATCCCGATCTCCCGTCATATGAAATGACGCACCACTGTCCAAGAACCACACCGATCCCATCACACTTGAAACCATACGCGATCAGTGAGCTTTTACGATACCGAGGTATTTGGCAACGTCAATACCTTTCTCCATCTTGATGTTCCTGAGCTTATCTTTGAGCGCCAGCTTCCTTTGGTCGCTCTTACTCTGGAATAGATCCGTCAAAGCTTTCCACATTAAATATGGAGAAGCCTTTCCATGCAGGCTGGATACAATATGATCCTTGACGCCCTCCAACCGGATCCTTCGACATTTCGCCATCTTCTTTTGCCATGCTTCGACTTCAGCAGGATCAGTGGGCTTTTGGACATCCGTATCTACGAACTCCTTCAGACCATTATCTTCTAATACTGCCTCCATGCGATCCTTCCATGCAACATAATTCAAACTGCCTTCAAGAGCATATTCGAGTCGCAAAACGTTGAAAGACATTTTCAACACTGGCACCAAGAAAACAAAACTGCTGCAAAATTTCGAATTCCACCTCAAAGCTCAGCCGCTCTAGATCGTGAGAACAAATTATTTCTAGCACAGAGATCGACTGCAAGGGGCATTTACCAGACCTTTCACTTTCCGAAGAAAGATGAATCCAGAGGCTACCTGGCCCGCATGCAGACTCTGTCTACCGAAATAAGTTTGTAATCACTGTGATGATCAATCTGAACTTCAATAGCTCCGATACCATGTAGAAATTTGCTGAATAATGATTAATTATCCACCGAGACTATCCCGGTCACATACTATTTGAACTTCATACACAACACATAATCTCTTCCACTCAACTCAACTCAGATCATCACGCATGCAGAAATAAAATCAAGCGATAACACATCAAATCATCATACACATTAACACAGTATGTATGGGGAAAGCTTATAGCTGAAAACCCCACAGCTATTGTGTATATTATAATGGAGAAATCAAGTAACTAACTTAGTACAATACTCCTCACAAGTACTCAGTACTTTCTCATGAAGTTACTCACAATCTAGCTCAGTTTTGAACAGGTTACTGGTTCAAAACTCACCGCCAATTGCCTTGCCTCTATTGCGTGTTTCAATGCTATGGGATGGCCTCTTTATATAGATAAACCACCAGCCTGAACTGCGCAATCCTCATGGGCTTACTCCTCCTATCCGTGTGTTGCAAATAGCAATAGTATAGTCACAACTGATAGCTAGCTCCACCCTTTCATCTATCTCTTTCACTGGTCTCCACTGAACTGATCATGCACTGTAGTGAACTGATGTGTTCTTGAGTTGAATAATGAGTTACTAATTAATGAATTAAATAATATTTAATTCACTCCACTCATAACTAATTGATTAGCTAGTTAAACTAATCTCAACTAGTTCAACTAAAAATAAACAGAACACAACTCCACTATCTGTCTCATTAACTCCTCCAAACTTCTGCCACTGAAGTCCAACTGAAGTCAACCATGCATGATGCCATCAAACCCTTGGGAATCACGTGATTCCTCTGTCAGATGCATGAGCCACTTCTGTAGCTCGAACTGAAGTGCTCCAAGAGAGTAAACTGAAGTTTATAGTCCAAATATTATTAAGGGTAAATAATATTTGACTTCCCTATTTTTAGGAGAGGCAGTCTAAAAATAGCCTTTGACCTCTTTCGACCTAAAAAATAGAGTCTCATCTATTTTTACCAACATGACCAATGCTCCAAGAATCTCAAACTGGAATCCCCGAACCATGCTCCATATGTCTAAAAATAGACATAGTCTAAAAATAGACTTTGCGCCAGAATTTGCCTACGGGCCCACCTAGTGAAGGCGACTTCATTTCACTAAGATCCATCATCTTGCTGCATTCTCAACATAATTAACAAAAATAGAAAGGTAGTTGATACTTTATTAGTTAGAGGCCTAAAACAAAACATATTGAGTGTAGGCCAAATGACAGATAAAGGAAATGTAATTGTGTTCACATCGACCAAATGCAAGGTCATGGATGAAGAAACTGGAGAGGTCATATAAAGGGGATATAGAAACGCTGATAAATTATATGTGTTTAAAGATATGACCTCTCGTAGATACAAGGAGGATTATGACTCAAGCTGAAAGAAGACAGTGCCCATTGCAGTCCATCATTCTTTAAAGAATATTGTTAACAATGACTGCAATATATGAAGATTGGTTTTTTGTTTGTATTTCTGACAGAGCATCTGATGTGTCAACAAAATACAGGTACATAATTTTCAAGCTCAAGGGGAGTTGAAGCTATGAAATTTTCCAGTATTTCACTTTCTATGCGCAGGTTAGATGAACTAAAGTTGTGTATATACGTGTGTTCCTTTGCATACAATCGCATATGTTTTTCTCCGATAGAAAAAATTAGTGGGTCAGACTCAAGGATAGACTCTGATATTATTTTAACAGTTGTGATTTGATTTCCTTGGCCTGATGATGGCTATATAGTCTGTTGATATGGTATTGAGTTATGATTTTCACATTGATGATTATTTGATTTATGGAGATGCTTTGATGAATGAGTTGATGTGCTCAGACTTGACTATGAATAGGAAGCACAGGTTCAGGGGGAGCATTAGCCTTACTGCTAATTATGCATTCTTGTCATTATGTTTACTTATTCTTTAACACTTGTGATGCTCATGTAGTAGTTCGAATGATGTTATAATTTTACATGGATTTCTTATGATGAGCCCTAATCATATTTTGTAGAATATTATATTTATCTCCACACGTGGAGTTGATGCATGAATAATGATTCAGATATGAGGAAATAACATGCAGATCATGTTACTGATGACTACTACCATGAATGATGCCTAATTCCTACACATGTTACATCGTGATTATGAAAATGGAATGAATCTAAAACATGAAGACCTTGGTGAAGAGATCACACGGATGATTGGTTTATTCATATTGACTATTGATGAAGTGGCTCTGGTATGATAATTATTCTTGCATATTGAGGCAAGAATATGATGTTGTTGCAAGACTTGGTTATTGATATGCTTATGCTACAACTGTTGGACGATACTTGGATACATGGCTACTCATTGGTTCCCATATATGTTTCTACAAAGGGAAAAGGGTTAGTTGTCTTTGATGAAGTCAATAGATTGAGTTGATAGTTGATCTCTGTGAAAAGATATTATGATTTTGATATTGTAGACCTGGTCATAGGTTGATATATTGAAATTTACCCATGTTGGTGCTGACAGATACTTATGTTACATATTCTGTTCGGTATATGATGGTTGTGGATCATGGTCTTGACCTATCACTCTTGAGGTATTTTGGTCTTGGTTATAGAATTCATATCTATAAATTTGATGTAAGGGTCATGTTGAGACCTATAATGTAAATATTGTCATATTCAGTCATGTATGTACTTTTTCAAATATGTAAACCCACTTGGTTGGGTGATTGAGTTAAATATGTAATCCCACTTGGTTGGGTGATTGATGTAAGTATGAGTCCTTGGTGATAGGAAAGGTCATAGTGTCATCTATCTCATTGAAAAATTGTTTGAAGATTCAACATGTGTTTAAGGGGAGCATGATCAATCTAGTGCAGATCATATCTGCATAGCTCTTCTTTCTACAAGGAAAGAGAAACCTTGTTTCAACATTGGTATGCCCTTTTCCTTGATGTCAAAGGGGGAGAGTAACTTGGTGTTTGAATAATGCGTATGTTGATGTATCTATCAGATATGTACAGGTTGTGGTGATCAAACACCAACATGGTTTCCCTCAAGTCCAAAGGGGGATATTGTTGGCATTATGGTTGCATGTGTTGTCCTTGATGGCAACACACTTGTAAAAGACCAAGTATATAGTTTCTGGATAAGCTCACAGGTGACAAAGTGATGGAACATATCAGAATCAGAAGATGAATAAAGTACATATTTGAGGAACTATACGCGAGTTCATAAAGGCAGAGTTGTGTATACAAGCGGGTAAGAGGAAGCAAAGTCGTGTATGCGCTTGCGCACTAAGTTTATGATACCAGGGGTACTTACCATGGTATTAGCCCACAATACTGAACATAGTAACGGTTATTTGATCCCGTCCAAGAATACCGTTGACACTTGTGTGGCTTTGGCTCATGGTATTAGCTAAGGCTCAAACTATATAAGGAGGTGAAGATCATAGTGTTAGGTGTGCATGTGTATGGGTATGGAATGAATACTTCACTCTAAAGTATATCTACATGGAATGGGCTATAGTTTATTGATAGATCTGAAATAATGATGCACCCATGAATACAATTATGGATCAAGACCTCTAGACCTGAAATGGCTATGTATTTGCATGATATGTTTATGATATGTTTAGATCTGTGATCCGGCGCATGTTTGCTGAAGTAAAGGGTATGGTATGAGTAAGTTTGTTATTCTGAAGTGTTGCACAGTCCTGAATTAATTACGGATCTATACGCAGGTTCGACTCAAGGAAGGCACATATACATGTGGGTTAGGTTCTGTAGAGGCACGTATACTTTTTGTAAATCAATACGCAAGTTGGATTCGGGAGAAGCGCATATAGTCGTGGATTTGTCTTATGCAAGGCGCATATGCAAGCTAGGGTTGTGATGAAGAATGTTGAAGAAAATGTCTGATCAGTTTTACTGTGTTTTTTTTGTCTGTCAATGATCTCTTCATATAGATTTGGGTTGTTTGAGTATTGATTATGTTGCTAATTAATTGTGATAAAAGATTAGTGATTGGTTGGTTGATTGATGATTCAATGAATAATTTGGTACAGTTATATGTTTCAGTTTAATGTATGGTTTTGGGCTTAAATGAGTGTAGCGG
Organism: Pinus albicaulis; assembly: GCA_034641835.2. Classification (NCBI taxonomy): domain Eukaryota; kingdom Viridiplantae; phylum Streptophyta; class Pinopsida; order Pinales; family Pinaceae; genus Pinus; species Pinus albicaulis. Next base: position 1,547,664,754 of record CM076580.1, on the reverse strand, counting down.
GTCCAGACTGAAAATATGATGAAAAGATGCCTACAAGTTATGTTTTGTTGAAGTTGTTGGATCCACTGTGAAAATTTATGAAACATAGTATGTGGTGGTGCTGAGGGTTCGAGCCTTCAGTGAGGGGTTCGTAGCTCCCTTCTAGTGGTTGCTGGTAAAGGAGATCGGGGGGTTGTAGCTCCCTTCTAGGAGTGGTTGGTAAATGAGAGTAGGGGGTCATAGCTCCCTTCTAGTGGTAGCTAGTAAACGAGATTAGGGGTTCAAAGCTCCCTTCCAATAATAGCTGCAGAACAAGAGAAGGTTGTAGCCTTCTACAGGTGGGTGCTTGTGTGCTGGTATGAGTCTGCACCAGTACGAGATTGTAAGCAATTTTATTTATAACAAATATTGAAGACAGAGATGACAGCAACGGTGGTTTTCTCTCAACATGGGTTTCCACCTGAAATCCTTGTGTTCATGTGTGTTGCTTATGTGTGGTTGATTATTATTTTCTTACTGCACATGTTTTATGCTTACTAAATGTATGATGATTCATTAATGCACTGGTCTAAGTAAATTTGCTGAAGATTTATTTGAATTATAAGTTCTTTGGGGATACGCTAGTTTCTTGAATGAAAGTTGCGTACATACGCTAGTTGGCTTAAGTAAAGTCACGTATAGAATTCAACAAAGAAAACTAAAAGTCTGTGTGAGTTTTAAATAATGATTCACCCCCCCCCCTTGCTCTCAGTATTTTTCCCAGCACCTTCTAAACCTCTCTTTCATGAATGTTGATAACATCATCCTAGGAGGGGATCTCAATTTTTCTATTGGTCATGCTAAATCTTGGGGACACACAGCTCAGATTGACCCCTTATCAGAGGCTTTTGGGACCCTATTGGATGGTCATCATTTGGTAGACATCCCTTCTACCCATCTTCAACCTAATTGGAGAAATTGTAGGGTTAGGGAGGCATCGCTAGCTATAATATTAGATCATTTTCTGATTCATGAATCGCTTATGGATAGTATTCCTGCTTTCCGTCAGTGGGTGGGATCAGGAGGCCTATCTGACCACTAACCTATTTATCTGGAGCTTGATGAGGTACTCCTAAAGCCCAAAGCCCCATTTAAATTCAATGTGACTAGGTCAAAGGACGGGGATTATTTTAATCTTATCTTGAATTACTGGGTCTCTCATCCTCCTGCCCCTAGTCGATCCCCCTCGGCATCCTTTTCATCTAAGATGCTCGAAGTGAATAAATTAACAAAGGTATGGGCTAAGGAGAAAGAAGTCAGGGATGATCAAGCTATTTAGAATATTGAGCAAGAATTGGCCTCCTTAGAAGTTACGAATGGTGGGGGATTCATATATGACTTATCAAAAGCCCACCTCACACATTTGGAATCTGAAAGGACCTAGATATTGAAGGATAGAGAAGAAATTTGGAGACTCAAAAGTAGAGCCACCTGGATAAAGGCTGGAGACGACAACACAAAATTCTATCATCAATTTGCCAATGACAGGAGAGCCATAAACACCAATTGGCAAGATGAGGTTGGTCATAAGGCTCAGAATTTCCACCAACTTGCTAACTTGGGCATTTCTCACTTCCGTTAGTTATTCAAAGCCCCTTAGAAAGCTTCCCTAGCTAAAATCATCAAGGTTGCTGGTTTATTTCCTCGGTTTGTGGAACAGAATGAAGAGGAGGATCTCACTAGAATTGTATCTATAAGTGAAATCTAGGAGACTCTGCAATGGTTTAAGAAGGAAAAGAGCCTGGGTCTGGATGGTTGGCCCGTTGAATTATGTCTGGAATTTTTCGATATCCTTGGGCATGATATTCTACAAGTAGTGGAATATTGTCGGTTATTTGGTCATATGTACGATGCTTTATATTATCATCAATAACAAATAGGTTGATAATAGAGGTCATTTTGAGTTAGGTCAAGTATGTTGATCAAATAAATTCATGAAAATTTTAAAATTTCACGATTATTCTATAGTTTTAAAGGGTCCAAGGTGTTTTGGTGTTATGTAATTAAGGTCTTGTGATCAGACAATTTAAAAAATACAAATAAATCAGGTCAAATAACTCATTCTTGACAGTTGTCACCTTTTACCTGAGCCCGCAGCGATTTCTATGCAAAACAGGTGATTTTTGCTACGAACTCACCTGACAAGTCTGTAGCGAATCTGCCAACTTTCTAACTGAATTCGCTACGAACGCATGTTTTTTTTTTTGCAAGCGGTATGGGAATCGACGAGATGTCATTTTTTAGTGGTTAGGAGTCAGTATGTCACCATGTGCCTACCTGTTATGAGTTATTATTTGGTGTATGACATGCTTCGCCATCATTACATCATCATCATTTTGTTTTCTTCTCCCACTTTCCTTTCCTTATTCAGCCTTTATGCATTCGAGCCTAATAACTTACATTGTCATCCTTGTTACCTAATTTTTCCACCATTTCCCTATCTTGATTTCGATCTAGCTGCTGTCATAAGGTGATTTTTCAATTATGTCCACAAACAGCTTGTTGTCAAAAGTCTTCTTTTGCAGGTGTCAACTTCCAAAGAAGGCATCTCTGTTTTGGAGGAGATGGCCACATATAAGAAAAGAAACAAAGGAGGTTTAGTGGTTAGGTATTAGCCTATGGACCTTAAATTGGTCATGGAAGATCCTAGTTTTACAGAGGCCTTCACCAACGCTGGCTGCATGCATTTCTGCCAGAAGATACAAGGGGATTGTTTTGTTTTTTGACTGTTTGAGCAGTCAACTTCAAGGGTAGTTTCCGGGTAAACAAAGATTAATTATAAAAAACTGAGAGAGGTTATTGTCAAGAATGGATCAGAAAACAATGAATTATTTCACTTTTATCATAGGTGTTACAAATTGGGATATTCGAAGATGTCTTTGGGCTCTATTTTCAGAGTTCGTTTTTCCCCATTTTAGACATGTTTTTTAAATGCAGATTCCGGACTTTTGGAGATGGTTTTCAAAAAACCAAGAGAGATTTTTTTCTTCTAAATGATATTATTTACAAAAAAATCCTCCCATTTTGCAACAGCTATCAAGTATTGGGATATAGGAGCTCATTTATGACCCCTAGTTTTCAGGTAAAAAAAAAAAAAAAAAACAGGTCCATTTTTAATGGTAGATGAACTTGTTGAAGGTGAAATTGTTGCTTCTTAAGGAGGGTAAGATGTATCTTGAACCAATTTTGCATTATCATGTATCATATCATCATATCATACAACCATGGACAATTTTTGGGAGGTGGAAAGTGAAAATTTTGAAATCTGCAAGTTATCAGGCAAGTTTGTAGCGTACTTCAGGCTTAAAGCCGAGTTTTCGCTACGAACTCGCTGAACATTATTTTTTGAATTAAATCCATATTTTATCTTAAAAGGAATGGCTAAAGGCATCTATTTAAGTCTTTTGTCTTATTATACACCTTCAAATTAGCGCAGAAGTCAATCAGGTTGCAGAAAAGGTCAAAACAAGAATGCTACAAACTTCTCACTACGAACTTGCCTATAATCCTTTATTTTTGCAGCAAAAAGAAATTCCCAAGTTTTTCAAGAATTTATTAAATTTTTGAAGCACAGAAAACACCTAGAGCATTCAAAGGGTATCAATGAAGATTTTTATGGGCAAAACACTCAGCAAATAGGGTGATTATGCGGCCAGCACATCAACCCTGGACACATCATCAACTAGGCTAGCACATTTCCAAAATTCAAGGAGCAGACCCTTAATGTCAGTTTGGTTGTTATTTGGTTTATTTATGGATAGTGCCACTTCACTCGAAGTGGTTATGTTCAATAATGTCATCATGAATACAACATGTAAAGGTTGTTAGTGTAATAAATAGAGTTTGAGTCCTAATAGGTTCTGGACTCCTAGAAATAGAAATAGCACTAGATTCCCTCCATGTAATAGGTTTCATGTTTAGGTAAGGTGTCTTTGAGAGTATTCGAAGGTCTAGCCAGTTGGCAGACCTCATGTAAAGATATCTAGTTCTATAAATAGGAAGCTAAAATGTTGAAAGAGGGTTGATGGATGTCATGCTACAATATACTTTTGTAATATTTCCGAGACAGTAATATACAGTTGCAGAAGGCTTCTATCAAACCTGAGATTCATTATGTGTTCTCATATGTATTTTTTTTATCTATCTTTTTTATGTTTATTTAGTTAAATTTATGTGTAATCACTTGGAATTCATGTGTAATCATGCTCCAACTTCTTGTATGCATATGGTTTACTGTTCGAGTTGTGGTTTGAATGAGAATACACACATGCCTCAACTTCCATGATTGGATGTTTTTCATGTAATTGAGTTTCCTCTAACTCCATGGCCAATGGTAGCCATTTATTTGCATCCTTCACCTGCATAAAAAACATTCAAAGCACATTTAAGAGTTAAGCATATTTTTTTATCTTTATCTATTGAATATCATATTATCCTTGAGAGAGCCCTCTCAGGTTGGAAAGGTTAAGTTCCAGCCAAAAGTAGGTTTAAAATAGTTACTCTGAATTGACTGTTGAAGTAGCACATCAGCCTCAATTTAGTGATAACACTTTCATTTCTCTCATCCATAAATCAGACTCCCCTTGCAATTTCTCTGATTTTAAACCTATCTCCCTCTATAATTGTATATACAAAATCATAGCCAATATTATTTCCAACTATCTTAAACCCATTTTATATGAGAATATATCGCCTTGCTCAATCATCGTCAGATTCATGAAGCCATCGACACTACACAAGAGGCTTTACACTCCATTAAGATCAAAAAACTTAAAGGCATTATCCTAAAGATTTATCTTGCAAAGGCCTTTGACCACACTAATTGGTTATACATTCACATGATTTTAACTCATTTGGGTTTCCCTATTCGATTTATCAATTGGATTATGTGTTGTATTACAAATGTCTCCTTCATTATTCTTATTAATGGGTATGCCACTTCCTTCTTCCATTATGAGAGGGGACTTTGGCAGGGATGTCCACTATCCCCCTTGCTTTTTATATTAATCATCGAAGCATTAATTCATCGTATTATGGAGGAGAAAAGATAGGGCAGACTTCAGGGTATCAAAATTGCAAACGGGTGTTATCTTTCCCATCTCCTATTTGTGGATTATGTCTTAATTTTTCTCAATGGATCCATCGAGGACTCCTCTGTTTTCTCTGCTATCTTAAAATATTTTTGTCTGGATATTGGCATGGAATGTAATAATCACAAATAATCACTAAAAACCATTGGATGCTCTCAGCAGGAATCTGCACTTGCTCTGCTATGTTTCCCTTACACTCTTCTTGAGTTAAAATATTATCTAAAATAACTTGGTTTTTTATTAAAACCGTCTGACTATCATATTGTTGATTGGACATAGCTGATTGAAAAAATTGAAAAAATAATATCAACTTGATATCATCGTTGGCTATCACGGGATGGTAGACTTATACTGATTAAATCAGTGCTCGAAACCACCCCGGTGTACTGGATGTCTTTGGCCCAGATACCATAGGGAATTTTATCTAGGATACAGCATATATGTTGTCGATTCCTTTGGAACGATAATCGTGAAGGTCACACCTTTGCTTGGATTCGATGGGATCAGATTGCCTTGCCTAAGAAGTGGGGTGGTTGGGGATTGAATAATATTGATGTATTTGCAAATGCCCTAGATACTAAGATGGGTTGGAAGGTTATGACTTCTCATAATCTCTGGAAACAGGTGGTCACTCAGAAATATATCATGCCTATGCAACTCTTGGATTGGATCAAAAGTCCTACTTGGAAAAAAAGTCACATCTCCTCTATATGGAACGTGGTCCTTAACTCTCTCCGCTATATCAGAGATGGTATGACTTGGCGAATTAGATCGAGGAACCTGGCTCATGTGGGATTGGATCCATGGTTTGGCAGTGGTAATGTGTACCATCTCCCTCATGAACTCATACAACATCTGTCTAGTTTTGGTATAATCATATTGCTCATATAGTTGATCCGAACTCCTCCACTTTGTACTTTCAAGGATGGAAATCTGTTGAACAACTTGATATCCCTTAACTATGGAGACCTGATTAGAAATCCTACACCGTTGCCCTCTTTGAATCCCACATTCGCATCACTACTGACGATGTTGAACTTATCTCGTCACATGCTAGGCATGGTATTTACTCACCCAAAGAAGGATACACTTTCATTTTCTTGGACCATAAGCCACTTGATTATGTCTGGTGGTGGAGTAGCCTCTTGAAATTAAATGCCCCTTCGTGAGCCAAGATTTTTATGTGGTGTGTTCTCCACAACAAGGCTCCTACCAGTGATAATATACTCAAGCGATATTTTCATGGCCCCACTTGGTGTACTCTCTGCAAGACAAACTCTAAATCCATCAATCACCTCTTCCTCCTTTGTCCCTTCACCTGCTCTTTCTGGACTCAAACTCTATCCCTCATGAATACACACCTTCGATGGGATGGCCATAATGTCAATGAAGCATGGCAAACCTAGTGGAGTGTTGCTACTCCCCTCAAGGCACGTAACCTCCCACTTTTGATTTGTTGGGGAATTTGGCTTCTCCGGAACAAATCCATCTTCCATGAATTCGCCCCAAATTGGCACCTAGCCTCGTCAAATGTCATTTCTATATATAACAATCTCCTAGATGGTGATCCTTCCCGTCCTCAGAGAACCATTGTTCCTGAAGCTATTGATAGAATTCTCCACTAGGCATATTTTGATGGATATCCACATCATTTTGGTTGTGGTGGAGGGGTTATATTATACCTCAATGATGAACATTATTTTAAAATTAAAATGGGCCTGGGACAACGCACAAATAAATTTGCAGAGCTCATCACCTAGAGACCTCTCCTTCATTTTTCTATTGAGAAGGGCTACCACCACATCCAGATTTTTGTTGATTCTAAAATTATCAGCAATTGGTTCAATTAGACATCAGTTTGTCACGTGCACACACTTCGGTATATCTTGGAGGATACCTGGCACTTCAAGACTCATTTTCACTCTATATCTTGTCATCACATTTACAAGGAGCAGAATCATATTTCCGATTCGTTATCCAAGGAGGCATCACACGAGCCTAGGGAGCAATGGCTGATTTAAGAGCAGCTTGGACAGGACTTCTACCGATACTATCATATACCATGCAACGATCACTTGTTGGGAAGGGCCAATAGGCCCTAATTTTTTAATATATCTATGACTATTTTTCAGATTTCAGTTATCAGATAATTTATCTAGCACATATATGTTTTTTATATTAGCAGTATATGTACATGGACTCTAATTTACAGCCTTCCTGAAAGTGAACCTTTTTTGAAAATTTCTTGATATGTGAATGCAGTCACAACTTTGTTGCATATGCTACCTAGCATCTACAATATGTAATTTTCTCAATATTAATGAAAACTACGATTTTTCCTTGGGGAAAAAAATGTAGAAAAAACCCTAAGATCGTGAGCTTTGATACCAGATCCTATGATCCTTGCATCTTAAAAATAATAAGAAACCAATAATTGTAGTTCTCTTCAAGGTGGAAGCCTCCTTTTACAATGGATACAATGCACAATACAATATTTGATAATCCTATGACTATGTCTCCTTAGTGTATATATAGGAGACAAAGGGTACAATTATAATAAAATTGGACCATTGAGGGATTCTAGCCTACATAAAAATATAACAATAGAAATGAAATTACTCAATATGCATGGCTTAATAAGGGGTTTTGAGGTTAACATGGGGCTTAACAAGCTTAAGTGCACTACTTGACAAACTTTTCATGGAGCAAACCATGTAGCTATAACTTCGTTTTGGCTACAACACCCTAAGTAGACTAAGGAATGATTATACATCAGACAACATTGCAACACTAAAACATACATCAACAAAAGTTGATAACACAACATACATTATTGGAATGCCATCTTCGCTTCTACAATGGACATCTTTTCATCTTCATCGCTGGCATCTTTGTTTTCATTTTGGCTCAATCTTTATCTTAAAGTTTCTATACCTCACGAGGCAATTGTTAGAGTAGTATACTCTAACAAAATCACACTCGCATATTGAGTTGACTAGGCTCAATATGTTTGTTGAAATGGCAACAAGAAATGGATTCTAATTTAATTTCCCTTAATTAAATTAGAAGGAAATTGTAATTCCACACCTTATGACAACTTGTACGAGTTGATTGAGTTAGGAAGACTTAGTTAGCTCAGTCAATTCGAGTTGAGTGTAAAACTAGAGTCATATGGAGTTCTCCCTAAGTTTTAGGGGGTCCAGTTGCAGTTTATTTTGAGTTGTAATTAGTTAACTCAATTATTTGAGTTAAAATAAATTTAATTAGTTCTGACTAAGAGATGAGCTAGTGATAGGCCCAGTAAATTAAATCTGATTTAATTCACGTGTAGTGATCAACCAGAAAACTGATAATTAACTAGAAATAGTTGTTGCATGTCAGTTCTAAGGAAGGCCCTGTTGGGATTGGATTTAAAGGGAAGAGAACTATCAATTTTATAATTATAAAATTGTACAAGTCATGCATGAGGTCATCAGGACGCCTTGGATGTATTGTACAATCTATTGATGGGAATTTCCTAATTAATAGGAGCTCAATTAGCCCAGGAATGCGTGAGCAAGGCTGGTCAAGGAAAGTCAAGGAAGTGGTTAAATATTGGACCAAAATTGCTTAGATCAGAGTGAGACAGTCAGAGATAGTGCAAAGGTTTAACAAGAAGGGAAATATCATTGTATTATTTCATGTTCTTGACTTTATGCAATATACAGATGGCAGGTTTTTTAGCTGAGGCTTTCCCCAGATAAACCTTTGTGTTGTGTGATTGATATTATTTATCTTTCTTGTTCATGTGATTGTGCGATCGTAATTGGTTTCCTCAATTTGTATAATTGATTCAACATTTTGTTTTAGCATATTACAATATCAGTTGAATCTATTTAGATATTTATCCATGGTATCAAAGCAGGAATCACAATAAAGGAGAAGAATACGAGTTTGTTTTGAACAAGTGAATCGAATTTACATATTTATTTTTCAGGACTAGCAGCAGATCAAGATGTCTTTCTCTAGATTAAGACTCGAATATTCCCTTGAGGGTAATTTTAATTAAATAGCATGGAAGGATAGGATGGAGGTAGTGTTGGAGGACAACATATTGAAGGATTCAGAGACAGTGATATTCCCCAGCCCGCAGCAACTCAACTTCTTGATGCATGGAAGAATAATGTAGCAAAGGTAAGAAGGATTCTATTAGAAGGAGTTCGAGATCATATTGTCTCAAACATCCATGGAAAGGCAACTCCATATGCTATGTGGAAGGCCTTAAAAGATCTGTTTCAGAATAATAGCGACCATAGGAAGTTGGCGCTGAAGGGAAAGCTCAGAAAGATCAAGATGGATAAGGGCAACATGATACCAAAATACTTGATGAAGTTCACTCAATGTCGATATGAGCTTGGAACTGTTGGTGTGACAGTTGCACAGGATGATTTGGTGAGCCTAGCACTTATAGGCCTTCCTAAGAGTTGACATAGCTACCATGACTCGGTGAATGGGAGGGAGAAGCTACCAGAGTGGTAGATTGTGGTCTGACTTGGTATCAGAAGAGATTTGGCGAAACACTAGAGACGGATCCTCATCAAATACTGATGAGGAGGAGAATTGTGCCTTGGATGGAAAGGCGAAGAAAGGGAAAGGGAAGGCGTCCCATTCCAAATCAGATTCCGGTCAGGTAGGAAATAAGCGATACTTCTCAAAGGTAATATGTTTTCATTTTCATGAGCTTGGACACTGTGCTACAAATTGTTTGCATAAGAAGACCAACAAGAAGCCCTCAGGAGGAGCGACAAGTGAAGCACTTACTTCATAGTTCGAGTCAGATTTCACCTTCATCGCATGCATGGTGTAATCGGTGATGGGTTCTGTGTGGTACTTGGATAGTGGAGCTTCGTTCCATATGATTGAAAATAAATAATTCTTCAGTAACTTGGAGGAGAAGGATATCTACATGCACATCGAGATGGGTGATGATGGGGGATATTTGTGGGGTACACTGATACACCTCACAACTATTGAGTGTACTTTCCAGCACAGGGGATTACAATGGTCAAAGAGATGTGAAATTCGATGAATTTAAATCCATGTGAATTTCCCTTGAGAGGGAGCTTCAGTTTCATGCAGCTGAGGAGCTCTTGGCTCCAAAAGAAGAACCTCAAGGTGTGGAGCAACCACAAGCATAGGTGCAGAGAGTGGAAGCACCCACTCATGTAGAGACATACCTAGATGGAAGGAAGCGGACCAGAGAGGCTGACAGGTTGATGCTTGACGCTAGAGAGAATGTGGGAGCACCCACATTACAGCATAGGCAAAGAAGGTCCCCAGAACGGTACACTGGATACATCGCTCTTATGAGCGAATGTGTAGAGATAGAACCATCCTCTTTAGAGGAAGCAGTGCAAAAACTAGTTTGGTTTGATGTGGTTGAGAAGTATGAATCCGTTATCAGAAACAGTGCATGAGAAGTAATCCCAAGACTGAATGGGAAGTTAGTTGTAAAATCTAGGTGGATCTACAAGGTGAAGCAGGGAGCAGATGGGAGTGTGGAGAAGCACAAGGTGAGGTTTGTCGCTAGAGGGTTCTCTCAGGTGGAGGGGATTGATTACGATGATACTTTTGCACCATTCGCAAGGTACTCACCAATTAGATCCATCCTTGCGCTTTCAGTGCAGATGGGATGGCAGATACATCATATGGATGTAAATACATCCTTCCTCAACGGGTTGATTGAGGAAAAGGTGTAAATTGAGTAGCCCGAAGGATTTGAGACCTTATATAGAGATTAACATGTGTGTAGACTCAAGAGAACACTATATGGGCTAAATAAAGAACCTTGTACTTGGTACACTAGGATCGACAGCGATTTCACCGGGTTGGGCTTTACCAAGAGTGAATCAGATGTGAACCTTTACCATATTGTGGTAGAAGGTAAAATTTTGATCATTGTACTTTATGTATATGATTTGATACTGGCAGGTGATGAGCGACTCATCAAGGCTTGCAAGGATTACCTTGCAAGAGAATTTGAGATGAAGGACATGGGGATCTTGCACTATATCCTGGGATTGGAAATTTGTCAGAGAGATGGGGAGATATTTGTATCTCAGGGCAAGTATGCCAATGAGATTCTCAGGAAGTTCCACATGGAGGGTAGGAACCCCATGAAGATTCCTCTAGCAAGAAACTGGAGGAAGGAGGATGCTACTTCAGGTGAAGTAGCAGATGTTGTTTTCTACAGGAAGCTTGTGGGTTCACTCGTGTGTTTGGTGAACACACGACTAGAAATATGTTATGTGGTTAACCAACTTAGTCAAGTTATGGTTAAGCCTACCAAGCTCTTTTGGAAGGCAGGCAAGCATGTGTTGAGATACATCAGAGGCACTACAAAGTATGGGCAATGGTACAGACCGACAGAGGGAGTGAAGTTTCAAGGCTTAAAAAATGCAGATTGGGCAGGGAGTCCATCCGAAAAGAATAACACATCACATGACATCTTCAACATAGGATCAACAACAATTTCTTGGCACATCACAAAACAGAGATAAGTTGCACTCAGTTCAGTAGAGGCAGAGTACATGCCGGCCAGTCAGGAAACATGTGAGGCCATATGGACGAGGAAGATACTTGTTGGTTTGTTTAGTCAACATATGGATCTGATGGTGATTTATTACAATAACCAGAGTTGCATCAAACTCTCAGTTCATCCAGTTTTTCATGACAGGTCTGAGCATATTGATATCTGGTACCACCATCTCAGAGATTGTGTGTAGAGGCGGATTATGTCATTATAGTACATTCCCACGGAGGAGTTCCATAAAGGCAGGATCAGGGTAGTAGACAATCCATTTCTTGTTGAGAGGGAGTGTTGAAATGGCAACAATAAATGGCTTCTAATTTAATTTTCCCTTAATTAAATTAGAAGGAAATCATAATTCTACATATTATGACAACGTGTATGAGTTAAATGAGTTATAAAGACTTAGTTAGCTTAGTCAATTTGAGTTAAGGGCCAAACTAGAGGCATCTAGAGTTCTCCCTAAGTTTTAGGGGGTCCAGTTGCAGTTTATTTTGAGTTGTAATTAGTTAACTTAATTATTTGAGTTAAAATCAGTTTAACTAGTTCTAACTGAGATATGAGCTACTGATAGGTCCAGTGAAATAAATTTGATTTAATTCACATGTAGTGATCAATCAGATAGCTAATAATTCACTATAAATAGTTGTTGCATGTAAGATCTAAGGAAGGCCCAATTGATATTGGATTTAAAGGGAGGACAACTATCAATTGTATAATTAGAAAATTGCACAGGTCATGTATGAGGTCATCAAGATGCCTTGGATGTGTTGCACAATCTATTGATGGGAATATCCTAATTAATAGGGGCTTAGTTAGCCCAGGAATGCGTGAGCAAGGTTGGTTAGGCAGAAGCAAGGAAGTGGTTAAATATTGGACAATACCTGCTTAGATAAGAGTGAGACAATCAGAGATAGTGGAGAGGTTTCTCAAGAAGGGAAATAACATTGTATTTTTTCATGTTCTTGACTTTATGCAATATATAGATAGTGGTGTTTTTAGCCGAGGCTTTCCCAAGATAAATATTTGTGTTGTGCGATTGATATTCTTTCTCTTTCTTGTTCATGTGATTGTGTGATTGTAATTAGTTTCCATAATTTGAATAATTGCTTCAGTATTTTGTTTTAGCATATTACAAGATCAATTGAATCGATTTAGATATTTCTACAATGTTTTGCAAATCTCAAGAAAATTCAAGACAAAATTTCACTTCTTACCATGCAAAAACAAATAAATGAAATAGCACTTCGCACTATATGCAAGTTTCCAGATCATACTATCATAGGAAACTTTAGAGAATCCAACGCAAACAACATATTGGTGCAATAATTTTCATGCATTTGTAAGATTGGGAATGGAAGATAAATAAACCATCATCCCTCGTGCTCAATTGTTTAGCCTCCATCATTTGAAGATAGACACATCTCAAAGCAATTTATGTTACGCCAAAAACACATTATTGTAACACCCTGGTTCTCTCTTGCATGAACCACAAAGAAATGGTACTGAGGTTACTCGCCATGGTTCCAATTTACTTTTCGTTCAAATATGAACGGAATGGACAATATCCATTGCCTTGAAAGTGAGACACTTGGTTGCATTACAATGTTGAAGAGTATATTTTTCCATTTGGTAATTATTCAACACTCCTGTTCATTTATTAGGCAATGGGATAGAGAGTAAAAAATGGAAGATTAATGGAGGAGAACCTATCTATACAAATATCCATACGATATATGTTTGTCTCTATATTCTTAGGTAAAAATGTGTCTTCCTCATCATCAAGGTGATATTTATACTAATGAAGGTAATAATATCTAAAGGTTGACCAAATCAATGAATTTTACCAAATACAAAGCTTGTGATGATGATGATGATGATCTTGCACTGCAATATTTGATGACCTCAATACCAAAAATCCTCATGATTATGGCCTACTCATAACAACTTATTCAAGGTTGACGGTGCAGTTTGATTGGATTTCTATCTTCTCAACGATTGCCTCTATTTCCCTTTCTTCTAGACCTCTATAGGCATGCCCAAATTTCAAATTCGCAATTAAATTGTGAGTCGAGGACAAATTATTATATCTATACTTGTGTCTTCTGACATTGCTATTATTCTTAGTAGCCCTAAGCCTATGCACCCATCTCTTCATGAACTTCAGATACTTGACATTGTAACCGTTGGAAATTATTTTCTAGCTCAACGCAATGATATCATTCTTAAAGTCCCATATGTCTCCCCAAACTGGGGTTTGAGTCGCTATTGGCTCTTAGACCAACACACCAAATAGAAAATTGTTGTTAGGTCCTCAATAGTGGCTTCTTCTCACTTTTGGTGACTCTCTCCAAAATAATGGCTAGCAACTTCCATAAATGATAAGTTAGCAAACTATGCATCTTTTAGCAACACTCGTAGACAAAATTTATTGTAGGTGGTGTTATGTATGTATTTTCCTCTTCTATTCCATTCTATTTCTCCTCAACTCCACACATTCAGGGTTCAAATAATAGTACACATGCTCGCAAATGTATATGACACTCCAACTTTGGTGATTGTCTCTAATTTAATGTGTGATGGACCAATCCCTCGCAACATCTAACTCTACATGTCCTCTTTCTATATATCTAACATAAACCTCGATGAAATTCAATTTCTCTTACAATTGTTTATTAATTGTAACGTCCACCAACGTCACAAATGTGGGTTTAGGAATGCAAGTCGGAAAAATTAAAAAATCCAATGCAGTCTTCTTCAACTGGTTATTACCCAGGTACATTCCCACGAACTACCAAACACTTCACTCTATTGTGGACAAAATACTACTTTAAACACATAATAGTACACAAATAAAACAATACAATATACTACTCTCCACATATTCTTGGCCCCCCATGAGGGAGTCAAACCTAGAGCTGCTTTGATACCACGTTAAGTTGGAGAGTGGATCTTTATTGCATACACAAATGTGTCGAGTACTCTTTGTTAACCAAATAATAATACAAATATAAATGCATCAAATTTTGTCTCAAGATATAAAAATTGTCTTGAACACACAATCCTTCAATTAAGCAAATATCTCAACCTCACACCAAATTAGGAAGCCTACTAGTTAGAGAAAATTTCTCACAATCAAATTAGGAAGCCTACTAGTTAGAGAAAATTTCTCGCACCAAACTAGGCCTCAACAACATCCTGAATATTAGGAACAATCTCTTTCTTGTAAAGACTAGAAATCTACCTAATATTAACCAATAAACTCAATAATTAAATATGATCACTCACACATAAGACAAGCAGGATTTATATACTTTAACAAAAACATCGTTTGAGACCACAAAATAGCCCTGGAAGGTTTCAAACCCCAATTCTCTAAACTATGTCCCATTCGTAAAAATGACCCTGCAAGTTATTTCCTCTAATTTTTCCACTTTGAAACATCAATATAGATGACAAAATAATAAAAATGTTTGAAAAATAATAAAAATTATCTAATACAAAACTATCAACTTGTCAGATATCTCCTCCACCAAAGCCTTTAACTCTTCTATATCTACATTCCCAAGCTCGCTAGACATTTTTGTTATTGGATCTTTTAGTTATTTTAACTCACTATTGAAACCTTAGTTAGGTGGTGTAATTCTTGGGTTTATGGTACTCCTGGAGGATTTTCTAGAATCCTTTATCTGTCTCATGAGAATTACCAAAAATTTCTCAATGGAACGTAGAAATTTGTGGGGCTTATGTGTGTATGGTGAATGTATGGCATATGGAAAATGGGGTTTCTAGTCATATGTGGCATAGGATGAAATGGAACATAGAGGTAGAATGGAATGTAGGGGTAAATGAAGGTTGCAATGGCCATGTGGAGCAGATGAGGGAATGCTGGGGATGTCAATGTGAAGGGTAGAGGGAAAGGGTATGGTGCCGAGGAGATGGAAGGATGGATGCAATAGGGGTTGTTGAGACATGATTAGGGTAAGGAAAATGTGGTAGAAAGGATTGACACAACTAAGGGAATGGAAATAGTGACATGATGCATGAATGAGGAAGCAAGATGACGAGGATGAGGAATTCAAGAGGAATGAGGACACTAAAATAATGGTGGATACCTGATGAATATTGGAAATCAACAAGTCGAGGAAGCAAAATTCTTTGATAGCAATTGCAGGTTACACTAGTAAATAGTTATGAGGTGTGTGTGTGTGTGTGTGTGTGTGTGTACATTTTATTTTTCTTAATTCGTCTCGAATTACAATGAACATGCATATAAATACATGTAGTGATGATACGCCATGTCATTGGAAAAGAGTATGACTTATAATTATTACATGTTAATAATTATCTTCCCTACCCATAGATGGATATTACAATGAACATGCATATAAATACATGTAGTGATGATACGCCATGTCATTGGCAAAGAGTGTGACTTATAATTATTACATGTTAATAATTATCTTCCCTACCAATAAGATGGATATTAGCTAGCTTATGTGGTGTTTAATCCTCATCAAGTCTCAAGTTTAAACCTCATGGGGAGGAGTTGAAGATAGGAGCCATATGTGGGGGAAATAAACTATCCCAAGGGGCATTTAAGCTTGACCAAGTCTCACACAATCCTAGTGATAACATCCCACTAGTGGTAAAATTGTTCTTCCATTCAACATTGAGGCCACCCCACCAACTTCTAAGATTTGTAGTGATTAATTCTGCCCGCCCCCCCCCCCCCCTCCCCCACCTCCCTCTAATGGAGGCATTTGTTGCTAAGAGTCTTTAAAAAAAAATTGATTTCACATCCCATGTATCCAATAAACTATACATTTAGATAAAATCAAAGTGCTTCCTTGTGTTGTTATTGAAGTATGAACCCACAATCATTGATTCCATGAAAATGAGATTCTCTTCTCTAATTCTCAAAGTTCACTTGTTTCTCTAAACTTGAGCCTAGTTGCCCATTTCTTTATTCAACCAAAAAAAAAATTAACGTAAATATGTGAACGGAACTTCATGTGAGTTTAAGCTTTGATATTCATTTTTTTTTGTGAGGGGGATTTTCAATGATATGCATTATAATAAACCCTATAACAAAGACCAAATAAATCAAATTATACTTACATATTCACATTGACAATTGAACCAATTCATACGTAAATCACAAAAACACAATGGCACAATGCTTTGACATTAATAAAACAAAATTTCCATTAAAAAAGAAATATATTTTTTACAATATACATAGAACTATAAATCAAAAGAGGTAAATTGTTATAAAATAACATGAATATGGTTAATATTGAGTTTACGAAAAAAAATTAGTGTGCATTCCCATCTACAAACTTTTGTTTATTATTACAATACTACAAGAGGAGGCAAAGGAAGAGACAAATAATATAAAGACAACTTTTTTATTAGACTACAACAAATTCCTCTATTATCTTATCTTATCTCAAGTTATTGTTGCAACGTCCAACTATAACTCAACATTAAAAACATGTGTCATGATATGCATCATTGTGTGATTGAATGTTAGTGTCATTTGGTCATCACGCATCGCTTATGTAATTGAGTTACTACTACAACTTCTAAACAATGTTTTTTACCACAATTTATGGATGTTAGTGTGAATGGGTTATACTGCAATGATTAAGCTACAATATTGGTGAAACTATGTTGCAAAGTTTTTACCCACGTATCTATGGAATTATGTGGAAGCTTTTTGTTGTTGACCCATCCTATGAAACTTGCACATGTTATTGTAGTTCTATTCCATCCTTGTAAATTAGGCCATAGTTATTTGTTGTTCGACAACTCTACCAACACAAAGTCCCGAATCATTAGATCATTCTTAACAAGTAAATCTTAGAAGTGGTTTAATGACTTTAACTACTTCATAAAAATTATAACCTGAATTAGTAGCTTCTAAATTTCAAGAATGAAATAACTAAATGAGTGTATTATTATTAATGCTATTATGAATTATGAGATTTTAGTCCCTAGGATGTTGACATAGTTTCATAACAATTGATATTATAACATGTTTATTTTACGATCTTTAAGCATAAAAAATCTACATTTACCTCAAAGTTTCCAAGTGAAAATAACATTTGTTGTCTCGTGGTGGTGTATGAATTGACTTTTCCAACAAAAATATCAAAACAAGTAGTCATTGACTTCGTTTTTGGGCCAAATTAAGTAGTCAAAACTACAAGATGTCAAAATATTTCACAAGATTTTGCAACACAAATTATACATATAACTTCTCGAGAAGTATAATAGAAACCTCCTCATTATTATGGAAAGTCTGGTAAAAAACATGCAGGATATGTCCTTCTAGCTGGTACAAATTTATTAAGTTGTGCATTGACAAATATAAATGTAGTATTTATCGTGTAAGAAAGGGATTTTAGGGTTCCTAAACACCATAAATTTAGTAGATTTGGAGAATTTTAACGTATTTGATATGTTTATAAGAATGACCCTCGACTTATTACATATGATTATCCTCCTTCTATGTAGCCAAACCATACAATTAGTATTATGTATAGCTACTTGATCTAATGGTAGTCTTCATAATGTTAGCTCATGATGCTTAAATTTTTGTACTCGGGATTTTAATATATTTGTCACACTAGGAAAATTCTTGCATTGTTTAAATGTGTACTAAGGATCTCAATCTCTTTGTCACAGTAAAATATATATGGATCAGGACTAGGTTTTTTTTTTAGCTTAAGAGGATATTAGTGTTGCTATTGATATATGTTGTTATTCATCCATCCATGTCAATCTATGTTCGAGTTTTTTTATTTTTTGATTAAGGACGTTTTTTGCATCCATGTGATTTTATGACAACAAAATTTTTGAATGATTTATAAGTTCAAGATTACTAATTTTTACAACAAGACACAAAGATGAACCTACTTGGATTATGGGTTCTCATCATTATCTAATCTTTGATTGCATGCTACTTGCAAAATCAACCACTCGAATAGGAAATTATGACATATACTTATAATAGATGATTTCTTGATTCATTGTGTTAGAATAATTTAGGTTGACATTTTCAATTCATGATATGTGGTCCATCTTCAAGTGTAATGAATAAAACAATGTAAATAGTGATTAATTAGTTAATTAGTAATTAGGTTGAAAGGCCATGTCTTATCAGACATGGCCTTTCGTGAAGAGGCACCTATGTAGGTATATAAGTAGGACTCATTTGTAACATTCAATCATCTATCTCATTCATCTTACATCTAATATAATATTTGTATCCTCATGGATATCTTTGTATTCCAAGTCTTTTCGAGCATTTAAATTGAGAAGGAACTTTGTTCGCTGCATTTGGTATGAGAGCAGTTTGATCTTCTGGCCGCTCACGCTGCACAGAGCCACGCTCTACGATCTAGGTCCTTGACCATAAAAATCATCAACTTTGTTGTCGTCGTGACTGAAGCATTCGCTACAAATATTCGACTTTCTATGTTGCTGAGTTCGTCAGAGGCCTTTGGCCATTAAAAAAAAGAAAGAAAGAAAGATATATATATATATATATATATATATATATATATATATATATATATATATATATATATATATATATATATATATATATATATATATAAAAGAGAAGGAAAGTTTTAAAAAAAAAGGGGGAAAAAAAGATTTAAAAGAAAATAGTTCCAAAAAAAAAAAAAGGGTTCTACATTATTGATAAAAAGTGCATGATAAAAAGACTATACATAAGAGAAGGAAGATTAGATAAGATTATTTTGATTCTTCTTTAAGTAGTTTACAAGCTCGTGGTTTTAGAAGCCCGTGGTAATTGCCCATGGTTTTTCAAGGTAAAATAAGAACAAAGGAATAAAAAATCTTTATGTGAATGGTAAGTTTACTTTTACGTGGAGAGAATTAACCAAGTCAAATACAAATAAGTAGACATATATTTTATAGGTGAATATATGTGAAAAGCCACATTTCACTAGGGTTGTAACCTTTCAAAAAAAAAAAAAAGCTAAAAAAAATCAATTGTTAAAAAAAGAAGTATTATGAAAGTCAAACATCTTCTTAGTAATTAAAGAAGATTTCATAAAAAGAAAATGAATCATTATTAAAGCTCGAAGGTATATTAAAGGAAAAATAGGTTATTAAAGGTTTAAGTATTGGAAAAGTGGAAAAGGAGATAAATCATTATATTCTAAAGATTTTATTTAAAAAAGGAATATATTCATATATACAAGAATTTGAGCCTCTTTAAAAAAAAAGAATATTAGTGAAGGATTTATTACCAAAGATTGAAGGAATAATAACTTCATTAAAAAGAAGAAGAGAAAGTTAGGAAGGGTTACCTTAAAAACCCTAAAAACTCAATTCAAAAGACAAAATGGAATCAATAATTGATGAAAAGAAAATTGAATATAATTCGGAAAGGAAAGAAGGAAGATTTCATGAAAATTATAGTATGTTTGTCTGTACGCTAATTAGAATCAAAGGGTCACTTGCGGGAAAGGAAGTTCTCATATCTATCGATCTTAATCAAAAGGATAATTATGTTAGTACTGAATGTACTAACCAATTAGTGATCCCTGAATCAAATATAATCGAAACAAATTCAATTAATGCAAATGAAAAACAATACGACATAAGGAATCTACACCTAAGTATTGGGGAGTATTCCTTGGTCTCGCAATTTACCGTTAAAACCTTATTTTGTAACAATAGTGATATAATTCTGAGTTTTCTCTGGATGGAATCACTGGGGTCATTTCTCCTTAATACAAAAAAGAAGTTTTTAACATTCTCCTGCAAAAATAAGAAAATAACGCTACAGGACGTCAACTTAAAGCCAAATTCAGTGACACCTAAAGACATTCAAGAAATTTCAAAAGTAATTTCTCAAGAAAGTAAAAAGGTGTTTCAAAATATGCAAAAGGAAATTGACAAAATCACAGCTAACAAGAATGAAGAAGTTGCTCGCCTCAAGGACCACAATGAAAAATTGCTAACACAAATTAAGAAATTGAAGAAGGATAAGAAGTCGTTGGAAAACAAGGTGCAACAACTTGTCGAAAAAGAGTCGTCGAAACCAACAAATGTAGAAGTTCAAGCTACAGGAAAAACGAACATTGATCCTGTAAAGGTCACAACTCAAGAAGAAGACAAGCAAGTTGCAAAAGATACAAACTTCGATGTTGCAGTTCAGATGAGGAACATAATAAGTGAAGGTCTTGTAACCTACTCAATAAAATCCTTGCCAAAAGAAAATAAAAGTCAAACCAAAAAAATTCCCTATCGACATCCAAATCACGGGAGCAGACAACTCAACCAAGATATGTATTCAAAACAGAAACAAGCTGATATTCCAAAGAATACTAACGAATCATCACAAGTTTCTAGTCATCGTAAGATTCCACAGAAGATTGATTTAGGATAGTGCGATACATTCTCAGTGTGACAATTTTGTTTGTCACTTAGAAGATCATACCAACTTGTATCGATAAGGATAACTGCCCCGAGATGAGAAGATGTTCGTAGTAGGAAAAGAAATCGAGGCCTCTCATCGACAAGCTTTGAGGACAAAGCTTTTTTAGGGGAAGGCAATGTAATGAATAAAATAATGTACATTCAATCATCTATCTCATTCATCTTACATCTAATATAATATTTGTATCCTCATGGATATCTTTGTATTCCAAGTCTTTTGGAGCATTTAACTTGAGAAGGAACTTTATTCGCTTCATCAAGATGTGTGTGTGTGTGTGTGTGTGCATACGAGAGAGAGAGAGAGAGAGAGAGAGAGAGAGAGAGAGATGCCACTAATTGAAATTGGTGGCATCTCTCACTTTCACATTTCCAATTTCTTTCTCACACACATACTCTCTCATCTTAAAAATGGACTTTTTTTATCATAGATCTAAAACATTGATCTAAACTATAGTCACATAGTGTTCATTTGAAAACCATCTAAAATATCCAACATGCTATAAAAGTCTAAAACAACATCCTCTTTGTATGTTAACAAATAAAAAAAATGGTGAAAAACATAATCGCTATTTGTTTGTCACAATAAAACATATGCATGATATAATGCGCTATAATATACCACATGCAAGTTTTGTACAAGTATCACACCATCATCTATGTTGTTTTTATGTATGTGTTGAAATGAAGAGTAATTAGCATGATAGACTCAGCATGGTAGCAAAATTAAATTCACATTTGAGATTCAACTTTGTTAATCCTATTTAAACAAAATATGAACACATTTTATCAAAAACATACATACTATTTTGCAGTTATTAAATTTAAGTGTGAATATCTAGATCTACAAAACCACTTTTAATACTTTCTTTAACTTGCATTCACTCGCAAGGTTAAATTAACAATCAAAACATTATTTATATGATTAAGTATAAAGTAAAATATATGTTTACAAAGCCAACTTCAAAACTTCTTTATCTTACATTTGCTCACAAATTTAAGTTAGCCAATAAAAACCAATTTTTTATTAATCCTTTATAAACTTGAGTGGGCCTAATGGTTAGGAACATCTATTTCCTCCTAGGGATGCATTAGTTCAAATCTAGAGGAGGGTAGGGTATGTACACCTTTGTAGACTCTATCACTCAATTTGTTATATGGAGAAGGTCCCTTCTCCCATAAACAATGGGGTCTCATAAATGAGTTTGGTATTTGGCTTAGCTATGACCTTAAAATTAAATTACTATTGTATTGTAAAGTTGATAAAAAAATGTGATTTTAAGATATAACATAGTTTCGTCGTAGTTAAAGGTTAAGTTGGGTATTAGAATTTTTACAAGGTTTTCATTTCTTGGTCTTTAAATGTTATTTCACATTTTGGAAATCATCTCTTTTTGTGAGAGCTTTTTTTTTTTTTAGTAACTATGAAGCATATTGATAAGTTGAACTTGTCATGCACTTTCCTATTTTTAAATATCATTGCTTCTAAATAATTATAATTTTACTTATTTTTTTATTTTATTTTATTTTATTTTTATTATTTTTGTGTGGTTCCCAATCCCCGAAGATTGGTGATCGCTACATCCACGAAATATTTGTACTAGGTATATCTACCCTAAAGGATCTACCCAAAAGGATCACTTCCTATTGTCTCAACCATGGCGCTTGACCCCAAGAGTGTTGAGAGAATTGAACATGTGACATCCCAATAGTAGAGGTGCTTTAACGACGAGGACTCAACCAATTAAGCTCACCCTCAGGGCTCATAATTTTACATATTTCTACATACACGCATTTTCTTCTACATACATATAAAGGCTTTACACATACTGTGATTTGCACCCAATTTGTTTGTTTGGTGGTGTCCCATGCCAAACCTTAGATCACAATTTGACATATACAATAAACCTATTTGATGTCATTATTACTATTCATTATTTTTGCAGAAATAATATTTCCAGGGAACCCAAGGGATGCTTCCTCACATTTGCGCATGATGTCTATAGTGAACCTTATGGTGTATTCTAACCATAGGGATCAGGATCAAGCACCTATTAGCACAAAAATAAACAAGTGGCCTTCAAAATTGGTGACAACCAATTCAAGAAAAATATATCTAAGCAACAATAAGATGCTCAAGTAAGAATGACACCTTCCATCATTCTTTCTCTCTTCCATGTTGACACTTTTCTCTCTAAGTCATTGAGAAGCAGTTACACCATTATGGGTTTCGATAGTCGAAACCTTGGATTTTCTTATTACATATAAACCTAGTTATATAAGTATTTATTTTTCCCTTATGCACTTTGGTATTTGCCTTCCATGTGTTGATATTTTTCCTTTCACACCATCTATAAGTAGTTATACCACTTTGGGCTTTCAACTATTGTTACCTTGACTCACTATATTACTTAGCAACTTAGTCTTATGTGGATTGATATTCCCCTCATGAAATTGCAATAGCCATGGTCCAGGTGGATATTGGTGGCCACCCTCCTATTCACTTGGATCCCCACCATTATTTCTTTCAGTTTTTTATTTTCCTTAATTGTAGCACAACTTACTATTTTGGGCATTTTTTTGGGTCTTGAACTTCCGGAGCCATTTTTAGGACCTACACGATGATTTTTGGAAAACCTGGGGCCAACATGGGTCCTTGACTAATGTTTTCCACTGAAAAGTTCTAGTCCTCAGATAGATGTTTCTAACAAGGTATTGTGCACGTCAAACGGAGATTGTATGCCAAAGTTCTGTCCTCGGGAAGTTGATGTACCAATTTACCAAAATGGGGCCCATAGTTTTGGTGCTTCATCTCCCAGGGTTAGGCTTTTGAATGTTTAGGGTTCTCCATTGTTTCTCAATAACTAATATGCCTTCGAGCCTCTTTGTAATAAAGTTCAAAGACATGTAGTTGCCACATCTCTCCTCAGAGATAAGCTACCATCGTTCGAGCTAGTTTATTTCCATTATGCCTGTAAGCATATTTCAATTATATGATATCAATGAAATGAAGTTTTATTCCTGCTGCATCTTTGCATTTATGTTTATTTATGTATTTTATTGCGTTCTTGCATAAGTCTGAATCAATGGTATCATAGAGGTATATATTCTTTGCATGTCCCCAACGAGATCAGGGTATAAGGAGTCAGGGCTTGATCTAGTTGAACCTTTGCAAGATCAGCCTCGCAAACCTCGACGGTTGCCCATGGCGGACGAAAAGAAATACGAGGGAGTAGGAGATCCTATCAAAATATTGCTCGAGGAGGCCCTCGAGAAACAGAGGAACGCGATGATGGTAAATTTTCCCAGATCCTTTGACAAATACCCATCGACGACGCATCTTCATCTGGAAGCCACTATGGAGACTACACTCCCTTTAAGGTACAAGTCAACTTTGGAATTCCCACATTTGAAGGCCAGATAAATGCATATGCCATAGATGAATGTTTAAATATGTTGGAAGGATATTTTTCTATTCATGATTTTTTCAATAGGGAAAAGATTATTTTTTCACTCTTGAAAGTTGCCCCCCCACGTCAAGGATTGGTGGGAAACCTACTACGAGCGAAAGGAGGAGGGGGAATCCTCACTGTTCTCAGCCGCACCCACTTGGAATTATTTCTGAGACGTCATCAAGGAACAATAATACCCTAACGGGAGCTATGATGATAAGTATATACAATCGACTACACTGCGACAACAGAGGGATATAGATGTGCATGAGTTGACGAATATTTTCCATTTCCTGCGCACAAAGCTAGGTATCCAATATTCTGAGAAACATTTGGTTCTCAAGTACCGTGGTTCTTTTCACAAACACATTCAAGAGGAGATGGATTTGAACTCCACCTCCTCGCTTAGTGAAACATACTGATATGCTGCCAAAATTGATCAGAAATTCAAGTAGAATAAGCGAGACTTTGGACTGCGAACCCAAAGCAGAACAAAGGCACCCCCAAGCCACAAAGAAAAGGATAGAGCCTGACCGGGACCCCCTAGGGAAACTCCTTGAAGTTGCAAGACAAGGGCAACAGGAAGGCAAAGAAGGACATCAAAAAGTGGTGTGAATTCCATTAAAGCCCCACTCACAATATGAATGAATTTCATGTAAAGCAGGCACTTGTGGCCGAGATGAGAGACTGAGAAAAAAATACCTATTCTAATTTTGAGCTGGAACCTGACAAGGGAACCAATAAGGGTAAGAAGGTCATTGACGTAGAACCCACTGCGATGGTAGTCACCACCAAGCTCCAAAAAACAGAACCTGAAGATCCAGAGGAGGGGAGAGCCTCTTTCACTCAAAGATGTGGGTGAAGGGCTCGCCGCTCTAATTCATTGTCGATAACGGGAGCCAAAAAAACTTCATTTCATAAGAGGTCGTGAAGTGGTTGGGCCTACCAACCACACCACACCCGCATTCGTACACCATCGGGTGGCTTCACCAAGGACAAGATCTCTGCATGAACCAACAATGTCACCTTCCGGATAGCATCAAGCCCTTCACAGATGGGGTATTGTGTGATATAGATCCTCTTGAAGTTTCTGATGTATTATTAGGCCAACCATACTTGTGGAAGCAACATGTTGTATATGAGTCTAGGCCTTGCACTTTTATTATTTCTTTGGGTAATATGTTATACAGGATACTGGAGGCAGCCCCACCTACCGACATCTCTTTGATCTCTGCTAAGAAATGTAGTAAGATCATCTCCCAAACCAGGGAATTTGTTTTCTTTTTTATTCGCTCTCAAAGTAAGGGGAAGATTGTTGCCACATCCATGGCCCCTAGGAAGGGTTCCTCCACGTAATAGAAGTAGGTGGATACAGTCGTGGAAGAATACAGGGACATCTTCTCCTCACCTGCAGAGGTAACCTTGCACTGTCAAGTCAAGAATTCGATCAATCTGACTCCCAGAGCACCTCTACCCAACAAGCCGATATATCGCTGCTCCATTCTAGAAAATGAAGGGATCAAGCAGCAAATATAAGAGTTGTTACAAAAATGGAAATCAAACCAAGTTCCTCGCCTTGTGGGAGCCCGATTGTACCTGTATAGAAGAAGGATGGGACCTAGAGGCTCTGCATTGATTATCGTTCACTACAAAAAAAAACTTTTAGGAATAGATATCCAATCCCAAAGATTGATGACCTTCTAGAACAACTCAAGGGGGCCAAGTATTCAAGAAATATCGATATGAGGTCTGGCTATCACTAGGTTCCAATAGAGCCCACAAATGTATGGAAGACTGAATTCAAATAAAAGGAAGGCATTTTTGAATGGTTGATTATGCCCTTAGGGTTGACAAATGCCCTTGCTACTTTTATGAGACTAATGGATGACATCTTGTGGCCCTTCACCAACTCATTCATGGTTTATTATCTAAATGACATCCTCATCTTCAGCAAGAGTTGGGAAGAACACTTGCAACATATTCGACAAGATCTTCAAACCCTTTGGCAGCACAAAATGTGTGCCAACTTGGAGAAATTCACCTTTGGCAAGAGCCAGGTCCAATATCTAGGTTACATCGTAGATGAGCATGGCGTGCATGTGGATCCGACTAAGGTCCAAGTCATTCGGGATTGGCCAACCCCGACCACTCTAATAGAGCTTCACAGTTTTTTAGGCCTTGCAAATTTTTATCAAAAGTTCATGTTGGGATTCTCCCACATCACTTGGCCTTTGAGTCAGATTACTAAGGGTGGGGAAAAAACAAAGTTTTCCTGGTCCAAATCCCAACATAAGGCATTTGTTGAGTTGAAGCACTGCCTCTTCTCTGCACTGGTACTCACACTGCCAGACCTGCAAAAAATATTTGAAATTGAGATAGACGCCTTCGATTATTCTATTGGCACAGTCCTCACCTAGCACGAGCATCCAATGGCCTATTATAGTGAGACACTTTCTGATTCAATTTGGAAGTACCCCACCTATGAAAAAGATATGTATTCCATCGTGCAGGCTTGTCGGCAATGGAAGCATTACATTATGGGGAAGGAGATAGTCATCCACACTGATCACCGAACTCTTCAATTTATACAGACACAAGAGAAGTTGCAGAATGATCACCATCAGAATTTGTCTACATATATGCAAAAATTCCACTTGAACATTAAATAAAACAAGCGCAGCACCAATCATGTTGCAAACTGCCTCAGCTGACCCCCAGTTGCAGCACTGACTATTGTTCTCAACTCTTATGGCCACAAGACCTCTAGATGGCCGCAATTATACAAAAATTATCCATATTTCTCATCCACATACCAGATGTTAGTAGATGGAAAGCAAGTTCCTGATTTCCACCTCGAGGACGCATTATTATGCTACCTGGGCCACCATTTTGTTCCTTCAAGCGAGCGTGCCAAGCTAATTTGGGAGGCGCACTACAGTCGGGTTGCAAGACACTTTAGTGTAGAGAAAACTATGGTTTTACTACAAAAGTACTTTTATCGGCCAAAACTTTGACTGGATGTTGGGAAATATATCAGATCTTGCACTGCCTGCGTTATCGCCAAGCCAATCATCAAGAAGAAAGGCCTATACATTCCCTTTCCTACTCCAAAATTGCCTTGGGAATCCATATCCATGGACTATATTTCTGGCCTCCATTATACCAAGCATGGTAATGACTGTGTATTTGTGGTCACGGAAATTTTTTCTAAGATGGCTATATTGGCAACCTGCAAGAAGAGCATCACGATAGAGGACATTGCCAAACTCTTCTTTGAACAAGTATGGGTACATTTTGGGATCCCATAGACTAGTATATTAGATCGGGATAGCAAGTTCTTGAGCACGTTCTGGTCAATCCTCTGGACACTCTTGGAAACCAAGCTCACCAAGTTGATTGCATTCCATTCCCATACTGATGGCCAGACTGAGGTCGTCAACATAATGATAGTGCACATACTCCGCATGTACAACTCCAAGTATCCACGAACTTGGGATGAGAGCCTCCCCTATGTGCAACATAGTTATATAAAGCTCTCCATAGCTCGACTAGTCGCAGTCCCTTTCAAGTGGGTTTAGGATTTCAACCATTGTGTCTCATTAATGTTGACATACCTCGTGCGACTACACAAACATAATCCGCACATGTATTTTCAGAGGCGGATAAAGAAACCATATTTATTGAACGTATCCAACACATCTTCCAATAGGTTCACGACATCCTGGAGAAGTCCAATGCCAAGTACAAGCAGCGACATGATCAACATCGGGTGCCACACAAGTTTCAGGTGGGCGACAAAGTTTGGTTGCACTTGTAGAAAGAACGCCTAACCAGAGCTCATTACAAAATCATACCACTCAGGTATGGTCCTTACACCATTATCAAGGTGGTGGGAAACAATTATTTTGAGCTCAACATTGCCCCATTCCTTAGCCTGCACCCATTTTTCAAAGTGGACCGCCTTCGGCCATACTTTCCACCATTATTGGACACATCAGACACTACATAACAACTCACACCAATAGAGCTAAACCCTGACTGCAAGGAACATGCCACAATTGATCAGATCATGGACATGCATATCAAGAACACTCGCCGATAGAAGGTTTAGTTGTATCGGGTTGTCAAAAATGGCCAACTCTTGCACCAAGGTAAGTGGCTCACCAAGGACCAACTTCAGTAGAAGTTTCCTCATCTCATGAAGGAACTCAACGCAATGGGGACCATTACTTCCCAAGGGGGGAGGATTAATCCAGGTGTATATTGGTGTCCACCCAACTATTCCACTTGGACCCCCACGTTTCTTTCAGTTTTTCAATTTCCTTAATTATAGCATAATTTACTATTTTTTGCAGTTTTCGGGTCCTGAACTTCCGAAGCTGTTTTAAGGCCATAAACGACGTTTTTTGGGAAAACCGAGGCCAACATTGAACATTGATAAATGTTGGCCAATTGAAAGCTGTAATACTTGGATATATATTTCTAATGAGTTATTGTGCGCGTAAAACGAAGATCATATGGAAAAGTTACGTCCCCGGGAAGTTGATGTACCAATTTACCGAAATGAAGCCCATAGTTTTGGCGCTTCATCTCTTAGGGTTAGGTTTTTGGATGTTTAGATTTTTCTAATGTTTCTCAATAATAAATAGGCCTTCACGCCTCATTGTAACACGGTTCAGAGGCATGTAGCCACCACATCTCTCCTCAGAGATAAGCTACCATCGCCTGAGCTAGTTTATTTCCATTCTGTCTGTAAGCATATTTCAGTTATTTGATATTAATGAATTTAAATTTTATTCCTGCTGCATCTCTGTGTTTATGTTTATTTTTGTATTGTATTGTGTTCCTGCATCAGTCCGGATCAAGCCAAGCCTTGACAATCTACATGTTTGCACTATTTTTATTTCAAATATTTTAAAATGCCCTATCATATTATTCCAACTAAATATGTGCATGTCATTAAAAATGGAAACAAGCATTAGCATGTATTTTAAATAGATGGGAATAATATATAAACAAATGTCTTTATTTCTTATTTTATATCAACTACTATCCTTGTGCCAATAGAGGGATGAAGCAAGACAAGGAAACTAATATCTAATCCTCTTTCAAAACTTTGCATTTTAAGTGCAAAGTGGCATCTTCAACTACATCTTCTCATTTATGTAACTACTCATGTGCATATGGGTAGGGATA
This sequence comes from Pinus albicaulis, assembly GCA_034641835.2. Taxonomy (NCBI): domain Eukaryota; kingdom Viridiplantae; phylum Streptophyta; class Pinopsida; order Pinales; family Pinaceae; genus Pinus; species Pinus albicaulis. The sequence continues at coordinate 1,547,634,947 of CM076580.1, read as the reverse complement.
TTACACTCAAATGGTGACAACGTTATTGATTTCCAATATCGTTCTCATGATGTTTATTTGAAGTTTCTTCTCCTCCACTTGGGGTAATAATCTATATTTTCCTATGCACAAAGAATGTCTTCATCCTCTTTTCACACTAAAAGTCTTGTGACTTGAATGACTCTAAGGTAGCTTTTGCCCCAATTAGTGCACATATTGGTTAATTTTACTCAAACTATTTTTTATAATCCATCTCCTTGAATAAATTTTATTTCTTTAACAAAAAATGCTATAATTTTTTTTTTAATGAATGCTTGCAGCCAAGGTTAAAAAACAAAGTTACAAAATTTGTTATCCTTGAATCTCAAACAAAAATGCTAGCTCATTATTTTCCACATGCATAGAGTTCTTAAGTCTTTAAGAATTGCATCCAAGTTGTTACTACCAGTTACGTCGTAAGGAATTTTCTCTCGGAACAACTCCCCTCCCATGCCACCTGTATCTTTGGCTGTCATTGATTTGGATGTTAAACAGTAGAAATAACTTGGGTCGTCAGATTGATTGAATGGTATTAGTTATGAAATCCTTCGACAGGTATAAGTCAGTTATTAATTAAATCCTTCCTTGCAGAGCCTGCCGCAAACAATTCTAAAAATGAGCAACGAGGTTATATATGGGTAGGGTCTGAGTCCACTGGTGTTAAAATGAGAGAGTTTTGCACTTTTTGAATCTACGGGGATGTTGTTAATGTGGAGGGGCTTCTGTATGAGCTGTGGATTTCATACTAATATCTTGCCCAGGAAGAATGTTCATTTACCCTATGCCTAGGTAGGGGACTCCGAAACTCAATAATCGGGGCAATGTGCGTGGCTGTTTCATCAGCTCATCTACGGACTCAGACTCCTCCCTTCGTGGCATGAAACAGAGACCTACACATCGATGGGATGATCATTGTTCTTGCTGGAGCAGTCTCCTATCCGTTCAAGACTGGATTTTGTCACGATGTTCACGATGTGTTCCACATTGCGCAAAACTCTGGTTGTTGTTTGTTTCATTTGGCAATGTCATAAAAGCTTGTGAACAGTTTGATAAAATAAATGAAAACAAATATTCACTTGACTCTTGCAATTGCACGAATATTTTATTACTCTACGCGAAGTCTTTCATTTCTAAACATATCGTGTAGATTGATGGATACAGAACGTGGTATCATGATGTCATCCTTCTTCTTTTGGACAAATCGTATAGTAAAATAGTTTAATTAATTTTTTTATTTAAATAATGTATTTAAAATTTAGGTTTTCAAAGTCATTTTGGTTGAGAATACATGTCTAATTATAAATCAAATATGTACTTTTGAAGCGCTAAACAATATTGTTTTAGAATGTCTAATTATAACTTCCAACTTTTTTTTTTCTAGAAACTTCTAAGATTTATATGCTAGATGAATTACAATTTTTAGACTTTTTGCAGGAAGCTTAATCATGATAATTAGCCCACCAAGCTATAGCAAATCAGTATTATTCAAAAATTCCAAAATTATTGAAAATTTTGCACAGAATTCTGTATCCACTTAGTGTTCTAAAAATGCCAAAATTATTGAAATTTTTGCAAAGAATTTTGTATCCACTTAGTGTTTGGTTTTACCCAAACCTTTAGAATGAAATATATCTATTTGCAGTTGGAGTGGCATGGACTAAGTTGTACTAATTATGTTGTTATATTTAAATATAATAGAAATGAAACGAAAGAAATATAATTGGTGAAATAAGTAAAGAAAAGATTTTGAAAAATAATTAACTTATAAAATTTGGGAAAAATAGATATACTGAATTTTATGTAAATTTATTCATTATAATTTTTGGGGGATTATTTATCTATTAATTTTATTCTAGGATGTTATTCATTGATTTGGATATATTCATTTTTGTTGTTAGAAAATGATTAAATAAATTACAATATAGAAAATTTTGTATTTATTATTATTGTTTTTTTAACTATTAATTTTATTTTGGTTTTGGGTTTTATTTTTTTTAATTCATAAAAATAAGTTTATTGGGGTATCTCAATTGGGAGTCATCGTGTTATGAAGTATTGTAAACCATAAGATTCAAGGTCCAAATTTCTAGTATATATATATATATATATATATATATATATATATATATATATAAGTGAAGTGACTTTGTTGAAACAAAGTAATTTCTAAATAAATTTTTTTACACATCATCGTATCCAAATATAGAGTACAATGTTGCACTTGGAGGGTGCCATATACAAAGTAGAAAGAATGTTATCAAGATAATTGATTGAAAAAGTAAAATTGTGAATGATTGAAAAAATTAAATTTGTGAATGATAATAAAAAAGAAATCTAAATCAACAAATAAATAAAATATAATAAATTTTTAGATGTTATAGTAGTATATAAAGAATATTTGGGAATTATTTATCTATTAATTTTATTCAAGGATGTTATTCATTGATTTTGATATATTCATTTTTGTTCTTAGAAAATGATTAAATAAATTACACTATAGAAAAATATTGTAGTATTTAATTTATTTTAACTATTAATTTTATTTTGGTTTTGAGTTTTATTTTTAAAATTCATAAAAATAAGTCCATTAGGTATCTCAATTGGGAGTCACCATGTTATACAGTGTTGTAAACCATAAAGATTCAAGGTTCAAATTTCTAGTAGATCAAACATATATATTTCAAAATTCCTTATATTAAGCATTATAAGTGAAGTGACTTTGTTGAAACAATGTAATTTCTAAAGATTTTTTTTTAACACATCATCATATCCAAATATAGAGTACAATGTTGCACTTGGATGGTGCCAAGTACAAAGTAGAAGGAATGTTTTTTTTTTTTTTTTTGACAGAAACGGTTATGTGGTATTAATATTCATCTTGGCCTGAAAGCCAGAAATCTGATTACATTGAGAATGTCTAAATCCTGATGCATCTCACTGCTAATATTGAAAATGCAGCCGAAGCTTGCAAATTTCTTCCATGACAGACTATCTAGAAATTCTATTTCAGAGATTTTCCCTAACTTAAAGATACAAACAAATTTATTTAAGAGCCAACAGTAAAACATGACAACGAACAGCTTAAGGGATAGGTTCCCAAGATTCTTCTTCGTCTTTCATCTTGACCCCGGCAGAGAGGAGGGTAGCTTTATTGGCTTCAATGTCCGCCTGTTTATTATGAGTTCTCAGCACATGGTAGTAATTCAACTTCTGAAAAGCGTTTTCCATACCCTTAATTCTGGATATCAGTCTTGCTAACTTGAGATCCGAGGCTGGGGAGTTGGAAACCATTGCGTTTATAATGATCTGGGAATCCCCTATGACATTTGCTTCACTTATATTTAAATCTTTGAGGATCTTGAGGCCTTGGTAGAGGGCCAAAGCTTAAGCTTGAACCCTGGATGAGAATCCAAGCCCCCAAGCAAAGGAATGAATTTTTTCCCCAATTGGACTTACAACAACACCTCCAGCACCAGCTTTGCCCGGATTGCCCTTTGCTGCCCCATCAAAAAAGAGAGAGTGCCTTGAATGTGAATTGAGCCAGTCTTGAAGGTCAGTTTCGGATTTCCTTATTTGCCAGTCTTTGAGAGGAGGGACGTTTCTAACTGTTGGTTGAAATTGCAAGTCAAGGGAAGATCCCCAAGCAATGTCCTGTTGGCTGAGATTGGAATCGTCTTTTATATCAGTCAAGCACTCCTTTAGATGACATTTAATCTTGATTTCTAAGACCTTGTGATTCTGTTTAATATTTCTGAAGATTCTTCTGTTTCGTTCAAGCCAGATCTGCCAACAAATAACCTTTGGAAGGACAGCCCATGCAGATTTAATAAGCTGATTTTTAGAAGGGGGGCCAGGATATCTGATTGCCCAATTGGAAAAAAGATCAGCAGTGGAACGAGGTAGCAAAAAATTGGGATCCAAATTGTGAATGAAGGAGGACTAGATCTGCTTAGAGAACTTGCATTCGAGGACTAGATGGGCAGCAGTCTCAGCATTTTCATTGCACAGCGAGCAGATGGAGGGACCATAGAACCCTTTTCTCTGCAAGATGTCATACGTAAGGATCTTGCCGTGGCAGAGGAGCCAAGCAAAGAAGTCGACTTTGGGCCATGAAGGAAAACGCCAGACCCCCTGCCAAGGTGCAGGGTTAGGGGGGACGTAAGGCCTCTCTTTCAGCTTGTCATATCCCATGGAGACAGTGTAACCTTTGGCATTCGGCCCCCAGCCTTTCACATCTTTTTTCCTCATGCGCGTGGGTGCCAAGCCATGGAGGAGGTCCAACAGCGTGGACCATTCGAGTGTCAGGTGAGCCGGCACCTCAATTCGTTTCCACCCTGCCCAGGCAGAGTCTTTCCAAAGAGAAATATCCCACAACGAACACAGCCCCTCTCTATCCATCCAGCAACGCAGTGCTCTAATGGAGGCTCTGTCTTCAATTGGGTCATTATTCATAATTTTATCAGCCCAGATATTGATCTTTTTGCCATTTCCTGGAATCCAATAGGAGTGCGCATTGATCAAGGGAGCAGCTTTAACATACAGTTTGAGAAAAGACGAATAAGGCAAATGGATTGCATTGTCTAAACAGGAGGAACGAGGACCCCTGAAATACTTTTTCCAGAGAGCCAATTGGGCCCAGCCAGGCTTGGGCGCAATGATCCTCCAAATAATCTTGGCTGCCATAGCCACGTTTTGCTGACAAAGATTTTTGAAATTCAAACCACCCTCCCTCAGAGGCTTGGAGATGGTTTCCCAGCTGATAAGGGGAATCTTGTTTTCATTCTGTTTACCTCCCTTCCAAAAAAACCTCCGCATGAATTCTTCCATTTTTTTTAAAATACCTGCCGGAGCGAGAAGCACAGCGAATTGAAATAGGGGAAGACTGGAGAGCACAGATTTAATAAGGACAGATTTGCCAGCAGTGTTGAGCCAGGAGAAGCCCCAGGCTTGGATCCTAGACTTGAATTTTTCCAGGTGAGGGAGCCAGTCTTTGCTTGTAGATTTCTTATGAAAAACAGGAAGGCCTAAATATTTAAAGGAGATCCAATTGGAGGAGGCAGCAAAACCCAAACATCTAGAAATAACGGAGAGCAATCTGGGCGGGGTGTTCCAGCTGTAGATATGGCATTTTTTCTTATTTACCACGCTGCCAGATACTTCACTGAAATCATCCAAAACTGCTTTAAATTTAGAAGCGGAGGAGAGAGAGGCAGCTCCCAAGAACAGAGTGTCGTCCGCAAATAGGGCGTGGTTTATATTTTTTACCCCTCTAGCAATACACAGTCCGTTGATATCTTGATCTTGCATCTTTTTGTCTAACAGGTAGCTGAGGACAGAGGCTTGGATGACAAAAAGCAGGGGGGAAAGAGGACACCCCTGCCTTAGCCCTCGTGAAGCTTTGAAGAACTCAGTGGCTCTTCCATTTACAAGAGGAGCGATCCAAGGCTCCGAGATGCATGCCCGGATCCATTTGATAAAATTTGCTCCAAAACCAAATTTGCTCATTACTTTTAAAAGAAAGCTATGATTTAGACGATCAAAAGCATTTGCTAAATCAAGTTTAATCACCATACCTTGCTCTTTTCGAAGAAGACTTGAGTGGATTGCTTCTTGAACAAGGGTGAAATTGTCCACGATTTGCCTTCCTTGAATGAAGCCTCCTTGATTCTCCGGAATTATTTTGGGAAGAATGAGCTTCAGTCTATTTGCAATAACTTTAGTGATAATCTTGTACCCAGTATTGCATAAGGAAATCGGGCGGAATCTGCTGAAATTGTTGGCACCTTTTTCCTTTGGTATTAGGGCTAGAAAAGCGGAGTTTGTGCTACCTCCTATTTTCTGAGCATTTTGAGACTTCTGAACCATTTTGAGCAGATCATTTTCAACAATCGACCAACAGACTTGAAGGAACCTGGCAGAGAAACCATCCGGCCCAGGGGCCTTATCCGGATCCATATCAAAGAGGGCCTTTTTAACTTCATCTTTGGTGACTTTGGCCTCAAGGATCTTATTCATACGAGGAGAAATTGCAGAAGGAATGATGTCAAGCAGATCTGAGTGTTGGTCTGAGTCCTTATCCTCACTATACAAGTTTTGAAAGTGAGAGAAGGCTGATTTTTTAATGTCTTCAAAATCCTTGAAGGTGACGTTATCCTCCTTAATCTCAGAAATAGTGTTGAAGCTTTTCCTAACTTGGGTTTGTTTGTGGAAAAAGGCAGAGTTCCTGTCCCCTGCTTTGAGCCAGAGATTTCAAGATTTTAATCTCTAGTATTCTTCCTCAGCTAGACAGGCCTTATGATAGCGTTGTTGCAAATGAGTCTCTTGATCTAAAATCTCCTCTGTGACAATAGCGTGCTCCATATGAGATTGATGGGAGGCGAGAGAGACTTTGATGTTTTTTCTTTCTGTAGCCGGGTTGGACAGGGTTTTTTCCCATCGTTTTAGATCACCCTTTACCCTTCTAAGTTTTTCCTCCCAGATATAGAAGGGAGAACCATTGACAAGCTGACTCCAACAATCTTTGACTATTTGCATGAAGTTTTATTCCTTGACCCAGAGAGGACTAAAACGGAATGGAATAGGACCCAGGTCTAGATGGGCTAGGAGTTCGAGCTTTATAGGCTTATGGTCCGAGACGCTGTTAGCAAGAATATGCATTCTGGGTTCTAAGCCTAGTAACAGAAAGGAGCTTTGAATGAAAAATCTATCTAATCTGGCAACGATATGACCAGGGCCCACTCTTTTATTAGACCAAGAGAACTTACCGGAAGAGGGTTTGATATCTAGCAAGTCCCAGTCCTGCAGGAGATCTTCTGCCCATTCCCTTGCCGGATCACGAACAGCGCTGCCACCTCTTTTTTCAGACGAGTGGAGCGTGAGAGCAATAATTATATTTTCCAGATTTGTCAGGTCTGCTTGTTGCCTTATAGTGTCCCAACATTCCTTTTTTTCCCCAACATTAACTGGAGAATATACATTGAAGAGGCAAAGGTTTTCCTTAGTATCCAGATTTTGCATTTTCAGCAGCAACCAGTGAGTATTTCTAGCCTCAAAGGTGACTACAAATTTGTTAGGGTTCCATAGAGTGCCAATCCCTCCTGAAGCGCCCCGGGCAGAGATTGCTCTTGCTTCACTTTTGAACCAAAATTTCTTGCATGCTTGCAAGAAGACTGCATCTTCCAACTTAGTCTCCTGGACGAGAAGTATGTCTGGAGTTTCTGTTCTTATTAAGCTTCTCATGGCTTCTTCCTTGACTTTACTCCCCATACCTCTACAATTCCAGGAGATGACCTTCACTATTTATGTTTCTGGAGGGCCCCCTTGGAGCCATGGGTCTGATTTTTCAACATCCTTGACTTTGAGGCAAGCAACTTTTCCAGAGTTGGTTGGCTGCCCTGTAGTTTTTCCTTGTACGTTTCCTGCTCTCTTTTCTCCCGATCTGTTTTGCGACCTCTTGTGGATCTCCTAACAGAGGCCTGAGAGTCGCCTATTTCTCCTTCCTCCTCCGAATCTTCCGGCTCCTGGACCTCTTCCTCGTCTTCAACAGGTATTCCTTTTGAGCTTTTTGCAGCACTTCCGTCTTTGGAAGACATAGAGGGAGTCCCTTTGACCGGGGATGTTGTCTTTTGTACATCCACCTCCTGGGTGTCCTCTTGGTGCGAGCTTAGGAGTTTGAACTTGTTTTCAGGAGCGGACTTGGACGGGATCTGCTGAGAAGAGGCCTGTTGGGGACCTTTGCCACTAGGGCCTCCCAGCTTTTGAGCCTTATGGGAGGTTTTGGAGCGCTTGACTTGATTCCATCCGTCCTCCTTCCCTTGTACAACCTCGTTGTTGGATGGACAGCCTCTAGCGAAGTGGCCATAGACATGGCATTTCCGGCATTTGAAGGGCAGCTGCTCATAGTCCAGTTTCTGCACATGCATCCAGCTTCCGACTTTGATTTTGATGGCCTCTGATAGCCCAACCTCCAGATCTACTTCCACGCAGATCCTGGCGCAGTCATACTGGTCCTTGTTGTTTGCTCGATCGATGAACTTCCCAAGGGCATTTCCAATATGCATCAGAGAATCCCAATTCCAGCAGTGGACTGGCAGATTTGGGAGTCTCACCCACACCGGGACTGCTTTGGGTACATCCACAGCAGGGTCGAAGTCTGGAGTCCACTTATTTAGATACAAACCCTGAGGGCCCATGAAGTAGGGGCCGTTCTGGAAGATCAGATCTTTGTCATCTTTTGAAGTGAACTCGAAAAGAAAGTAACCTCTCCCCAAAAAATAAGAAGTAACGCTTTCTTTGATCAGAGGCGCCCAGTTTCTGTTGACCCAGCTCTCAGTGGTTTTGGGAGATGGCCAAAGCCCTGTGAACTGGCCTATGAGGGCTCGTTCAGCCAGTGATAAAGCAACCTGGATCGGAGTCTCTGGTGGAAGAGAGATCTCAGGTATTTCATCAATTTTCTTAACAAATTTCGCAGCTTCAACATTCTTCTTCTTAGGAAGCCCTGCCAATAAGTGATCAAAAGCCTCAGCCGAAGAGGGTGGGGGGGGGGGGCGGACGAGGCCCCTGGGGAGAGCCCAGCCCCTCCATGGGCGCAAGCCCTAGCAAGAACGCGGCCCGGATCAATGCGCAGACAACATAATTGCTGAATTTTTATTGTTGTTCCAGCACTTATTTACTATCTCCCTTCCTAGCAAAGAGAAACGTCGCAACCAGAGGTCAGAGGTGCAGACCAAAGCCGTGACAGAGAAGAGCACAAAAGGGGGCTCCAACCAAGCAGCGACAGAAGCAGGAGGCCCTGCCAGAGCAGGCGCAGCCACAGAGGCTGCAGCGCGCAGGTAGAGCGGCTAGGGTTTGCAGGGGCTTTCTGTCGTTGCGAAAATTCCGAGGAAACTATATTACAAAGTAGAAGGAATGTTATCAAGATAATTGATTGAAAAAATAAATTTGTGAATGATAATAAAAATGAAATCTAAATCAACAAATTAATAAAATATAATAAATTTTTAGATGTTATAGTCATATATAAGGAATATCCCCTTAAGTTTCATCATCTTAAACACTATAACTAATTTGAAATAAAATTTATGACTAATTTGAAATTAGAAAGGTTTGAACATGAAAAAAATATGCTTCATGAGATAAGGGATAAGGGATGTAAAAGAATTATCATTCTTAGAGAAATAAATAGAGTATGTCACTTAACTTGTAGGAATGGTGTGTCTTTTGAGCTTCATAGGGGAAACTCTATGAGGAGTCTTCAAAGTTCTTAGAAAAATCCTTCAAGAAAGTCATAAGGGAACTCATATTTTTCATGGAAATATCAGGGATTTGATATTCATATAGACAAGTGTGACTTGCAAAATTTGAGCTACACAATGAAAGAAATGAATATCACATTGCAACTATGCAAATGAATACAAAACATAATATGTAGCAAAATTCTCCATTATCGTGTATTAAATCAAGTTAGTATTTCTCTTGAACCTTATACATTTACAGAGATAATTCTTACATACCTTGGTTCCCTCCTACTCACTATCATAAAAAATATGAAAATAAATTATATTGAGACTAGTATCCACATGGTTTAATTCTTGGATCCTTCATATATGTCCAATTGTTGTAGAAAAAAATCTTGTAGATAAGACGATATTTTATTTGATCTAATGAGATCATAGACAAAGAGGATGATAGATCACTACACAAAATCCCTCTAGATCTATTGTAATCAATATAATTCCTTGCTATGAGAAGAAGTGTCATGGCACATATCATTTTCTTGAAGGTTGTTCTCATGTGATTTGATTGATGTAACTCTCAAGATTTAATGCTCCAACTCCTATCACTGGCTACCTACACACATAGAAAAGAAATGCCATTCTTAACCTTCTAAAGAAAGTAGGAATCATGATTACAACTAAATTTAACCTATTATACTGAACAAAAATTAGAGATAGTATATGGAATTGAATACAACATATGATGGAGGGATAAATCATGTAGATCCATGTTAATATAAAGAGAATATAATTATAACACCCATATTATACCTTGATCCTTGGTTGAAAATCCTCCTTGTTCCTTGTCCCTTAAGACACCTTCCTTAGTTAGTGACTCTATTGCAACAAAATTTCCACTTTTAAATTTTAGGTATGCTTTGTGGAAATAATTTACAAGAGATTTGAGATAGGCTTGATTGAATATGAATTAGGTGGATACAAGGCATGTGAACCATGCTTATCTTCCAATCTAACATCTTGTTGAAATAATTTACAAGAGATTGGAGATAGGCTTGATTGCATATGAATTAGGTGGATACAGGGCATGTGAACCAATAAATTGCAATTCATAGATATGTTCCATGCTCAATTATCATATTTTTTCTAAGTTATAATGGATATTTTCCCTATTATGATATTTTTTCTCATGTTCCACACTCAATTATCAACTTTTCCTAATTCAATACAAATGTTTTTTCCATTATGAGTTTTTCTAATTATGGAAAAAAATTAATTCATATGAAATTGTGACCAAATAATTACTCTATTTTGAAATAATTATGAGAAATTACTCAATTATCTAATTTTAGCCTCATAACATCTAGTAAATTCCTTGCAAGGCCTATGGTGATAAATATAATTATAACATATGCTCGCTGATGTATAGTGTCAAAAAAGGAGCTAATGGCTAAAATACATTAATAAATTCATCGTGAGTAGAGCCGCATATGCAAGCATATATTGGATCAAGGACCTCGAAGTACCTACACAACTAGTCATCAACCAATTAGATATATAAATCATCCACGAGGTAGGCATACTCATTCTCAGTAAAAGAGAGAGAAAGTCATGACCACTGGTAAAATATGTTGTGTTTCCATGTAATAATATGCAATACCATGGCCACTAGAAAGTACATGGGGGATCCATGCCATAAAAGAGATCATAGTGACGAGAAGATATAATGTGGATCTATGTCACATTATCTAGCACCAATGAGGGTTCTATGTAATGTGGATCTATGTCACAGTATCTAGCACCAATGAGAGTGCTAATGTAGCCTTCAAATGTTTTCAAATAATAATGATATACCACACCAAGTAGAAAAATGAGCAATTTCCACCTAGGCCCTATGTCTTTAGTCCAAACCTCTCAATGGTATGATTCTACAATATATGAATATGAGATGTAATGTCAAGTATAAAAGAAACTACTTTAGTACCATTTAATGAGGAAAACCATTAATGGACACAATGGGACCCACCAATGATAGAAATGGACCTGAGAATACCTAGTATAATTTATTTTATTTTATTTTTCTAAATAAGACTAATTCTATTAAGAAAAACATATAGTGCAATCAGAGCTTGCCAATAGGCGAATCAAATAAGCAGGGGAGCCCGAAATGACACACTATCAACCTCGGTCCCATGTAGCAACCATGGAATAAGCAAAAAGAGAACAAGGGTGACAGAAAATGTAGAGCGAGACAAAGGGATCTACCTAGAGTGGGCAGAATCTTCCAAACGACATTTTTTCCCTTTCTTCTTACTGACTTTGACCCAGCCATTGTGACTTGGCTGGGCAGGAACCAATTGTAGACTGTTATGCGCTAAAGGAGGAGGCTCCTTATCTGAATCGGAGGAAGAAGACTCGTGCAAGCATTTCAGGGGAATCAGAGGTGCAGAGAGATCCTCGTGGTTGGCCGCGAGCGGGTCCTTCGGGGCTCAGCAGTCTTTCCTTCCGCTTCCATTTCCTCCTCATCTGAGCTAAAGGAGTCTATGTCATCCATGGGAGGTGGATCACATGGTTTCCAACTCTTGGATTTGGAATTGCGGTTAATATTATTCTTTTTGTTGAGAAACGTGGCACATGTGTTTTGGAGATGCCCCGTCTGATGGCAATGGCGACACCGGAAGGCAGTGTTCTCATAGTCTAAAGTTTGTGTCCAGTGGAAGTCCCCAACTCTGAGGTTGATTTGATCGGGCAGTCCTTTGTTTAAGTCTATTTATACGCAGATTTTGCTGAAAGTATAGATACCTTTCTCCCCTCTAGAAGTATCTATAGCCAGGAAGCGGCCCAATGTGTTCCCAATCCCTTGGAAGACTGAGAAGTGCCATAAATGTGGCGGAAGGTTTGGGAGACGGACCCAAATGGGAAGCTTGGTGATGACTGTAAAGGTGGGGTCAAAATCTGGGAACTAGGGGGTGAGAAAAAGCCCCGCTGTTCCCCAGAACCATGGGCCTCCTATTAAGGCTTTCTGATAATCTTCGTTGAAAGCAAACGTTACAATGAAGAAACCCTTTGAGCAGAGGAAGACTTTGCAGTTGTTTGTCCATTTGGAGTGGATCCATTGGTATAGATCTGCTATTTGAGGCCATAGGCCATTAAACCTGCAAATGATGGCGATTTCTGCAAATGTCTGGAATTGATCATCCAACGATGGATGGGAGATTTCGACAAAGGGGACTTCCTCCATCTTATCCACCAAGAAAGGCTTGGGAGCCTCAGCTGGCTGGGCGGTTCTCTTGGGCTGTTGTGCATGGACCGCATCTTTGTAGGAGAAAGCAGGAGAAGGGGAGGGCTGCCCAGATGCCCCTCCTCTCAGGCGCAGGGTAAGCACAACCGAAGCATCTTTATTAGTGCTGTAAAAGGAAAGGGAAAAGGGGGCTTCAAGTTGTTTACCTTTATAAAGCAGTATTTGAAGTGCCGAGGGAATCCCTAACCTGCATTCAAGATTGCTTGAGAGATCTTGCACCAGATCTGTAGCTTGCACCCAGTGCAGCATGGTTATGCTAGATGGAGGCGAGATATGGATCTGGTAAGAAGAAAGGTAATAATCTGAAAGCCCTTTCCGGCCAGTGCAGATTTTTGCTTGTACTGTGCATGAAGCGTTTATTCCTAGATCCGTGAAGCATGTCTGGGATTTTTCAAGGGGCCTCGATGCGTCAACGCCCCGAGCTTGAATATCCGTAGAGCATTTCAACTGCAGACCCTCGATGGTGAAGTGTTCGGCTTTTCTGCCTATGTGGACAGCCTTGTTCCTCTACGCTAATGTGCCGATTGGGAGGGGATCGCCTTTTGTCTAGATCCGGATCCCGACATTATAGCTTCTAGGGATCCGGATCCTGACATTATTGCTTCTGGGGGTAGCGGCTTGAGCCATAGCCAAGGCTACGTTTGATTTTTCGGTGAGGCTCATATTTGCAGTTGCGCCCAAACCCACCGTGCTGTAGGCAGCCGCGAAGAAGCTTGGAGCAGGGAGCCTGGGCGGGACTTCGCAGGGCGCCGCATCAATGTTTTTCTTTGGAGTATTGAGAACCCCTACAATGTCGCCAACCACAGCATCCTCGCGGTCAAAGGTGAAAACGGCAGGGACAGGTAGTGCAGGAGCTGGATCTGCACTTTCGTTGTTGGCAGCAGAGCCGAGCATAACCCTAGCGGCGACCATTCTTCAGAGTTCTTACAGTGCCTAGTATAATTTATTAATTGTGAATAGATGAGATGAATTCGAACACTCCTATAATCAAGTGATAAAGGACCAATGAGTTAAACCCATTATTGATGATTAGGATAAATGATTACGAGATTGCATATTGTACATGGCTTCATTAATACATATGTTAATTTTTACACTTGACAAATACTCCATGGAGTTAAGTGCATCTGCATATGAAAAAAAAAGGGTGCTTAATTTTTACACTTGACAAATACTCCATGGAGTTAAGTGCATATAAATATGAAAAAAAGGGTACTTTGACATGGAGGCCTTGCATGAAGGCTTTCTTACAAGGAATGTGGTTTAATTTGAGACGGTAAAAACATGACTTTACTTTCATATTCCATTCTCCATCAATGCCTGTTGAATCAAAAGCCCTCATAAATAACCACCCAATGTTGCCTCAAGCTGGGGTACTCTCATATGAAATCTTTCTCTTTAGGTACCACTATCATTTCTTAAACATATTTGGTTGTTGTGTAGCCACAAGTTCCTTGCCTTTATACATTGCAACTTTCCCATAGTTCATAACCTTGTAATATGTGCAAAAACTACATGAAATGTTCATCTCACTGCTTTTTAAGGAAATACTCAATTTCTTCTTGGTCACTGAACTTTTGGACTTCTTGATGCAACTTTCCCATTTTTCATAACGTTGTAATATATGCAAAAACTACATGCAATGTTCATCTCATCATTTTCAAGGAAATACTCAATTTCTTCTTGGTTAGTGATCTTTTAGACTTCTTTATCATAATATAAAAAATTTACATAATCGTTCTTTCATGTTTGCAATATCAACACAAAACATATTAGAAGAATCAAAATTTCCACATGCACCTTATGCAATGGTGATTTACCTTCAACTCCACTTTTCTAGAAATTATCCCCTTCCTATTTTCTTCTAGCATGCACACAACCACCTACCCTCTTTGCTCATAATTGAATTTCTCCACAAAAATTTGGGAACACTCTTTCTAGATATTATTACATGCATCGTGATGGCTAAAGGTGGAGACACATGAAGATTTAGAAGGGATGTTAACTACAATAATCTGGGTGGAATCAAGACAACATGTTGCCTTGATTTCTTGACAATGCCCATATAAATGGAATGTACCCAACAAAACCTGTACTATGAGAAAGTTCATCCCCAATGAAACAAATCTAGGTTATAAAAGCTTTCTTTGAAATTCTCAAAATGTATTCCTTTCGTCAATGCCAACTCAACTCCAAGCAACCAAAACCATGGTTGTCATGGACACTCTTTCAATAAATTATGGAGATGAAGAGCACTTGGGAGAGAGAGATGAGACTAAGTGGACTAATCATGGAAGAGCATTGGAAGCCTTTTAAAGGCTTTATGCAAAGTTTTTTCTCGCATAAATGTTGGTAATTAAATAAAATTGCATACATTTTTTTCTTCTATCTTCTATGTTATCTTTTCCTACGCTCTTGCCTTACAGTGTTTCCTTTGCAACATGTGGTGCAATTGCTAGTATATTTTTTGTAAAAAAGTTCCTAAGATACAAAATGCTTTGCAATACATAGCATTTAACTAAATGCATGATAACATTGTGCTTCTTCAGCCCAGCATTGGTTGGATTTGGTTCTTGGTTGTCATTTTCCATGTCCTCAAGCATTTGATGCATAGTTCTCCTCTCCTCAAAAGATGTATACAATTGGTTGACATCCTCAATGTCAATGATGGTTTTTTCTGAAATGCGGAGTAGGTTCTCGACCATCTGACACTCCATTTCCAAAGAGTTGATTTGTAGTTTTTTCCATGCCAAAGATGCCATAATTATGGAATTATAAGTTGAACAATAATGTTCATTCTCATGAAGCTTTGTGGTGGTAAAGATAATGAAGGTTATGCTATAGTGGATGAACTCTTCATGCTTATGGAGGGCTCTCCAATGTGCTGAGTCTCCCTAGAATGCACAAAATTGGTAAATAATGGGCCTGCTAGTTTTTCTCATAAAATAAGTTAAACGTGGACACTAGAAATACCTTGTTGCTTTCCTAATCAACCAAGAGGAAAACACAAAGAAAAGCATGGTGAGATCACCAAAACCACCAAAAAAGAAATTCTGCCAACAAATAGGAAAATTGTCCACACCATGGACACCACATGAATATTGTGGACCTTTGATCTCAGAGACACAATTGGCTCTCAAATACAACTAAAAAATTCAATGCATGAGGGCCAATATCCAATAACAAGAGCCATAACCCCTTAAACTTAAATTCTAGAGAATCATCCATATATAAGGGTAGACACTTACCAAACTATGGTGTTGTATCCCCTACAACACCCTCCAAAAAAACGCACTTCAAATTTTTTGGAGCCCCTTGAACTTAGAAAGAAGCCAAGTAATGAATCCATAAGGCCAAGTCGCAAAGTCGCAAAATTCCTTTTTTAGAAAAATTGCGACCCTGCGACCTTGCGACCTAAGGGTCGCAAGGTCGCAAGGTCGCTAAGTCGCAAAGTTAAACTTTTGATGAAAACTGCGACCTTGCGACCCCGTGACCCCCAGGTCGCGAGGTCGCAACGTCGTGAGGTCGCAAAAACTCCAATTTTAATGAAAAGTGCGACCCTGCGACCTTGCGACCCCAGGTCGCGAGGTCGCAAGGTCGCGAGGTCGCAAAACTCTGAAATAACTAGATTTGCGACCCAGCGACCCCGCATTAAATGCTCGCACGTGCGACCTTTTATATAAAGGAGGTCGCTAGGTCGCATTTTTCACATTCAGCGAATTGAAAGAAAACGTCTCTGACAGCTCGACTGGCGCGATTTTCCCAGGTAAGTTGCCATTTCCCTCCTGTTTTTTCCATTATGAGCATTTCTTACCAAACCCATGTCTTCTTAGGCCTTTAAATTGCCCCCTGCAGGAGCTTTTACATTTTTGTTTCAGTTTAGGATTGTTTATAACCCTGCTTTCACCACAACTGCCCAAGCTCACCACATTTCCTGTTCAGTTTTTCATGGCCTTGTCCCCTGCTCCCAAAGCCACCCCTCAACTCTACCTGGCCCCTTTTAGCCTTATAATTTTCCAGTTAGAGGGAGAAAACCTTCACGTCGCGCGCGCCCAAAACCCCCCAGCAAGCCCTAGCGTGACCTGCGACCCAACGACCTAGTCGCAAGGTCGCATTCTCTTCGGATTTTGGAATTTGCGACCCAGTGACCCAGCGACCTAGTCGCGAGGTCACAAGGTCGCATTCTCTTCAGATTTTGGAATTTGCGACCCAGCAACCCAGCGACCTAGTCGCAAGGTCGCATTTCCCAATTTTTTCAGAGAGTTGCGACCCAATGACCTGGTCGCAAGGTCGCATTTTCCTCTATTTTCGTAATTTACGACCCCGCGACCCTGCGACCTAGTCGCAAGGTCGCACCTGGGTCTTTTCTTGCAATCTGTGACCCTGCGACCCAATAAACCAGTGACCCAGTTTTACATGTGTCTCAGCTAAACTTCACTGATAAACTGTAATTGGCTTTATATCATCATGTCGTTCTTATCTTGGGGTTCCTTTATGAATTTAACAGGTGAACTTGAAGGAGACATGGAGTGTATACCTGTTCTCTCGGATTCTAGCGACATGGCACCCCTAGTGTCCCGGAGGAAGGACAAGCAAGTGGTGGAAGAAGTTGAGGAGCTGGACATGCTATCCCCACCCCCGATATACAGGGATACACTATGTACATTTTCAAAAGAAGACAGCATGCGATGGTACCAAGTGTATCATGAGTTCGCCATACCGGAAGAGGAATTCCCAGAAGATCTCCCAGACCGGGAAATATACTTAAACGTCAAAAGGTCCAAACTACATCTCACAGGGGCGCATCCGGCCATATTTCCATGCCCAGAGGTTATAGACTGGATCATACAGAGAACAGACCCTAAGAAGTTCGTGATCTGAGACAGCGAAGGCAAGGCTTTCGCAACGCTCGTAGGCTCGAACGCCCACCTCTATTACTCATTGCCTCGCCCAGAAGAGTACTTCACACAAGAATGGGCTCTTGCTCACGCAGTCCCTGTAGTTGACACTATTAGATAATGGTGGGAGGAGCCCGAGAAATTTAAAGTCAAGAAAGACCAAGAATATCTGGTGGCTAGCCTGAGAAAGGTTTATAAATTAGTAGCCGCCATGCTTTGCAGACTGTACGGGCGCCCTGATTGCTCCACCTTCAACGGCACTTGGGCTACGATCATGGAATATGTAACGGCGCATGGCACCCGTTTCAACTGGGCTGGCATATTGATGACTTCAATGCAGACAAACTTGTCCTTGGCATTGGCCCCAGATGATGGAATGCCTGCCGAATTCTACATGGCTTCTTACCTACTGGATGTTGTCTACGTGAGGTTACACTTTGAGGGATGGGCACACAACTGGGATTTCGCGCAGACCCGTGCAATTCATCTGCAAATCAAGGTATTTTGGGAGTCCAGGTACAAACAGGATATAGAGCAAATCTCCCAAGTATTTATCCCTGCTCTATATAGAAGACTATTTGGCCAAGACGCCCCTTGCATGTCTTGGCGGGCCAGAGAGACTCTAGGCCAAGTGGCACATTGGTTCCCTTTCGCCGGATATACTTTCATCCGAGTCTTTGGATCTTTCAGGGCACCACATGCTATGCCTCGCTTTGTGACCGAAAAAATGCTCATTCAGGAGGTATGCTTTCAAATGTCCCAGGGCTTCTCCAGTGTCCTGTCTAAAGGTAAAAAGAAGCCATGGCCCACACTACCCCTCACCATCGGCGCATGCACAGTTAAAGACTTCAAAGAGGTAGCAGCAGAGGGAGAAGAGATGAAAAGTTATCACCTTGGAGCGCTAGAGCACCGAACATATGACCCGGAGAGAATAGTTCCTGAACACTGCAAGAAAGCTAAATTCAAATGGAACTACCAGCATATAGAGCGCCCGGGAGAAGACGAAAGAAGGAACTGGTACAACGCCAAGAGACAATTTGCTCCGGAGGCAGACTTTGGCCAAGAGGATCCGGATGATCAGAGCCTGGAAGACAGGAGTCGTCGGTTGGGAGGTGCCTCTTCCTCTCTACCCAAAAAGTCTCGGACCAGCACAGGGCTTATTACATCTATCCAACATAAAGAAGCAGAGGCAAAATCCCAGCAAGAAAGAGAAAATAAAATAAAGGAGGACGAGGAAGAACACAAGAAGAATTCGAAGGCAACGCAGAAGAAGAAGCAGGCCGAGGAGGCCAGGAAAGAAAAGGAAGAGAAGGAAGCACAGGCCGCAGTAGAACGGGCACTCAAGGCAGAGCTGGACAGAGCAGAAGCTGAACGCTAAAAGAAGGCAGAACAGGCTGCTGCAGCCGAGCGAAAGAGGAAGGCCGAAATAGAAGCAGCAGCAGAAACTGAACGCCGGCGAAAAGAAGAGGAAGAAAAGAATAGAGAAGAAAAAGAGGATGAAATGATAGAAGACATTGAGGTAAGTCCCCTCGAGATACCTCCGGGCAGTACCAAGCTCTCTGATGTTAGTTCCCCCCAGGGGCAGGAAGAGGAGGTATTCGACCTCACTAGACTCACATTTGATCAATTCTCTTTCAAAATCCGGCAAGAGAAAAGAAGGTCTCTGGCACAAAGTCCCTCCGCCACATCCACAGTTGCAACAGGCAAAGACATATTCCTTGATACCAGGACTAATCCCGTGATGATAGCATCGGCAAGCACGGCTTTCGCCGCAGCTACGGAAGAAAATGTAACCAGAATGAGTAGAGAAATAGTATCCCTGCAAAATAGACTACAAGCAGCCGAGCAGCGGGAGAAAAAGGCAGAACAGGAGAAATCAGAGTTGAAGGCAGAAGTTCAACAACTCCGAAACCAGACTCCCCCGGTCAATGAAGTCCCACTAGCCATTCTAAAAGAGTGTGATGTGTTAGAAGCAACCATGAGGCAGGTGTATGGAGAAATGTTCACCATCAAACAAACAGTCGCCCCATTGGTAAGAGCACAAGCAGAAACTAAGCAAAAGCATGAGCAGCTCAAGGAGGCCTCGCAGACCTTAGACATAATGATGGACTGGACAGTGCGATACCCTCGGGCACCTGAGAATTTGCCCAAGAGGGATTGGATTCATACACAGGATGCTAAGGTCCAGCTTCGCATGGCAATACAGTCTAAGGACAAATTATCCAAGGACCTAGACAAAGTAATGTCTTCCTACAACCACCTGATCAGCGGCATCGACTCGATGCACACTCTTCACCACATTCCTTCGCTTGGGGCATTGGACGAAGAGAAAGCCTGGGACAAGTGGATCAAGAAATCCAGTCATTTCTGCAGCCTATCAAGTAAGCTGCTGCCGCTCCCGAGCCTGTAGCATCTCAAGAACATCTGGATCAGTTTCTTACCACTCCAGTTCGGGTTTATACCAAACTTTCCTCTCTTTCCAACCAGATCTCACAAAAAAGGGAAACTCTAGTTCCAAATGCTTTGGAATGCATGCATCGGTTGAAAGAGGAGGTCCCTCTTGTTTCCCCCATAGTGGCAGAGTACCAGACATGGCAAGGTTTCCTCAAAGAGTAGCAGATTGACGCCACTGACCTCACCATTGCGCGTCCATCTCCGTAGCCCAGTAGCAGCAAGTCATTAGCAGCAGTTAGAGGCAGGTCGCAGGTCGCACCGCCTGGGTAAGTTGCAGGTCGCATTGCCTATCCAGGTCGCAAGTCGCAGGGGTCGCAATCTCTTCCAGGTCGCGAGGAAACTCAACAGGCAGGCAGGCGAAAAGTCGGGAAGCCCAAAGGGAAAGTTTTGTGCTATAAAACTCCCTACGGGGAAAGAACACGAGGGATTTTTCTTTTTGGAGACTCAAGAGCTACATAGCATTGTATTGAAAGATTATACTCTTGTGCATATGAATACATATACTTGTTAAAACCCCTTTGTCGGATGATGTGTTTTGCTGTGACAACACTGTGTGTATTCCGTGTATAGTTTCAGAACATCCTATGATTAATGAAACTGCACTCTCAATGGCATCATTTACGCATTATGGTTATCTGTGTTAATGATGTTCAGTTTTCATTGATTTCTTAATGAATGTTAATACCTTTGTCTATTAGCATTTCGTTTTATCTTTTAGGAAGTAAAGGGGGATCTCGCCATAAAGAACTATTTCTTTTGTGGTCAGATACCTTACAAGCATAACCCCAAAGATGTGCCGCTAACTGCACCTCCTTGGGCGTATATGTTTTATTTATTTGCTCGCTACGCATAGTGTTGTGGACATGTTCAATGCATCAATCATGTATTTTGTATCATGTGAATAAGTGTGTGTTCGCAGGGTCAATCAGGTTCTTTTGAGACTGAAGGGGAAAGTGACTTAAGCGGTAGCCGGACCCACACCCCAGACGGGATCTCTATTCCAAACGGTTCAAGGTCTAATTGGGACTTTCTACCGGGGAGATCCCCTACTGTTGGCCGGACATATTTTCCCGTCAACATATGGCTATTACTCCTATCTACAAAATGTGCATCCATGACCAATTTCATTATCCCACCACAATTAAACAAATCCACAAAAAAACATTCATACAACATGCCAGACTTAAGAGTGTGCACACAAAATGGTGATCTACAAATATTGTTGAATCCCTTCACTGCATGCAATCCATCTATCTTGTTTGTGCACCACTTTGTAAATTAACATGACGATGCAAGTATGTTTTCATAACAATGTAAACTTTAATTAATGTGAAGGTACAATTCATGATTTGATAATGAGGTAGACTAGGGGATGGGTTGAAAGTATACCATTTCCGTAGTATCCCTTCTCAAAGTTGCGAGGTCTGATTGGTTTGATTTTTCGTTCAGTAGTTTTGATCTTTAAAAATTTGGAAGAAAGAATTATTTTGGTAACAATTAGCTTCTTTACAAGATCAAGCCATAATGGAGGTGATCTTGTTATCATAAGGGAGGGATTTCAAAACCATTGGATTAATTACTAAGCTAAAATCCACAATAACTAATAGACTCCTTATTCCCATTTCAAATGCAAGGGGTAGGCCCTAAAGAAGAGTGTTACCTTCAACCTACCTATTCAAATATTCTCCAAGACCCCATGCCAAGTTTGTTTCCAGGTATCCTCCAAGGCAAAGAATGATCCCCCCCCCCCAAAAAAAAAAACTCGTGACCCCAAGTTTTAAGCACTAACAAGCATGCCACATGAACCTTGATGTTTTGATATCAAGGTTCCAGGGTTAGCATATTTTATGGCATGTTTGTTTGGCACCTAAGACTTATTAATGCTTTTGTAGAAGTAAGCTAATCTCGCAGCAAAACGACCTTTTCTTCTCCTTTCTCGGAAATAAGTGCCCAAGGAAAACTCCTAATGTACCCACTTGATGAAATGATCTAATTTCTAGCCATAAAATGACACGAATCTAGTGGAAATTTCAAACACAAGAAAAGTTTTATCAACAATAAAAAATCTATGCATGATGGAACAATGTCCTTAAAGGTTTTATCGGATTCTAAATTGACTAAAATGATCAAAATTTTCAATAAATGGAACTTTGAAATATTTATTATCAAATATAATAATTATAAAAAATAATTACAAAATTACATAAATCCAATTTATATAAACATTATATATATATATATATATATTTAAAAACAAAATTTTAATTTTATTATTATAGAAAACCAAGTATTGGAAACCAATTATATATATATATATATATATATATATATATATATATATATATATATTAAAAGAACAAAATTTAAATATTATTATTATAGAAAACTAACTATCTTCAACCTGGCTATTCAAAGATTCTCCAAGACCCCATGCAATGTTTGTTTTGAGGTATCCTCTAAGACAAAGAATGATCCCCACCCCCCCAAAAGAAAAAAATTGTGACCCCAAGTTTTAAGCAGTAGCAAACATGCCACATGAACCTTGATGTTTTGATATCAAGGTTCGACGGTTAGCATATTTTATGGCATGCTTGTTTGGAACTTAAGACTTGTTAATGCTTTTGTAGAAGTAAGCTAATCTCATAGCAAAATGACCTTTTCTTCTCCTTTATGGGAAATAAGTGCCCAAGGAAAACCCCCCAATGTACTTCCCATCATTTCAAGGAGGGACATGTCACAATTGTGGGATTTGAACTTGGGCAGATAAAATAAATAACCTTTCTTGCCCAACCACTTGAGTTAATCCCACTTGATGAAATGACCTCATTTCTAATCATAAAATGACATGAGTCTAGTGGAAATTTCAAACACCAGAAAAGTTTTATTAACAATCCAAAGTCTTTGCATGATGGAACAATATCCTTAAAGACTTTACCCAATTATAATTTGACTAAAATTATCATTTTTTGTTTTTTTTTAAAGTTTGGTAGTACCTTTCTATTAATCATTTATAAAGCAGGTTACAGAATGAATATCCAGTGGCCTTAACCTGCCCGAAGGAAACCAGGTCTGTTGGCCACCCAATAACATTATAGGCCATAAAAAACATAAACAGTTTGAGTTTGTGCATCCAAGCTTTATAAACTATCATATCTATTACCCTTCTATATTTACATCTGACAAAGTAAATGCTATCCAACCAGATCATTTAGAACAAAAAAATCAGAAACTTCAGAATTAACATGACTTCCTGGCAGTTAACCATCAGATGATTCTACTGGGGCAGGGTCCTTTGCGCTTGACCATGGCATTTCAATTTGGTGCATGCCTTGAATCTTTCTTTCGATTCGGGCAAGGCAGATGTTTTGGTGGTGCAGCTGCAACTATACAGACTGGATGTCTCGTTAAATATCCTTGAGGCTCGGCTCGACTTGCTGGGGGCCTTCAACATTCTGGGTTTCCAGCATGGCTTTCGCCAGCAAACTCTTCATTACCCAGTATAAGTGGAATGACTTCCTGAACAGAGTCAAGCTTCAACGATTTTGCCCAGGGTCCAATACCAAAGGTGCCCAGTCCTTCGTTAAAGGCGGTTCTGCTGCCGCCTTGGCGTTCAATTCAGCTTCCCATTTTGATATAGGGGCATTAGGCTAAAGAAAATTCCATGTATTTTATTTAACCTAGGGGTTTTATGTTTTTAAGGGAGTTGGTTTTTATGTAATGATTTGAGTGATTTTAATGATTTTAATTAAATATGTGAGGAAATTGTAAATGTTCTCGAATGTTTGAGAACATGAGAGTGCATAAAGATTTAGCGATTTAGGGATTAATTAGAAATCCTAAATTAGAGTTTGTTTCATTATTTTTGGGATGAAAGAGGATCCTTAGGGATTAAATAGGATTCATAGGAATTGTTGAGAAATTACGGGAACTGAAAAACAAAAATATTTCCAAGGCTTTTTGTATAAAATGTAAGCCTCAAAGGCATAAAAAAAAACAGAGATTGGAGAGACTGCAAGGTAGAATAGGAACAGGGTTTTGATTGTAAGCCTTCGGACAATTGTAGAAGAGGCCACTGATTGAATATTAGGCGGAGGAGGAAGATTTCCTATGTAAGTTTTGATTTAATACAAAAAACTCGATTTTTGAGTTTATATTCATTTATGAATTATAAAGTTTGCAGGTGAAATTGGGTTACAGGATTTATGGATGTGTGTATGTAACAAAGCCTGCACTTGGATGATTCGAGAATACTTGAAAGAATTTGTTATTAGAGGATCGTGTGGAAATTCAGGTTCTAACTGAATTCTGGATAGATTGCATATGTGAATCGATCACAGAATGGATCGATTTCACATCATAGTATTCTTATTGATGTAACTTGATACAGGGCAGGACACAAATGCCAGGTATCGCATAAAGAGAGGGAGGTATTACACATTTGATTGTGTAAATACAATACAGCAAGGTCAGAGTTTTGAAATCGTATTTGACTCTCATTGTATTCACAAACAATGGATTTGGACCATTGCAGATGAGCATTTAGAGGTTAAAGCTATGCGTTGGTTGAATGCAAATGAGGTTTTGAAGATACGTGAACAATATTACAGTTCACAAGTGGGATGTTCGAACCTTGAATAGCACGAGGGAACAACATAAGCAAATACGCAGAGGAATTTAAAGCCTATTATAATGAATGTTGGATAAGAACGATTGTTAATGGCGGTTGAACCTTAGAAAGGGTTTGAACCTATTTGTAGGTTTGAATTGAAGACAACGATGGCTCGCTTTAAATGCGTAGGCATGTATTGAAGAAAGGTTGGAAGCCGATCCTGTTCGAATTTATGAAGCCCGTAATGAAGAATTGAAGGCGGATCTTCAAAGGAAAAAGCGATGGTTCGTTGAACAATAAAAAGCTAAGGTGGATTTAAAAAACCCACAGATGGGTTTCACGCTGGTAAAAGATGGTAAATGGTTTCATTGTGAAATCACGCGATAAAGGCCAGCGCTTGACACGTGGCATGGGTGGTATTTAAAAACCATGAGTTTCGCATGAGTTTGTGTGATAACCTCCGGAGGGCGAACGAATGCAACATCCGTTGGATGTTCTGATCTCATGATCGGACGGTGTTGCATCGTGAAGCTGCGTGGATTAATGAGAGGTATGGTAATAATGTTGTGGGCCCAAATATTATATTGATGTGTCAATTGAAATCAATATATGAAATAAATTGGCATGGCTCGAAAATATATTTGGTGAACGAACTTTCATATATGTTGGTGCTAGCATTTTAATCCAAGGTCGAAGGGTTTATATAATGTTTGTTGACATTTGGATTGGTTAACATTTATATGTATTGACTATTGTTTACCCAAGTCGAGCTTGGATAAGAATTGAGATGATAAAGCCGTGGCAGATGCATGCATTCCGATTTCCATAAGGTGAGGGCCAAAGTTTGAGACTTGGTTTTAATTGAAATTCGAATATTCATAAGATGAGTTTGACTATGGTTACAACCATAAGTTTTAAACACAAAGCTTCCACATAAGAATTTGTAATCTGGGTTGTATTATATAGTTTTATAACCATCAGATTTGTAGAGAGGTAGCTTTTGTAAATTTTAAATTTGTCCAGATTGAGAATTAATTTGGTTGAAAAACTGAGCCATGCATTTTTATATGCATTAGTATGTGAATGTGGGTTTTAGCAGCTTGGGTTGCTATCACATTTCAAGATTACTGTTTTTACTTGTGTCGGGGTCCAAACATTGTATGCATGCAGGATATTTTGCATATTCTCCTCGTTTGTTTTCCTGCCTCTTCTACGTTGTGGCTTACTAGACGATGCCATCGATGCCTTCCCTTTCCTTTTGTTATGGTTGCTATCACGACCATGCCCTCACTTCCCCGTGCCAACCTCAGTCTTCACCATTATGCCATCTACTGGGTCACCCAACAACTGCAATGCCTCACGTGCTCACATAGTCGCGGAAGCCAACAATGCAGGAGTCAGAGGGGGTTGCAATTTAGGTAGACTTGAAAGGGCGGTGCACAAAAATCGACAATTAAAAGTTTCCGAACAATTACCATCTCTTTCCTGTAAGGGACAGACTATGTTCCAACTTTTTTTCTCTAGGGATCCAAAACATAGAGTATCCCGACATCCCTGGGCATTGCCTTTGGAGTGGTAGAAAACCCGATAATAACTAACTCCCTAAATTGATTGACATAATTCTTTACTACCCCTCGACTCTCTATCCAACCCCATACCCACCCAGGTAACAAACGCCAAGGATGAAACAATTTACAATCAGATTTTGCAGACAAATTTCTAAAGACAGACCCCGACTTCCCATACATGCTCATCTAGGCCAACAAGTTACCATAGAAGACTAAAATCGACATATCAAATGCTAACAATGACAGACTTATCCCTAGGCCACTTATCTAGTGCAATAAGATCTCCAAACGCTGTCGTTCCCACTTCATGCCTTGAAATGAAACTGCCAATTCACAAACCAAGAAGGCCTGAGATACATACCAATGAACCCTCTTTGCTGTCACGCTGTAAGACTCGCCTTTGGTGCTCAACTTGTGTCTCAACTCTCCAGTCCTGCAAGCCACATTCACCACAACCCAACAATGCCAAAGGTAATACTAAACTGGAGTTTGCATGCTGCATGCAAACCTTACCACTTGTAAGAAGAGATTTACTGTGCTTGAGGTATGTCCTCACATATGCTTACAAATTTGCAAGGCTTTTATGATCAAGAGCATGTGGAGGTGTTGGGTGGGCCACCCACTTGCCTTGTCCCATACTCGCTTAATCATTACTTCGATCTCTGAGAGGATCTCCCCTCCCCTCACACCTCACCTCCATCAAAGATAAAATTATCAAAATTTTAATTAAATGGAAACTTTGAAATTTTTATTACCAAATATAAAATCATAAAAAAATTTATTCCAAAATTACCTAAACCCAATTTTATATAAACATTATATATTTAAAAACAAAATTTTAGTTTTATTATTATAGAAAACAAAATTGTAATTTTATTAGTATAGAAAACAAAATTTTAATTTTATTATTATATAAAACCAATTTTATATAACATTATATATATTAAAAAAAACAAAATTTAAATTTTATTATAATAGAAAGCTAACTATAAAAAATATTTAAAGTAATTAAAATGGTTTTAATATTATATTATAATTCATTTCTACAAAATGTAAAAAACATTTGAATAGATTTAATAAATTATTTTAAAAAGTAAATTAATTGTTTATTTTAATAGTCAACTAATAAATCATTATCCAAATTGAGTTAATAATTCATTATAGATTATTATGAAATTTTTTTCAAACAAATATAAATTTAAATTAAAAAAATATGTACTAAATTAATAATTTATTTTAAAATTAAATCATTTACTTTGTTTTTCCAAGAATAATGAGTTGTGTCCCGTCCCTATCACAATTTGAATTTGATGAGGTGTCTAATAGGGTTTAAGCCACGATTTAAAAATGTGTCAGCGTGATTCAAGGCTTTAAAGAAAAATCAATAACGGACACCTTATAAAAACACACAAAATATAGAAAATATAAAAATTAACGAAAATTTAAACAATATAACATCCCCGCTCCTCATTAAATGTATCAGTGGCGCCAATTCGGATAGAGAGGTTGGCTGAGAGGTGGAGACAGACGAAGAATGCCGCTGGAGAGGACGAAGGCTGGGAGAGGTGGAGGCCAGTTAGGCGAGAAAAGAAGCAACTGGGCGAGTTGCAGCGAACGGATGGAGCCGACTTCGGGGATTCAGATTTCCACACCACGGATCACAAAGAATGGATGTCTCAGTTACTGGCCGAGAAAGGCCGGTGGAATTTGAAAATGGAGGAACTCACGACTCAGCGACCAACAAAATAGGCATTCCGTTTGTGTCCCGCCCCTTCACCGGCTGCCAGTCGTGTTCCATCTACCGCCAATTGCTCAATGGATGCAGGGTTTTAGATATTTCGGTGGAAAAGAAGTGGCACCTCTGCCACTAGATACTGAAGACAGATGGAGAGGTCACAAAGAATGGATGTCTCAGTTACTGGCCGAGAAAGGCGAGCAGGATCTGAAAATGGAGGACATAGTTCAGCGACCAACAAAATAGGCATTCCGATATTGTCCTGCCCCTTCGGTCGCTGCAAGTCGTGTTCCATTTACCACCAATTGCTCAATGGATGCAGGGTTTTGGATATTCGGGTGGAAAAGAAGTGGCACGTCTGCCACGGGATACTGAAGACCGCTGGAGAGGTGAAGGCACCGCCGGAGAGATGAAGGCACAGAGGACGAAGGCGGGCAGAGGTGAAGGCCGAAGGAGGAAGCAATTAGAAGCGTGCTACAGGCCAGAACCCTAGGCATGCATTTGGATAGAGATGTTGGGTGGGAGAGGTGGAGGCATAGAGTAGGAAAGCCGCTGGAGAGGTGAAGGCACAAAGGACGAAGGCGGGGAGAGGTGAAGGCCGAAGGACGAAGCGATTAGAAGCGTGCTACACCTGAACCCCATGCCTGAACGCCTTTCATCAAGTCTCATTTTACCTCAATGTGAATGCCTCCAATCACAGATAAACAATCATCCTGCTGAATGTAAATGCCTCCAATCGCACATCAGAAATCATCCCACCGACTGTAAAGTAAATGATTCGGATCAGAGATTTGGGTGTGAGTATCTGTGTTATTATTCATGATCTCTTGCTGCAGATCGGGCCAGATGACAATGATAATGTTGCTGCTGCTTCACATCAGTACCGCCAGGAGCTTGTCAACGCTCAAGCGAACTCGGGAAATTCGGGTACTGCTACTTTCGATAGGAGAGGATTGCATTCTGTACAAATCTAAATTTCAACTTTTCTAAATCTGTTATTCATGTTTTTTCTTAATTGAAGAAATTGGGCACGGAGTAGTTCTTAGGCCTACATCTATTATTCATGTTTTTGTTTTAATTGAAGAAATTGTGCACGGAACAGTTTTTTCATGGTTTTGTTTAATTGACGAAACTGTGCACGGACCAGTTTTCAAGTGTACATATAAATTAAACCACTGAACTTGTGATGACCAAACCGACCAAACCTCCACTTGTAACTATTGGACCACAACTTTGGGAAATTGGACTCGGTGATATCGTTATGATTGTGGCTTCCATGGATTTATTCCACTAACTCTTATTATAATATATACTGTATGGGGAGGTCAAATTGCAGATTTATTCCACTAACTCATATTATAATATATACTGTATGGGGAGGCCAAATTGCAGATTCGTTGTCTCTTGAATTCATCAGATTTGTGTATTATTTATTTGTTGGACCCGTAAGCATATTTCTATATCAACCAGGATTTGCGTTGTTTCTATTTCTAAATAGGCAGCCACTAAAACCAATCAAAATTGGTTGGCATATTGTGTATCAGTCAATTGAATTTAATACAAAACTTAAAAGCTTGTTGAAAAGTAGAAAAATGTTAAGACTATTCATGAAAATACAAGAAACCAGGATTTGCGATGTTTCTATTTCTAAATAGGCAGCCACTAAAACCAATCAAAATTGGTTGGCATATTGTGTATCAGTCAATTGAATTTAATACAAAACTTAAAAGCTTGTTGAAAAGTAGAAAAATGTTAAGACTATTCATGAAAATACAAGTGCGAGCGACCACTTTGAAAGACACCAAATGTACTTCAGACACTGATTTATTTGAATGATACATTGTTTGTTTACTTCACATTAAAAACAAAGGACAAAGGCACAGAGGACGAAGGTCGCTGGAGAGGTGAAGGCACAAAGGACAAAGGCAGGGGGAGGTGAAGGCCGAAGGACGAAGCAATTAGAAGCGTGCTACAGGCCTGAACCCTAGGCATGAATCTTCTGCACTGCATTCTTTTTTAGAACATGCAGGACCCCAAGTTTGCCGGAATGGGGAAGAAGAATAAATTGCCGAGCAGAATAAGGCTCTGAAGCTCATCACCCATGCAGAAATCGTGTGGTATGAAGCCCGTGAGCTTATCAGACAAGACGTCGAAGGCCAACAACTAACATCCTCGCTCCTCATTAAACGCATCAGTGGTGCGAATTTGGATAGAGAGGTTGGCTGGGAGAGGTGGAGGCATAGAGGACGAAGGCCACTGGACAGGTGAAGGCACATCGGACGAAGGCGGGGAGAGGTGAAGGTCGAATAGGACGAAGCGATTAGAAGCGTGCTACAGGCCTGAACCCTAGGCCTCAACGCCTTTCCTCAAATCTCATTTTACCTCAATGTGAATGCCTCCAATCACAGATCAACAATCATCCTGTTGAATGTAAATGCCTCCAATTGTGCAAGGATCACAACCATCCCATTGTGCAATCAAGAACGAAGGTCGCTGGAGAGGTGAAGGCACAAAGGACAAAGGCGGGGAGAGGGGAAGGCCGAAGGACGAAGCGATTAGAAGCGTGCAACAAGCCTGAACCCTAGGCATGAATCTTCTGGACCGCATTCTTTTTTAGAACATGCAGGACCCCAAGTTTGCCGGAATGGGGAAGAAGAATAAATTGCCGAGCAGAGTAAGGCTCTGAAGCTCATCACCCATGCAAAAATCGTGTGGTACGAAGCCCATGAGCTTATCAGACGAGACGTCAAAGGCCAACAACTAACATCCTTGCTCCTCATTAAACGCTTCAGTGGCGCAAATTTGGATGGAGAGGTTGGCTGGGAGAGGTGGAGGCTTAGAGGATGAAGGCCGCTGGAGAGGTGAAGGCACAGAGGACGAAGGGGGGTGAGGGTGAATGAGCCGACGATTGAGCGTCGCACTGGACACAGACCCTGGGCCTTAACGCCTTTCTCAAATCTCATTTTACCTCAAATGAATACACGTAATCACATATCATGAGAAATACATTGAATGTAGAAAGTATACATTCATGTGAGGATGCAACAGCTCCCATTGTGGAAAGTCGACGGGCGAAATTTTCCTACTTGCTATAAGAGATGGGGGATGCGTGTCAGCCATCGCCTTTCCCACATGATCTTCTCCGCAATGACCCTCAAGAGTTGCGTGGTAGAACATCTGCATCATAATTCGAGCTTGGGTGAGATACCCAACTTATCAAAGGTAAGGATCACATGCCCCAAGCCTCCTCAACCCATTGACCATATGGGGAGGGACAATTCCAACAAGCCCGACTTGTGGGTATGATGCCAATTGGGGTATACTCTGCTATACCAAGATAGGGGGAGATACCCGACTTGCCATGAAGGACAAGGATCACGCACACCCTATGGGTGACAAGAGGGGATATACCCTACCTACTGCAAGAGTAAGGATCATGCACACCTATTGTCCAAAGGTCCCTCAACCCCAGGAGCCCTCAACGCTCCATTCCCACCTTGGGAGCTCTACCAAGGGGGAAGATCTATGCTCAGTGTTCGTGATCAGTGAAGCCCCTTATCTGGAGGGGTCACATCCATCAGTCCAAGTTGCTCTTTGAAGAAAAAGAACTTCCCTTTCGGCAAAGCCTTGATGAGAATATTTGCTATCTGCTCGTCTATCGATATGTAATGGAGTCTAATGGCTCTTCTTTGCACCATGTCTCGAATGTAATGACACCTTATCTCTATATGCTTGGACTTGTCATGGAATGCGAGATTTTTTGCCTATTGGATCCCACTTTTGTTGTCCCAATATATCACTGTAGTGTCCAGGACCTCCTCAAAAGCTCTCCAAAGAGCTTCCTCGACCAAACTGCCTCACAGCTAGCCATGCTAGTGGTAATATACTCTGCCATGACGATCCTCAAAGCTACGGATTTTTGTTTCCTGCTCATCCAAGATATCATGGTGGATCCAAGGTTGAAACAACATCCTAAAGTGCTCTTACTATCAACAACTTTCCTGGCCTAGTCAACATTGGTATATCCATGAAGTCGAACATCACTGACAGAATATCTCAGACCAAGGGTAATCGTCCCATGCAAATATCTCCAAATGTGTTTGGCAACAACCTAATGTGCATGGAGGGGCTCAATCATAAATTGACTCAAAGTGTTCACTGCAAAGCATATGTCCGAAAAAGTGTTCACAAGAAACATCAAAGCTCCAATCAACTGTCTATACTCGGATGTATTCGCCAAATCGGGTGCTGCAACTTCTTCGCATGGCCTTTTGAAATTCATTTCCATCGGTGTGGCCAAGGACTTCTTCTCATTCCTTTGTCTTCCAAGGCAGAAATAGATACCAAGTAATTCTTTAATTTCAGAACATACATCACTTCATGAAGAATAACAGATTCCCTAGAGTTCAAATCAAATTTGACAAATCCAAAGCCCTTGATAGGATATTTAGTATTGTCTCCAGTAATAATCTTCAAACTTGTCTCCCTCTCAACCAAATATGAGAGGACCTCCTTATACCTGGAGAAGTGTCTAGAGGCCCACTATCTACTAGCCAACTATTATATGAATCTGGAGGAGAAGACCTAGAGAGGGTAGAAATAGGAATATATTCAGATTGACTAACAACAACATCATTTTCATACCTGGAATTTCCTGACTTATTTTGACGACGGTGGTCTTCTTCACGATCATTTGGAGCATCTCTTCTTCTTCCTCCCTCTCTTCCATTTCGATCATCTCTTCCTCTATGATTATTGAACCTACTATTGTTGCTTCGAGTTTTGTATCTTAGAGTATTGTTCTTCTTAGGGTAATCTTGAGCATAGTGACCTTTCTTGTGATAATTGTAGCATTCAATGTGCAATGATTCCTTTTCTCTTCCATTCCTTCTATTTGAGGTCCCGTGAGCAAGCTTCCTTGAGCTTGATGAACCTCCCTTTCCTTTCTTTTTCTTGTCATGAGCAACAAAAGAAAAGGGCTCTGCTTCTTCATGCTTTTGAATCCTGGCCCCTTTAGATCATTCTGGATTCTTCTTGAATGCATTATCCAACAAGTTCATCAGATGACAGGAAACTGTTGTTATTGCTTATGGTGGTAATGAAGGCTTCCCAAATAGGAGGGAGACCTCTAAGGGTTACCAACACCAATCCCCTGTCAGGGACAATTTCCCCAACTCTCTGAAATTGATCTCTAAGTCGAGATATCCTCATAATATAGTATTGCACAAATTTTCCATTATTAATCTTCATATCTTTGAGTTGATCTTTCAAGGAGATGATTTCACTCAAATTGTTGACCTCATACATGCTGACTAGATTATCATACATATCCTTAGATTCCTTAAAATTTTCAACATAGACAAGTAAATGATCCTGCAAGCCATTAACAATAATTTTCTTTGCTTTTGACTCACCTTTCTTGTACTTGTTCGTGGCAGCATCGGGAGCGTTTTTTGGGGGCTCAGGAAATTTTTCTTGAATGTACTCCAAGGCATCATTGTCACCAGATATGATTTCCAACTTGATTTTCCAAGCAAAACTATTTGATGGGTCTCCTAGCTTCTCAACTTCTTTGAAATATGAGGTAGTCATCCCGACTTATTCAAATGGATTCCTTCAACTTTTCCAAAGATTGCTCTAACTCATCTCCTTTGGACTTGTCCTTCACCTTAGCTCTAATACCATGTTAATTTTCCTCTGCTCTATGCTTGTTAATTACTTTAGCCTAATTCAATTCTTCAATTAGCAATCTTTTAAATAACAATTAATTCTTCCAATGATCAATAGTAATTGAAGATTGAACAATAAATGCAATGACAATAAGAGACAGTGAAGAGCTTCAACAAGAGACACCAATTTGGTCAAAGACCACAGAAAAACCCCACAAGGGGGAAAACCATTTGAAAATTCTTCTTCTATTAGATTGTCTTCAAGTGTTCAACAGAGAGTACACTAAGACAAATTCAATAATAAGAGTCAAAGTCAACCTTGACTTGACCAACAAACCAATCAAAAACCAATATGCCAATGATGAAATAGTCAAATCTGGTCATCTGTCATTATCTGCATTTCTGTCCAAGTTAACATCAGTAAGGGTGTTCCCTAACCAGTCAAAGTTAATGGTCAAATCTGTCCTCCAAGAGTTAGATCAACAACCCACAAATTCATCTTTCATAGTTGGTCAAAGTCAGCTCAAACCAGTCCGAGAAAACCTAGTCAAACTCTCTCAAATTAGAGAGAAACCTTGAGGTCAAAGTCTGCAATTTTTCCTTCTGTCAACTAAAGTCAAACAACCCAAATTTTCGCGGTTTGTGTGCTAATTAATGTGTCCTGCCAAAACAAAAAAAATCCTCCAAAATAACCAAGTCAAAGCATGCCAAAATCACCCAAGTCAATGATGGTCAAAGATCCCTGTTTCAAAAAGTCAACGCAAAAGTCAAAGATGCCAAGAAACCCTTCGCGCATGTGGAAAGAAAGAGCTGCCTCAGAATTGTATGAACCAATCAGATTGAGAGTGAGAAGATGATTTGTGTTGAGATGATGTTCAAATGAGCTTGAGGTCACTTGTATTTATATGCATTGGAGGAGGGGCAATTTAACCTTAGGTCAACCTTGACAATTTGTGTACCTGTGGGCTCGACTTCAAAAATACATTTTTCCTTATCGAAATTTAGTGCTTCAATGGTAAGTTTTGGTCCTCTCGGAAGGAGGAATCTATTCTAATGATTGGAATTTGTCACCGAGTTGCCAAATTAACATTTCCTTGCTATGAAATGTCATAAATTCTCACCAACCATGGGGACAATGCAACGTACATGGCAAGGATTTATGTTTTGCAACTATTGTTGCCCTTTACCATCCCTTAAAACAATTAGATACAATTTCCCTTCTTTTCTTCCTTTCCTAGCAATCGATGTGCAACTAGGTGATTAATAGAGTCATCATCTTTTCGCATAGAATGAAATACGAGGTCCTTGATATTTTCCTAATTAGAATCTTATTCCATAATGCCAACTAAAGAACTATCCTAGTTTTAATAGGGATTTTGAGCTTCCATAAAGCTTTCCACCACTATGTCTTTCCTGCCTTTTTCATCTCTTTCATCTTAACTATAGCCTAGCGTTGTTGTATAATTTCTTTATGGTTCTTTTCCATCCTTGGTTCTATATATGAGTTAGACGCAATGTTTCATTTGCCATGATTCTAATATGCTTTTTTTTTGTAAACAAGTAAGAGACATTATATCACCAAAATATGTTATAGAGAGTACATTTTGAGAATAACTGAGAAGACTAGTGATCAGACGAGGAGAAGTCTGCAAAGTACTGAGACTAAATTACAAAGAACTAGGGAAGGTCCATCTACCCATGTCAAGGAAACCAGATGGACCTTCAGTAGAGTCAAAAATCTGATTGGAATACATGTACCAAGCAAAAATATAGATAGGGCTAACAATAATGAGCCTCAACCCTACAAAAGGTTGCTTATTGGTGTGTCCATCAAAGCTTAAACAATAGAGACATCTAAAAGAAAAGATAGAGGCGAGAAGCCTAAAGGAAAGCCCAGTCAAGCTACATGCTTTCCTTTGGAACTGGATGGTTCTTGCGGAGCTTTGCTGAGGCCTCATTCGCCTACTCCAGTGTTGACAGGAGTAACTTCTTTTGTTTTGTTCTTCAATGATGAGGGAGGCGTAGGAGCTTGTTTCATGCTGAGAGGGATCTCCTTTGGCCACCAGGGCATCGCTAGATGGAAACTTCATTTGAATGTCAGTTTTTGTTTTAGGCTTTTTGTTGGGATAGAAGCCCTAAACTCTAGTGCCTTAAGGAGGGGAGTTGGGCTGGTGGGAAGAGTTCAAATCTGTTGAGCTTTCCATTGAATTGTTGGTTTTCTGAGTTAGTGGGATAGGAGGGAAATCAAAATCAATAGCTCTAGATAAGTTGTGCAACGCAAGACAGGTTTGGTTGAACTGAGTGTTGATTTTTGTTCGACACTTCAGAATCAGGTCTATGTTTAAAACACGATCACAAACACGCTAAAATGCCACAATACAAGTACTTCGCACAACGGAAAATGTACAACAATGAATCAATGTAGTATAAAAGAGAAATTTTCAACCCAAAAATTGTTAAATTACAATCTTTAATACAACAAACATAAGGCTCCCGTACCAGGGATCATGGCTCTTACAATTAGCCCTGGTACAAGGACAACTAGGGCTTGATGTCCGTTAATTTTCCACGACCTTGGGTTTAGGTTAGAGTCTTAAAATCACTGACACTACCAAACCAAGAATATCAACCATGAACTACTTTGCACAATGAAAAATATAATGTAGTAAATCACACATGCACAAATATACACAGTTTTTAACAAATTGTACAATAATTTACAACCCCAATCTTCGTTATATTAAACCAAATCTGAATATTACAACAATATATGGTATACAAGATACAATGACAAACTTCGCTGTAGCTTTGATGTCGTATCTTGTCTTGTCGGTTCTTCGCTTCCGTATTGCTCACTAGCTGCCCCTTAATCCTTCAAAGGAAAAAACATCGAGACTCAAGGACGACTGCCATCTAACACTGCTGCACGTTACTTCTGTAACATGTGCACGGGCTAATCCAATTTGCTCTCTGGGTAGGCCTAATCCCGAGCTCCAATTTGCCAGGCTAGTGGTCAGCTTTGTCCATCAAGGTGCTGAACTTCGGCACCAATCTTCACCCAATCTTCAACTCCTCTTCATCACTTCAAGATAGCTTGTCAAGGGCTACTTTGGGGTGTGAACACGCTGCCCTCCACTAGACCAATGATGCCCAATCCTTCACTGCAGATTCTGCTCATAGGATGGACTCTTCACCTTCTTAGAAAGTCCTCCAAATGGCACCCACAGGCTGCAATGTAAACTGATCCAAATCTGGTAAAAAACGATGACCCAACACACATCTATCACTGCTGCAAGTCTATTTGCAACTTGATGTTCCTTGACCGTTCTGGTTAGGGCAATTGACCATGCTGCAACAACCCTTCAACCCACTTCAATTGTCCATAAACAACCCTCCAAAATTTGCGGCCTAGGCAAGGAGAGATGCTCTTCCTCCACATTGAAGGTAAGGGCACAAGATAGCCCTTAATATTGCTCACACTATCCTTGCTGTGGTGGTATGGCCTGCGGCTTACCACACAACACTATTGCTGCTCACGACACCCTTAAAACAATGTTACAACCCATACATTAGCCTTCAAATAGACCTGCGTTCATCTCTTAAGGCCTCGACCTACCAACAAGCACCCTCGGCCTCCTTCAGCACCCTTCAGATCCCTGTTCAACCCTTGAAACAATCCTCCAACCCTTCTCTGCCCTAGCCTCCCTTGATGTGGTCCAAATCAGAGATATCCCTTTCCTCCACGAGTTGTTCTCTAA
This sequence comes from Pinus albicaulis, assembly GCA_034641835.2. Taxonomy (NCBI): domain Eukaryota; kingdom Viridiplantae; phylum Streptophyta; class Pinopsida; order Pinales; family Pinaceae; genus Pinus; species Pinus albicaulis. Next base: position 1,547,597,704 of record CM076580.1, on the reverse strand, counting down.
GGTATGCATTGCACTTTTTGGATGCTTCTAAGTCCTCCACTCCACCTTGCATATATACCATACACAAGGCTTCTAAAACGTCATCATAAGGGGCTACTAACTTGTCACATGCCTAAAACAATCGTAGGCTGAACTTGACACTTATTGTGTCAACTGCTTAATTACCTTCAAAATTTCATATCTCCACTTCTACAACTCGGAATCGGATGATTCTCGTTGTGTTAGATTGGTCTCATTGAGAGCTATCATCCTCATGCATCACATGTAGAAATGTGCTTATGGAAATGCCCAAAACACGATTTGGTGCAAAACCCCATACTTGGGTTCCAAGTCTACAAGTGACCCTTGTGGTGCTTTGCCCTTCAAGCCTCGAACCCTAGGGCTTGGAGTACCTCCCAAGCTACTAAAAAATCAACAACGTCAACAACTTATAACTATGAATCTACACTTGACTTGTTGAAGGAATGTTCAATTCAACCCTTTTGGTCCATGTACCTTGAACACCTTGTAGGTCCTTTGCCACCTCTACTGTTCCTCACAAGTACTTCTGTTGCTCCAGAATGGCTTGTATCTTCAGTTGACTAATCTGCCTCTATCAATGGCATTGTTGCTCTAATGACACTGAACTTAGGCTTAACCAAACTGCCCACTAACAGTGCTCTGCTATTCCAAAGGTGATTGTACTTAGGTCTTGCACAAACAACCCTCTTATCACTGATTTGCAACAACATATCTCTGAACTAGGGCATCAGCAAACAACCCTCTTAACTGACTTTTTGCTGCACCAAGATATCTATCCTTAGGGCACACAATCCAACCCTCACACTATCCCTTAACACCTTATAAGATGACTAATCTAGTGCACAAAATACTGTTGTGCAACACCTATGAACATACCTTCCACCAATAACAAATCTCCTTAAGCACAAGCCTAATCACAACCCTTCCACCGACCATTCATCACTTCGGCCTTGACATTAGACTCCAGTCACCTAGAAAGATCCGCGACCTACTATACTTGGCTTGTAAGAACCATGAACTTGGCCTAAAAGGCCTCTTTTCTTCTGCATTGTGGTCTGAGGGTACTCGACCCTCTTGGCCATGTTATCACTCAAACTAGCAGGGGCCCTAACAGGGGATCCTTGAAGGGCTACTACTAGGTCAAGGGCAACAATGGTGCAATAGCCCACTGTCACCTCGGCTAAGGCTCCCTACTCTTTACGAACTTTCACCGATGGAAGGTGACTCGTTATAATAGTGATCACAAAATTGAATGGATCAATGATAGGATGAGGGGTGACCCTGGAAACCTATTCACAAGAGAGGCTCAAGATTATGGCTTACTTGGTTTGGAAGGCAAGATGGAAGGCTTTCAAGGAAGGGCTTAAGGAGAAATTTAAGGGTTAGGTTTTGAGCATGTGTTATATAATGAAGATCCATCAGCCCTAAATTTTTTGTGGAAACTTGAGTTCCCAGTGATCTTCTTTACCACAGAGGCCTTTCCATTGCTCAATGAACCATGGCTCTGATACCATGTTGTTTTTCCAGGCCTCAGTAGGCTCACATACCTTGCCACAAAAGAACCACAAATGTTCTCCAAAATGAGGAGCACACAGGCCAATCTATAGTGGTTGATGTGAAGGATCATGACCGTTGAAAAACCACCTTTTGATCAAGAAACCGACCTGATCTTTTTCATATGAAAATACCAACCATGGCTACTCAAATTCCAACACAGTCTATCAGACCAAGCAACCTCACTGTCATTATTTTCTACCTCAACGACCCTGAACTCATTGGCTTTAATACATTGTACAATGCCTGTAAATTCTTCCAAGAGTGCAGACCTGCATGTATCTACAGCAGCCAAATCCGAGGATGCATTTGCTGTCTCAAAGTAGCCCCCAATATCCATGAGATAAGGAATCCTTCCATGCGTTGGACATTGCGATAACGTTTCTTGTAAAGACAGTCTTAGTATATCTACATGTTTGCAATCTAAATTGTCTCCATGATTCATATTGAGTCTGTTAGCGAAGTCTGCTAGCTTCATCAAGGCATACTGATTTCATACTATCATAAGAAATCCTAAAGAGTTGATGAGCATCATCTTGTCTCCCATCTCCAAGTTGATATCCCATCCTAGTGTTCAGAACTTCAGATTGATAGCCTTGTAGTAGGTAGGCAGCTGGTGACCTTGCATATGTCAAGCATGGTGATCATCACAATATTCATGAGGAAATACTGCAATGAAGTTGTAATGACATCAAGTGATGCATAACCATCCAGTGAAGACAAATGCCTAGCAACTCTTACCCAAATGTATCTTTAAGATGCCATTTTGTCTCAGGGAAATCATCGGTAACAGGTCCATTTTGCTAAAATAAGGTATTTTCAACTTTATACCTTTGCTCACAGCATAGAATCATGTGTATTGCTGCACTTATTATCTACTCTACAAGAAGGATTGGGCCTTAGTTTTGGCCTTAGAATTGGTGATCATATCTGGTGGTGTCTCTCTTTCTAGTACTACTAATTATTGTTTCTTATATTCCAAGTGACCCAGCCTAGGAGGTCTCAAGCAAATCAGGCACTAGAGGACATCTAGGGTCTTTTCTGTTTCACTGTTTATCACATTCCATGAATGATGATAGATGTGATGAGAGGATGGAACCACATATTACTGAGCCAGGACCAAGCGATTTCTGGCCACATAGACAATAGTGATGGAAATTAAGTGTTTGACCATTTGAATTCCATCCCCATGGAATTTTGTTGATGGCCATAATCTATTGCCTTACTTGAGGTGCAAGTATCATTCACCAATTACCTATAAAGTCCAAGTATGATCGACATTGCATACTAATGTTTTGCCTTCTCTGTCTATATGAACTCGTAGTTGCAGGAATCAGGAGAGGGAAATCATTCTAAAACAGTTTAGGGCTGGTCCTCTTTGGAATGCATTTCAAGCTGACCTGTAATTTGACTGGATGGTTTACACAACCATGAATCGCCCAGAGAAGGATTCATGCAGAATTATCTCTGTAATATTTCATTGCCTTTCCCACCATGTGATTATTTTAACATTTACATGTAAAAATAACTCTTATTAGAGATCCTTCTGAAGGTCCTTCCAAACCTGGCCTTGACTCCAACATCCCTCACACTTTACATATCTGTATCCAATTGAGTTGTGGTCAAACATTATTATGATTTTGAAATAATGAGATCCATTTTGCTTTGTTGGACTGTTATAATTTATCCTTATTAGGTTTGGATGAAGGTCACCGCCTTTAGAGAGGCTCAATGACTATATATGTGACATAAGGAGATATTGATAAATGAGATGGCAAGAAAGGAGAATACAGTAATTGTGATTATGGAAGATCAATGATTCGTACATTGGAATCAGCACTTAATTTTTAATCACCTCCCTCCAACAAATATGGGGGAATAAATAATTAAGAAATACATAAACTTGGCTGGAAAATACTATCAAATAGTTCAGGGGTGTCTCTAATTTAATTCCTGAGAACAAATTGACTGGGCTGTCTCTAATCAACATTCCAAATGGATTTTCTAACCAAATTATCTTCATACTCTATTAGAACTTGAGAATGCAGGGCCAACATTCTCAAGAAAGTTCAGGGGAGGTTACTTTTAAGGTTTTGTGAATGATATCAATCTACGTCTCTATTCGACGCAACTTGAAATGCCAAATGATTTGCTGTAGAAAGTATCAAGAAAACAAAAGTAAAGGGCACAATGACATTCTCTTTTATGAGTTATTCGATTGTCAAAATCTCCATTTGATGTTCTCTCCTGTAGTGTGAGGTTTTAGTTCACCTCCATAAGATATCTAATGGCTTCTAGGAGTTGTACAATTGACCTTAATGCTCCCTATGTCTCCAATTCATATAAATAGTATTTGAATCTGACTGTAAAGAGGGGACAGATGCTGGTATTTCTAACAGCATGTCTCTATGCTGTATAAAGTATCAATAAAACAAAATCATTAAGCTAAAGGGCACAAGGACATTCTGTTTTATGAGTTATTTGACTGTCAAAATCGCCAGTTGACATTCTCTCCTGTAGTGTAAGGTTTTAGTTCACCTCCATAAGGTATCTAATGGCTTCTAGGAGTTGTACAATTGACCTTAATGCTCCCTATGGCGCCAATTCACATAATTAGTATTTGAATCTGACTGTAAAGAGGGGACAGATGCTGGTATCTCTAACAACATATCAACTTTGTAGCCTCTATTATGCCTAATTTCAAATTCTTCTTTAAAATTAGGTAATCTATCTTCTATTTTCACCAATGGGCCTAAATTTCTTCTCCTTGTATCTTTTATATTATTATTTATATATCCTTTGCAATGTCAATGGTTGTGCAATCCTTTTTTTTTGTCTATATTTTGAAGGTCTCTTGGTATAAGAATCATGCCATCTTTGTTTTGTTTCCATGGCTGATTCCTCAAGTGGACCTCATTTGAGGCAACTGTAGTATTGTAAAATCTTTCTCGCTAAGTTTCAAGCAACCCTTTGTATTAACATTAGATCAGCATTCTTTTTTTCTCTTGTTATATCAGCTGGGAACACTGTCTGAAAGGCAGTTTGCTACAGGTGAGCATCCTCCAGAATTTGGGTGTTCAACAAAGCATCCCTTAAAAGAAAAACAGAGCCCAACCATAAAGGTGTCAATGACCAATGCCTAGACCACCATGCGAACCCTATGATAATCTGATACTGTAACATTAGGAAATTTAAACCCGAATCTAAATAATGATGCCAATAATAATACAAACCCATCATAAAGCTTGGCCTGCTCGGCTAACTGCCATGAAAACATGGCTCTCCCTCTCTTTCTCGGCACTCATTTCCTTTTGCTAAAGTAATCGTACTGAGCTCGAAATTCACAGCGACTGCAACTACCACTCACAAGGAAAACATACACGAAGAACCAATGAAAACTAGATCCATCAAATTTCCAAAAGTCCTCATGAGCCCCGGTCACTGTGGGTTTTAATCTATGTTTCTAGGAAACATGGGTTCGGGAATGGGGACGAGGATGGGTACGTCACTTTTTGAAGCAGGGTGCGGGTTTGTCTTGGGTATATATATAATATATATTGCTTTATAAATGATAATATATATATATGAATTTGTATATTTTCCAACTTTAAACAAGAAAAATAAAATATTTATGATTTAAACTTTAAAGATTTAAACATGCACATCATTGAACATTCAATATTCACATTAAAATTTCAAAATTTCTAGTTTGATATCAAGTGAAAATTGGAGTTTACATATTAATAAGAATCATGATATATGTCCATTGTCATACTACATTCAAAATTTGCCTCAAGACATCACCAAATAGTGAACAATGACTTCCTCAAGCCATGCCATCAATATCGATGTCATCAACATCACTTAGATCTTCAGTCAACATGCTTTACAACTACGTAGCTACAATAATAACAAGTTGTCTTTAGTGATACTTTTTGGAAACTTTTATGTAGGATTTTTCCGATCAAATTTCTCTAAAATCTGGCAAGAATTCATTGAAATCACAAGCTTGATGGGTAACCTTGCACAATCGAAGTGCCGTAGGGGTTTTCCAGGGTGTTGAATCCATATATACAGTCAAAAAACCAGTTTAAATAACACAAATCAACATTTCACGTCAAAAATTTTCCGTCGGATTCCAACACTGGAAACTCCAAAAACTCGCACTAAAGACAACACCAAATAGTAATGACCTCAACATAGCTACAATAGTAATGACATTCGGCCTACACAATGAATCTACACTGGCCATCTCTAAGTCAAAACCGCAGAAAGAGAAGTACAAAGGTCGAGCTTGAAAAGAATCACAACAAAATCAGTAAAAAGAGTTGACCCTAACTTTCTCGATTTTGGGGTTCCATGCACCTGTTGTAACTTGTCAAAGTTTGGCGTACCCAATTATACAAAAGGACCCAAATTTTGGTTGCAAAGAACCCAATTATTTCTCGGAGAGCCCGATCCTTTTGGGTCTGTTTTAGAAGAACCCGTACCCAAACGCGATACTTGGGGACGAGAACTTGGGACGGGTACGAGAACCCCTCCCCTGGTTCGCGAACTCATGCAAAATAGGTTTTAATCTTGTTAGATCATTCTAACTAGGTAAGAGAGAGAAAACAACTTAGACCATGGCTAAAATTATCTAGTCAGGGAAAAAAATTGCCCAAGCATTGAAATCGCTGTCCAACAAGTGAAAAATTCGCCCAGTGAAGATAAACAGGTGACATAAAAACACTCCAACAACCATTGAAGACAGACTTAGCATCTCCAATTGCTAGTGGCCGAGAATCCTTTAACTCATAAAATGAAGCCATAATTTCCAATACCATCAAGTCGCGCAGTTTAAAACTAGCGGCCTAATTTAGCATAACAGTAAATCAATCATACTATATGGATTTGTCAAAATACACAAACATCAACATGCAACTGTAAGTAAAAGTCCATCATACAATAATTCTGTAAGTAGAAAGCCCATTTCAGCAGTACAATTCAATTGGAATATATAAGAAGGTCATAGTAGAATTTAACGTGAGTGGTACTTATCTCGTTTAAAACTGGAAAACTGAATTCAGGACCATGCTACTCCACCCAACCTTAGATTTGGTTGCACTATAATCATTCTTGCGACTCAGTCACCCCCAAGCCAGGTTCCAAGGCTTGAGAGGACTGCTCTAGGGACCCAAACTATTCTACTAGTTGGACTAGGAATCCCAGAAAGCACAACAATCGAGCTCCTCTCTCTCTTGCATATGCACTCCTACGTTGCTTAGGCAAAGTGTTTTCTCCATGGCCTTTGGACACCTTCCTCCTTGCTTGTGAGCGTCGTTGTTCCCAATGGCCTTTGGACACTTTTCCCACTCAAACTAGTAGGGGTCCTAAAAGGGGATCCTTGAAGGGCTCCCACTAGATTAAGGGAAGCAATGGAGCAATAGCCCATTGTTACCTTGGCTATGGCTCCCTACTCTATATAGACTTTCATCGATGGGAGGAGACTTGATATAATAAGGACCATGAAATAAATAGACCAATGATAGAGTGAGGGGTAATCCTAAGGGGCCTATTCACAAGAGAGGCTCAAGAGAATAACTTGCTTGCTTTGGAAGGAAAGGTTAAAGGCTCTCTATGAAGGGCTCAAGGATAATTTCAAGGTTTGAGTTTAGGGTATGTATCTTATGATGGGGGCCCTCAAACCCTAAAATTTTTGTTAAAGCTGAGATTCCAAATGATCCTTGAAGAATTGTCTCAATGAAGTATCAAACCACATAGGACCAAGTGGACCTGGGGTTAGGTCAAGGGGGAGGGTTTAGCAACCGATGATATGCTCGACCTAATCTGAAAAGTGAAAGGAACCAAAGAGTGAATATTCAACACAAGGCAAAGTGAGGATCCCAATGAGGTCTTTAGGCCTAAGGAAACCAAGGGCAAGATTGATTTTGAGGCTATGGCTTGAGGTATCTGTAGGAATTTACAAGGTAAGTTCCTTGGATCAAACACAAAGGTCACTGCTCACAATAGATCACAAATTAGTACACCAATATTTGACGTGGTTAAAACCCTATAAGAGGGAAACAGTCCACGACCTGAGCCAACGCGGTCACTTCAGGCAATTTATTAATATAAAGAAAGAAAATTTACATAAGATTCTCTCATAAACGGTTTTTGGACAAATGACCCTCCATTCTCTTTAAATAGATATCATGGACCAATCAGGCTTTAAGCCACGAATCAAGTGTCGGTAATATCGAGGAGAGAGTGAATCGTCAGATCACTAGTGAACCGTCGGATCACTACATATTGTGACCGTCGTATTATAAGTTACAAATGTACATAGTAAAGAAACACACTTTACCTAACTCTACGCTAGACCAAGTTATACTTAACTATTTCCTATGTGTTGGAATATCCTAACATCCCCCCTTAAGAACAACTTGGGATAGGATTGAAGGATTTACAAAGGTGACACAATAGGAGACTATTTCCTATGTGTCGAAATATCCTAACATCCCCCCTTAAGAAAAACTTGGGATAGGATTGAAGGATTTACAAAGGTGACACAATAGGAGACTATTTCCTATGTGTCGAAATATCCTAACATCCCCCCTTAAGAACAACTTGGGATAGGATTGAAGGATTTACAAAGGTGACACAATAGGAGAAGGACGGAGGCATTAGAGCCTATCCTCCCTTAATGAAAACTTTCTTGAACTCCAAGCATAGATCGAAGTTTGGTAAACTTCGCTTCTGTGAGAGCCTTTGTAAAGATATCAACAACTTGATCATTGGTTGAACAATACTGCACTTCAAGAACACGATCATGAGTGAGCTTTCTGATGAAGTGTATGTGTAGCTCAATGTGTTTGATGCCCTGATGCTGAACTGGATCTTTGCATAGCTGAATGGCACTCTGATTATCACACCAAAGTGTAGTTGGATGCTGTTGATGAAGATCAAATTTGGACAGGATCTGACGAAGCCACAAGGCTTCATTGCTGGCTTCAACAACACCACGATACTCTGCTTCTGCCGAAGAAAGAGAGATGGCACTTTGCTTTTTACAAGACCATGTAATAGGTTCTGAACCAAGAGTGAATACATAATTTGCAATAGACTTACGATCATCAGGTCACCAGCCCAATCAGAATCAGTGAAACCAATCAACAATGGAGATGCTCTTGCACTGTAATGAATTCGGAACTGAACTATGCCTCGAATATATCGAAGGATTATTTTAGCTGCTTTCCAGTGACTTTCTTGAGGTTTGTGTATAAACCGAGCAACAAGACCAACGACAAAGGAAAGGTCAGGTTGGGTATGGGTTAGATACAAAAGTTTACCAACAAGTTGACGATATAAGGTAGCATTAACTTCAAGGGAAGTACAAGTGACTGAAAGCTTGACTCCAGACTGAAAGGGAGAAGGGGCGGGCTTATAGCCTTCCATGTGAAAGTGGCATAGAAGATCACAGACATACTTGGACTGAGAAAGGGTAATACCTTCTTTGGATTGCAAAACTTGAAGACCAAGGAAATAATGCAAGTGTGCCAAGTCTGTCATTTCAAACTTTGTTTTGAGGCTAGACTTCACATGTTTTATATGGTTGGGATCACTATCAGTAAGGATAAGATCATCAACATAAATAACAAGGATGATTAAGGAATTACCCACTTTCTTGGTGTAGACAGTGTCGTCAGAATGACATCTAGAAAAACCATTATCTAAGAGAAAGCTATCCATTTTGGCATACCAAGCCCGAGGTGCTTGTTTGAGACCATAGAGAGATTTCCTAAGGCGAGAAACAAAGCTAGAGTCTTTTTGGATAAAGCTAGGGGGTTGTTCCATGTAGATATCTTCATGGAAGTCCCCATGTAGGAAGGTAGATTTAACATCCATCTGATGGACTTCCCATTTGAAGGAGGCAGCAAGGGAAAGAACAAGGCGGATAGAATTCATTTTGGCAACTAGGGAGAAGGTTTTAGCATAGTCAATCCCTTCAACTTGTGAAAATCCCTTAGCGACAAGACAAGCTTTATGTTTATCCACTTTTCCATCTGGTCCAAAATTTATTCTGTAAACCCATTTGCATCTGACAAGTTTTCTTCCCTTTGGAAGAGGAACAAGATCCCAAGTATCGGTTGCCAATAAGGAGCGATATTCTTCATTCATAGCTGCATCCCAATTTGGATGACCTGAAGCTTCTTCAAAGGTGTTTGGATCAGGATTTTCTGGAACTTGAGCCAATAAGGAAGAGGCTATGTCGAACTGAGAATGTATACGACGTTGATTTGCAGGGTCACCCGCAACTGCTGCATCCCGAGTAGAGTGGACCCATTTTGGAAGCTGTGGAGCTGAAGGAGGATCCTGAGGAGGTGGGGAGGATTGTCATCCTCGCTATCATCATCTGGATTCCGAACTAGAAGGAATGCTGTCAAAATTAGAAGAGATAGAGAGAGGTGGCACATATGCCGAATCGAGTTCGCAGGCCAAAGGTGGCACACCCTCCAAACTAGGCTCGCAGGCCTATATATTTTCATCAAAATTTACATCTCTTCTAATGATTCCATTTTTGGATTTGGGTTGAAGGAGTCTATATCCTTTGACATCTTCAGAATATCCAACAAAAAATGCATTTTTCACTCTTAGGTTCTAAGGCTTTATGTTTCTCATCTGGAATATGGGCCCAAGCTTCACTTCCAAAAACACAAAAGTGACTTACGTCTGGTTTGATTGAGCTCCAGGCTTCTTCTGGAGTGATATTCCTTAAAAACCTTAGTAGGAGTGCGATTTACTATGTAATTTGCACAATTAATTGCTTCTGCCCAAAAATTAAGACCAAGTCCTTTAGATTGAAGCATACAATTAACCATTTCTTTTAGAGTGCGATTCTTCCTTTCAGCTACACCATATTGTTGTGGAGTATGCGAAACAATATGTTGCAATTGAATGCCATGCTCAGTGCAAACGTGGATAAATTTGTTGTTCGCATATTCTCCTCCATTGTCAGATCTTAACTTAAGAATGTGATGTCCAGATTGTTTCTCAACAAAGGTCTTAAAGGCCAAGAACATGTTTAAAATTTCACTCTTGAGTTTTAAGAAGTATACCCAAGTGCGTCTGGAAAAATCATCAATGAAAGTTAAGAAGTACTTGTAGCCAGAGAAGGAAGCAACTGGAAGTGGACCACATAAATCACTGTGCACAAGTTGCAAAAGGGCTGAAGCGTGCCAAGATGCAAGTGTGTCAAAACTATACCGCCGATGTTTTCCGAGTACACATCCGGAACAAACACCATCTCGACAAGATACCATAAGAAGACCTGTCACCATATTTTCTTTATATAGAGTTTGAAGAGAGCGATAGTTTAAGTGACCAAATTGCTCATGCCAAAGTTTGCTCACTTCATCATTATGAGCAACAAAAATGGAGGGAAGACATGATGATCCAAAGTTGTCAAACTTATACAACCTTGTTGAATCATCAACAATTCCAGTAGCTAAAATATGTCTAAGATCTCTTAGGTCCTTAACTACAACATCATGATGTGAGAATTCTACTGTTTTCCCTTCACCTGAATGAGTTATTTGATAAACAGATAGAAGGTTGCAGGACAAGGTAGGAACACATAATACATCATTAAACTAACCATTATCTAGATGAATGGTTCCAGACCCTACAACACTAAGAGATCTATCATCACCAACATAAATGTTTTTGGTGTTACAATCATTTAAAGAAGAAAACATGGCTTTATTTTTGGTCATGTGGTAAAAGGCTCCAGAATCAATGAGTCACTCATGAGAATGAGAAGAAGAAGATACATTCAATGCATAACCAGATCTCGATGCTTGACAACCACAAGCAAAAAGTGCCATTCCTGAAGATGAAGTTGAAGAGTTCTCCAAATTGATGTTGTGCTTCTTCATTGCTGCTTCCAAGGCTTCTATCTTCTTAAAACATTTTGACTCTACGTGGCCATCACGATTACAAAAGTTGCAATGTCTATCTGTCTTCTTTACTTCGTTTTTATTTTCCTTTTAAGTTTGTTGAGCTACTTTTTCAGTTTGCGGTTTAAGATCCTTTTTTGGTTTAGGACCATTCTTTTTAGGATGCTGCTTGTTAGGATTCTTTGGATATGGTTGTTGCTGGGCTGCTAAGGCTTTCTTAGAAGAGTTTCTAGTATTAATAAAACCAATGTGTAAGAGTTTTTATTGTTCTCTTATCAAAGAATCCCAAAAGGCATCAAAAGAAGGGGACTTGTAGGCCGTTCCTTGAGAAATGAGGGCTTCTCTAGTGGAATGGATGGTGGAAACAAATACAGAGTATGCAGGGCCAAGCTTAGCAAGAATGGAATAGATACGGCTACCATCTTCCTTTTTGACCTTACAACCTTTTAAAAGAAGTCTAAGTGTCTTGAATTTGGACAAAAAATCTTCAATAGAGGAGAAACTATTGGGGTCCAAAGTAAGCAACTCATTTTCAAGCCGGTGGGCTCTGATTTCATTTTTAATGCCAAAAACAATATTTAGCTTTTTCATAGCTTCAACAGGGGAGTCAATTTCTTGGATATGAAATCTAAGATCTTGAGCAATGGACATTCCTATCAACCCTCTTGCTTGATTTTGTTTATTTTCACATTTAGTCGTTTTACCTCCATTGGTAGGTTTAGATTCTTGTCCTGTGGCTATTTTATAAAGCCCTTTACTTCTAAGTAAGTCTACCATATAGGATAGCTATTGGAAATGATTGGTGTTGTTAAGAATTACTGGGCATGCACTTTCCATTTTTTAAAAACTGAAGCTGAAAATGTTGAAACTAACTACTCCAATGGAAAGATCTCAAAAAATTAAGCTGGTTAAAAAAAAAACGGTTCTGAAAATGGCTTTCAAATGAAGAAGTTATGCCTTTTTGAAGAAAAGTTGGAGTGGATGCCAAGTAGTTATGTGATAGGTTGAAAGTTGATGATGAAGTTGTACTTAAAAAAAAAAATTCCCCCCCTTTTCCAAACTTAATATAATAAACTCACTTTAAAAAAAATACTACTTTATGTGACCCACTTTTATAAATAAGTGAGAGTCACTTTTACAATGTTACTTTTAGATGTGCGTTTTAAATAATTTTTTTTTTAAAGATAACTTGCCAAAAAACTTTATAAGAAAAAGTAACTTAACAAAAAGATTTTTAGAAAAAGAAGCTTGACAAAGAGACTTGAATCCAAGATCTCTATTTTCATAAAGTAACTTTACACCAAATGAGCTAATAAAAGGATTCTGTAATTGTTTGAAAGGAGGAAGGGTTTTTTATTTTTATTTATTTAGTTTTGGTTCGTTTGCGTGCTTTTTCCTACAAAAAAAAACAATTGTGCAAACAAAAAAATTACAAGCCTCACGGCAACGCGTTACATTTCCAGTTAGTCCGTCTGACAACGATATATTTTTCTCGCTATTTCTAGTTTCTTGAGATCGCACAAAGTCGCGGGGAAAGAACATACATAGCAAAAAAATCTCGTCTTCCTGTTTCTGGTTTGCCAGATCGCACACAGCGCAGAGCAAAGAGCATATGCAGAGAAGAGGGTATGGATCCAATAATTAAAAGAAAAACTATAAACCGAAATAAACAAAGGGATTAACAAATATAACTGCAAAAAAAAGCTTTATACCTTCAGATCTAAAATGACATAACTTGGGCAACTTGAAACCTTTTTGCATGAAACGAAAAGGGGTTCCTCATTGTAACAGAGGCTCCAGACACAATAGAGCAGTTCTTTCGGCCTGAAAGTGGTCAGAAACAATAGATATGGAAAACAATAGTCGCATGCAGTCAAACCGGCTTCAGATTTAGATCAACAACAAATGCGACCCTCAAAGCAGCTCTGATACCATGTAGGAAATTACAGGGTAAGTTCCTTAGATCAAACACCAAAGGTCGTCGCTCACAAACAGATCACAGATCAATACACTAGTATTTGACGTGGTTAAAACCCTCGAAGAGGGAAACAGTCCACGACCTGAGCCAACGCGACCACTTTCAGACAATTTATTAATATAAAGAAAGAAAATTTACATAAGCTTCTTTCATAAATGGTTTATGGACAAATGACCCTCCATGCTCTTTAAATAGATATCATGGACCAATCGGGTGCTAAGCCACAAATTAAGTGTTGGTAATACTGAGGAGAGCGTGAACCGTCAGATCACTACATATCATGACCGTCGGATTATAAGTTACAAATGTACATAGTAAAGAAACACACTTTACGTAACTCTACGCTAGTCCAAGTTATACTTAACTATTTCCTATGTGTTGGAATATCCTAATAATATCTCATCAATCCCACCGTCGGAATTGCTTCAAAATTGGAGGGTGCCTAGGAGAAACCCCAACGCAGAGGATGCCAAGAGATTGAATTGTTTTAGTTTGCAGTTTGCAAGATAAATGATGCCCTAAGAGACCTAGAGGACTACACCTAGAAAAGAAAAGGTGAGAAAAGGAAGATAAGGTGAGGTGATCACCTTTATGGTGGACCAGCGCCTAATCCTTTAGGGAGATTTGGAGTCAAGAGTAATTATGACAATGGATGTTGAATTTTCTATGTCAAGGAGGCCTCAAAGACAACTTCGCATGTCATTCTCTCATAATACATGGTCCATACATGAAGCACCACTATCTAGAAACCCAATTTCCACAACTTCGCATAAATGGATGCAACAAATTAGTCCTAGTATAGCGAAATCCTAGCTACAATGTATGTGACAAAAATAGAAAGAGAAAATAACATTAAATTGTACTTACATATATTAAGAGTATATCCAACCATCAACACTTTGCTAATCAAGAAGCTTCAAGATGAGAGAATTATCCAAACATCAAAATTCATTCCATGCTCCAAAATTTCGTCCTCCAAGAAGGATAGCGAAGTTATCTAAAGAGATCCAAGTCCAATCCAAGTGATGATGCTAAAATGAATTCACATCACTTGTATTTATACACTTCTAATGAGTTCGATTTAGCTAATTAGGCCTATATTAGCCCCTATAATAAAATAATGTGCAATGTAACTAACTTTTGGTGACAAGTCCACCAAACTAGCTCATAAACAAAAGAATAAGCCTCTTAAGAGGTCCAATGATCAATAGTACATGTCGTTGGGCCTTATAAGAGGCCCGATGAAGTCCATAGGTGCCATAATGAGAAATAGGACTCCCAAAAGTAGTGGACAAGGGGTTGGCCCCTTTTTCTCCAAATAATAAACTTGTGGTGTTTCCAATGGGTGTGGGGGCCCATAAGTAACCTCATGGGTCTCCAAGTAGATTGAAGATGCCTATATACCATCCACAAGGGCCCGGACGATGGTGTCAGTGATGCCACATCATCATATAGGTCATGGGCATCTGCCAAGTACATGGTACAATTGTGGGCCAACTGGGCATGGTGAACCAGGTGCATCTTCCTCGTCCAATAAGTGAATCTCTAGCAATCTTTGAGTGTCTCTGGGATCCATGGAGTGTTGTCTATTGCGGCGGAGGCCCATGACTCTCTACACATACCCTACATGTGAGACCAAACCCAAAATGGAGAACATTTGCAATCCTGCATAACATCCAATGCGTCCCCTAATCTTCCAGGATAACAAGTCATTTAAATACATCGAGTTAAAGATCTTACAAACCATGGACAATAGGTGGGCACTTCATAATGGCATGCCCTTACATAGTGGGCTTTGGCATGTGCTACTGTCTCCAAGCTCCAAATGGGGTTAACCAAGTACCCTATTAGGTGGTTTCTATCTTTAGAGGGGATAGTATGTTGAAGTTAAATCTTTCAAATGGTGGTGGCATGTGATAAAGAGATGAATGGAAAGGGAATGAAACGGGCAATCCTGGGCCACATGTTGGGGTACAAGGGTAGTTAATAAGGGGAAGCCCACACTTGAGTATATAATGTATAGGAGGGAACAATTGTGGTGCACGAGATACCCTGACCTCAATTTTTCCACCCTTCTTTATATGCCTTTTTCCTTTTATGATTTTTCTTCGATTAACTAGTTGGGGCTCAAAGGATAAGAGCATGATGTGTAAGGTATATCAGTGGATACTGTGAAAATTTCTAACTTTGAAATTCTATTCCAGTAACTGATTTATTTCTCCTACTTGTATTTCGCAATAAGTTATTTACAAAACTCTTCAGTGAACAACGAAATAAATTCTACTCCAATTATCACATAATTTCATAGAAAAGAATAGTGAAATGCAAGCACAAGAATCAATCACATCAACACAATTGTTTTTGGACAATTGTCCCCGGAAAAACCTAATGTGGGAAAACTGATGCAGCAGATGAGGGTTTATTTATTATTCTTCAGCAACAATTTCTTTACAAGGAATGATTTGCAGAATCATGGATATGTAGAAATTTAATAACCCACTCCAGATTTCAGTTTCTCCTTATTTCTCCCATAAAGTTAAATGCCCATTCCCATAACCATACATTCAACAAGCTGAAAAATAAATATCCTTTGAAAACACAAATTCTGGAAATTTCAAATGTTGGAAATTGCAGAAATAAAACACAGAAATATTTTCAGCCACACACACAGAAAATGACATGTTGATTTTTGGTCAACATGACCCTTGAAAAACCCCTTACAACTCTTGGGGAAAACGAGTTCGAAAGCTTCTCTTTATTTCTGAATATGCTTTTACAGTGAACAGGAAAACACAGTAAAAATTACAGCAACCTCACAAATGTACTTATCTCCAAAACCGTGCACAACTCCACCTCGATTTTCATGCCAACGCAAAACATAAATTTTTATAGAAAAATGTGCAGCATTAAATGCTGTACGAACATCATATAAAAACGTGTTGTACGGCTGTACGACCTCCTCGAAAACATCGCTGTACGGCCTGCTGAAAACTATTGTACGGTTGCCTCAATTTCTGTGCTGTACAGCGGCCTTGAAACTGCTGTACGGCCTCGATTTCTATGCTGTTTCTTTGCTGTAGGGAAATTTGGAAAACAATGCCTCAAACTGTTGTACGGCCTCCTTGGGAATCATGCCAATATAGAAGCAATAAATGCTGTTCTCCTCTCCTCGATTTTCGTGCCCTCTTGCCTTGAAAACTGTGCTCTATCCTCGCTGTACGGATTTGCTGAATCTCCTTGCTGTTGTCCTCTTCCTCTCACTGCTCAGAAAATGTCTCCTCTGCTTTCTCTTCTCCTCTCTCAATCTGCTCATGAAAGACTGAATGATCTTTTCCCTTTTTTTCTCCTTTAACCTACCCTTAAGTGACTTTTGGGGAATCCCTAAATCCAATGGTTGAGATAGCTTTAGATCTAGGGCTGAGATTAAATGTGCATTTAAATCTCACTTTCTATTTTTTAATTCACCCCACTTTAATAAAGACCTTCTTAGTCATTTATTTCCAAAGTCACTTTTCACTTTCTAATTTCACATTAACTTTATTAAAGTCACTTTAAAATTAGACTTAGTAACTTTATCACTTAAAGTCACTTTTAAATTAGATTTGACTTTATTACTTATAAAGTCACTCTAGGAGAAAAAGTGAAATACATTTGGACACTTTTCCCTAGGCCAAAGATCAAAGCCTTAGGGAACCACCTGTCCTCCAGTAACCAAATTTCAACAGGATAAACATTCATGAAAACACTTGAGTTATCACATAATTTCATAGAGAAAAGAACATTGAAATACAAGCACAAGAATCAATCACATCAACACAGTTGTTTTTGGACAATTGTCCTTGGAAAAACACAATGCAGGAAAATTGGTGTAGCAGATGAGGGTTTATTTATTATTCATCAGCAGCAATCTCTTCACAAGGAATGAATTGCAGAATCATGGAGAAACATTCATGAAAACACTTGAGATAATTTTCCTCTAGTCACTGGAGAAACTCTGACATCTTGAATACCCTCCAATATCCACTGCGTCACCTCTGCGTCCTCTTCTGCGTGAGGACTGCGTCTATAGTTGCAGTGTCCCTCTTTGTTGTCTCTCGGCTGCTCTGCGTCCCTCCTCCTTAGTCTTCTGATTGCTGCTAAAACCCTCCTCTTCCTTCACCCTGCAACTCTCCCTCTGAAATCAAACTCTTCTCTTGGAGTATCGACTTCCCTCGGGTTACTAAGTATTTTCCCGACTTTTCTTCAATTGACCCATAAGTCTTCATTTATACTTTTCTTGTTGATAAACCAACGGCCATGATCTAATCTTTAATAAACGGCTAAGATTAAACTGACTTGATCCTCGTCCCTTAGAAGCTTCTCACCCACATTTAACTTAATTCACTTTAATTATTTTAATTCCCTAAGTTTTAACTTAGGCTCCATTAAAAAATAATTAATTATTTGAATAACTTGCATTCTGGGTGGAATTTCTCCAAACGATTTCTTGATCTCATGTGTTCTAGCCCCTCCACAAAATTTCGGAGCTAGAGCACATCCGATGCTACCCAAAAATCAACACTCCCTCTTAGTGAGGAATGTGTTCTAGCAATACTTCCCACTAGAAGCATCACCCTGATCCATGACATCAGTCCTTTGCGCTGCTGATGCTCGGTCTACTGCCCCTCATCTACTGCGTTGTTGCTCGAATTCTGTTGCCACATTCTCCTTACAGTCCTTGATGAGCCTAGATGAACCCGTCAGAGACAAGTCATCTACATATAATACCAGTATTAGAGGCTCATTCTCTACTGTTAGATAATAGAGATTGGGATCTGCATTACTCTTGACAAATCTCATTTTCTGGAAGCAACCATCAATCCAACCATACCAAGCCCTAGGTGCTTTCTTAAGCCCATACAAGGCTTTCTTCAGCCCATACAAGGCTTTCTTCAGCCTACATACATGAGTTTTCTTCTCACGTGTCTCAAAGCCCTTTGGTTGTTCAATGTACACTTCTTCTTCTACCACCCCATTCAAGAATGCAGTCTTGACATCCATCCGATGAATCTCCCACCCTATCTGCGCTGCTAGGGATATCACGAATCTGATAGAAGTATACCTGGCTACTAGGGCAAAGGTTTCTTCGTAGTCTATTCCTTCCTTTTGAGCATACCCCTTAGCAACGGACCTGGCTTTGTATTTTTCCACCCTGCCATCTGTAGCATACTTGATCTTGTAGATCCATCGCGAACCTACAACTAACGTGTCTTTAGGTCTAGGTACCACTTCCAAGACATCATTGGTCATAATGGAACTGTATTCCTCCACCATAGCATCTACCCACACTTGATGCTGGACAACCTCCTGAAAACTAGAGGGTTCTCCAACTTGAGCTGCCAAAGCTTGTTATCTCTCTAGTTGTCTACGTTGCCTTTTCTCGGTTCTAAGAGCTACAACGAACTCCTCTGCGTCCCTTAGTATCTGTCGTAATTCTTGGCTCGTTCGTCCACTAGTAGTGGGTGGATCTTCTTGCTCCTTTCGGCGAATATTCCTGAGTTGATACTTCTGGATTCTTATGCCTTGGAGAAGCACTGGTGTTGGTTTTGATTGGTCGAAGTGGCTGAACCAATGGATCGTCGTCTGATTGCTTTTCTGAAGGCATTTCTCGGGATTTCCTAAAAGCACTGTCCTCCATGAACTTCACATCCCGTCGTACTACTACTTTCCTATTGCTAGGAATGTAGATTCTATATGCCTTAACATTCTCGCTATATCCCACCAAATATCCTTTTTTTGTAGTCTGATCCAACTTCTTTCTCTTTTTTTCGGGTACATGGCAGTATGCCAAACTCCCAAAGATCCTAAAATGACTCACTTCTAGCTTTCTGCCAATGAAGACACTCTCCGTTGTAATCTTACCTAGTGCCTTGTGAGGAATCTTGTTCTGAACATATACGACTGTGCTGCATGCTTCTGCCCATAGAAATTTGGGCATATCCTGATCATACAACATAGCCCTCGCTACTTCAACAATAGTTACATTTTTCCTTTCTGTAACCCCATTAGGCTCCGGATTATATGGAGCGACCCATTCCCTTTTGATACCTTCCCTTGCACAAAACTCAGTGAAGTTTTTGTCAATATGTTCTCCACCATTGTCTGAATGCAACAATTTTATCCTCTTTCCTCTCAAATTTTCAACCAGAGCCTTAAACTCTTTGAATCGATCAAAGACCTCATCCTTGGTCTTTAGAAAGTAGATCCAAGTCTTCCTGGAATGGTCATCAATGAAGGTGACGAAATATCTGACACCACTAAGAGCTCTTGTGGACATAGGGCCGCAGATATCTGAGTGTATTAAACCCAAAACACTCTTTGCCCTACTGTTGCTTCTGGAATAAGCCGCTTTGGCGTACTTGCCTAGTACGCACCCTCTGCAGACATCATCTTGTTTGGTGCTTAATTCTGGAACTCCTGTGACGGTTTCTTTGAGAATTTTTAGAGCCCCATGGTGTAAGTGCCTCATCCTTCTTTGCCATAGTTCATCCAAATCTTTCTCATCATGACTGCCTATCAATACCATTGGAGATTCTAACTGCAACATCTGTTGCTTTTGACCCCAATTTGGGCCTTCTTCTGCCAACTCGGGTGTTTGACGTATATTTTCTTTCCAATGAAGTATACATCATAGCCCTTATTTTGTAACTGAGATACAAAGAGCAAGTTCATCCCCAATCTGGGCACATGCAGCACATTGGTAGCCCGACGCCGATCTCCTGCTTTTGTTTGAAAAACTATAGCACCTCTTCCAACAGGAGTAAATTTTGCCTTATTTTCGATGGTGATTTGGAAATTTATCTTTTCCTCTTGGTAGCTCGAGAAACATTCTTGTATTCTTGTCATGTGCAGAGAAGCCTCGCTATCAATATACCAAACCTTAGAGGAGACAGAGCTTGATAAACAAGCGACTTCTTCCAATCTGGAAGCTAATACAAAAATGTTGTGATCCATTGTATCTTTCATGCTTTCCTCTTTCCTAGAAGAACTGCATGAGCCCGTTCGAGTTGCTGCTCCGACAACATCAAGACCACAACTCATTGCAGAATCTCCAACCCTGTTGCCCGATCTCTGCTCTGATACCATGTGAAGATTTCTAACTTTGAAATTCCACTGTAGTAACTGATTTATTTATCCTACTTATATTTCTCAATAAGTTATCACATAATTTTATAGAGAAAAGAACAATGAAATGCAAACACAAGAATCAATCACATCAACATAGTTGTCCCTGGAAAAACCCAATGCGGGAAAACTGGTGCAACAAATGAGGGTTTATTTATGATTCTTTTAGCAACAATCTCTTTACAAGGAATGATTTGCAGAATCATGGAGAAACATTCATGAAAACACTTGAGATAATTTTCCTCCAGTCACTGGAGAAACTCTGACACCTCGGAGACCCTCCAATCCCCACTACGTCACCTTTGCGTCCTCTTCTACGTGAGGACTGCATACTCAGTTGCCCCGTCCCTCTGCGTTGTCTCTCGGCTGCTCTGCGTTCCTCCTCCTTAGTCTTTGACTCCTGCTGAAATCCTCCTCTTCCTTCACCCTGCAACTCTCCCTCTGAAATCGAACTCTTCTCTTGGAGTATGGACTTTCCTCGGGTTACTGAGTATTTTCCCGGCTTGTCTTCAACTGGCCCACAAGTCTTCATTTATACTTTTCCTGTTGATAAATCAACGACCATGATCTAATCTTTAATCAATGACTAAGATTAAAACAAACATGATCCTCGTCACTTAGAAGCTTCTCACCCACATTTAAGTTAATTCACTTTAATTATTTTAATTCCCTAAGTTTTAACTTAGGATCCATTAAAAGATAATTAATTATTTGAATAACTTGCATTCTGGGTGGAATTTCTCCAAACAATTTCTGGTTCTTAGAGATTTCATGTGTTCTAGCCCCTCCACAAAATTTCGGAGCTAGAACACATCCGATGCTACCCAAAAATCAATAGATACCCCCTTAAAGGTAGGGCAGTTCATTGCCCTCCAAGGGTTGAGACAATCATGGGTTCCAGAATGATGAAGGAGGTTCATCTAGAGCCTATAGGAACCAGTGTGATGGCCATGGGTATGGGGTAGAGCTCATGCATTTGGATTTTTCCCACGTGCTAAATGTGTTTGTCTCGACCATCCTTTGCATTTTGTGGTACATTTTACTGTTGAATGTGGCCAATTATGCTTTTACTTTTCTTTTCAGTTGCATCAACCTTCGGGGCATTATTTTAAGCCCGACCCAAGGTGCGAGCAAGGGGAAAGGGAGGTCAACCCTATGTGGACCTAGTGGGGAAATGTGGACCTAGGTGGGAGGAATAATGAATGGGGCTATAATGATTGGAAGGGGAGTAATGTATGTAGACGAGGGAGCGAGACCACGCAACCAAAATAGAGGTTTCCCATGTAGTACCACCCTAAAACCCAAAGGTAAGTAAAGGAGATCCCACTGGACTAAGATCCATGTTGAACATCCAAAAGAGGTCTAGGGGACAGAAGCACAAACCTAGCCTACTCTTTCCACTGAATCTCCCCATTAATCCATGCCCAAAAGTGTCCATGATAAGCAAACTACAATACTCAATTGCCAAATGACAAGGCATACCTTTAGTTTCGAGAGGCCCACCTTCAAACATTTGACCATGACAGATGGGTGAGGGACCACATGGCTGGCTCAGGTGGTGGAGAAATGGCACAACGAGCTAGTTGGTGGCTGCTATCTGTCGGCTGAGGAACCATCTTGGAGAAAATTTTCTCCTAGGAATATCACCCATAAAATGGTGGGTAACAAACATCTCCCCCCTTGCTTATGAGTGCTGTTGTAGAAGATCCCTCCACTAGTTTCCTCCCTCTTCTGTCCTAAGCTTATCGAATTTTTCTGCTGGTAGTTAGTGTCCAACCTTGTCCAAATCCTTTGGACCAATTAAAAATATTCCACGTGTCTTTTTGTCCCAGATTTCTTTTTGGTTTTCAGTTAACCTTGTCATCACTAAGTGATTTTTGTGTATGCCTACCACTTAATCTCTTGCCCCTAGCTTGCCATTTGATACCTCCAAGGCTAAAAAAAAAGGCCACCATATCTTCCAAGTAGCCAATCTTCCCTAACCCTGGAATGAAACCCATGTCCTTAACTCAACCCGTTTACAATGTTTATAATAAGCGGGGGATGTAACTAGCGATATTACATTGCAGAAGAGCCAAGGATTGTTATATCACTTGTTTTGAATGAAGATGGATGGATTGGTAATGATCCAAGGAATGTAGGACACATTCTATAACACCCAAACTTGCAATTGCTTGAGGACAAACAATGTTAGGAAGGGGGGACTGTAATATCCTCAATGGATTAATTGCCCATGGGGGGACGAAGTAACCTATCCAACGTTGTAGGCTATAAAAGTCTTTGATAAAGGGGAAAACCCAATTATCCAATGCATGGAGCAACATTGGGTAAATTTTGGGGTATCTAGGACAAAAAGCCCAAATTGGGGGTTGCACATGAACCCCTCACATTCGATAAGGAGGAGAAGCCCCCACAAGGAAATCTATAAATAAAGGAGAATTGGAATCATTTTATTATTATCGAATTGGAATTGAGTTGTCTTTGTTTTCTTGAGCCTTAGGCTCTGAGGGTTTTAAGACCCCATTCTTTTCATTAGTTTCAGTGGAGGTGATCCCACTCAAGCTAAGCTTGTCTAGTTTTGTTGTTGGTGATCCCATCCTTGCTAGACACTTCTTTCTTTGTTCTGGTACAAACTATTCTCTTGGAGCAATCAGATATGTTATGGCCAGCCAGGGAGACACCCTTTGGATCAAGGGAATTACCTTCTCATCTTAAGCTTGAGGCTATTCTAGAGGCAACGAAAATACAACCTATGCTAAACCAAGGATTCATGGATTTTTTCTTTGGTTTTGGTATCCCAATTAGGGAAACAAAGCCATTAAAGTAGCTGGGCAGTGAAATCAAGAGCTGACTTGAAGAAATTTGGCCTTATCAAGATCGAGTCCTCTCTTCCGAATGCAACAAGATAGCTGTGAACAATATACAAGCCTAGGGATACCTCTTTTAGGGGGCTGTGCTCATACCATATGGGGGCTATTAAAGCCTTAACTAGTAAGCTGTTATAACAGGATCGCAAGTGGAAAATTGAGAGTAGCCAAGATAGGCAGTAGTGACATCGAGCTTTGTTGATTAAGCTAGTAATCTCAAACTTTAATAGACTAGTGTGGGATTCTGTTGAAATGTGGATCTATTGCATGTTGACTGTATAATATTGGTGAATTATTGAATGAATCTACTGTTTTGTTGGGTGGTCAGCCCTAGCGTATTAAAGTTTTTTTGAAGGGCTATATCACTATTGAAGATCTTTTATATTCATGCTTTACAAATGAAGCCACTTTTAAGTGAAAGAATATATGTCTTTTGTTGTTGGTTTACTGAAACACTACATAAGCATTGATTAATGATAACAATCATCAAAGTGAGCTATGGCACCAAAGGTTTTCCCATCTTCACTACGAAGCTCTACCTAACATAAGGAAGATGGTTTATGGAATGCCTGAGGTTGAATCAAGTCATGATGGGGTTTGTGTGGAAGGTGCAAGTGGAAATAAATAAAAGGGACCATTCCCTTCTAGCAAGAGCAGGATTTGTGATATTCTACAAATCATACATTCTGACTTATGTGGACATATGTTGATGAAATCCCTTGGTGGCTACTTGTACCACATAACCTTTGTGGATGACTTCTCTTGGAAGACATCGATATTCTTCTTGAAGCACAAGGACGAACCATTTGAGATGTTCTAAGACTTCAAGGCGTTTATTGATAATCAAACTAGGAAGAGAATCAAGGTCTTAAGGTTTGATAATGGTGGAGAATACACTTCAAACGAGTTCATTGACTTTTGCAAGAAAGTTGGGATCAAGAAGGAGACCATTGTACATTACAACCCTCAACAAAATGGAGTGGTTGAAAGAAAGAACAGGACCATCATGGAAGCTGCCCATGTAATGTCACAAATGCCAGAAATTTGGAACGCCCTTGAAATTTCAACTCAGAAATACCACAGATAAATTTTCCATTCAAGAACAGAAGATTTCCATGTGAAATAGCTTCAGAAATTTAAGCCATCAATACCATAAACAATTTGCATAACATAAACCCCAATATTTATAGCAAAAAAAAAACGAAAAAAAGAATCTGCAACTGAATAATAGACAATATAAACAGGCAGAAGATCTCAACCTTAATTTATCAATATAGAAGATGCTGGTACAAAAACTGGAAATGGCTGAGGTAATGGCCCCAAATAGATCTACAATAATGTCGCAACTAGCCTCCAAAACAAATTGAAAATCATTAAATTGCAACCTGTGCATCCTAAATGGATCCACCAAGGGAAGAGATGGGTGCTTGCCCACTCTCATTGAATCACCCAAGGATTTCCATCACATGGAACAAGTCTACTACGCTGCTGCCAGTCCATGCTCAACTCATGTTGCTCTGCCAGAGGAAGCGAGCCCCTCTCTCTATAATAGGAAAAAGTGGGTCTGATGTGCTGCAAGCCCAATTATGTACTCCTGCAGAGTGCTGCTCCCTGAAAGTACTGCAACTCTGCTAACTGTCTGTGCATCTACCTGCACCTCATAAGTGGGTCGGCTCAATGATGGACACTCCACCATCTCCTTCATCCTTTAATATGAAACTCCATTCTCTTGCTGTCTATTAGCCTCCTGCAAAACTACCCTGCCCACCTCCAAAACCTCATGAGGACAAGTGTCTGCAAACACTGCCACATTGCTAGATGTCTATACATTTGTTTTCTCGTCATCAATGGCTGACCTCAAGGGTGGCTGCCCATCCTCCTCCATCCCAGGCTCAATATAAACCTCCAACTGACTCTCCCCAAATAGCTCATCATGCATACCATGCATATCATCCCCCTCAGCTGACTCATGCTCCATCATACGCTGCTCGTGATGAATCATCACTAGTGACTCATCATCTTGAATGTCACCCATAGGGTCGACTGACTGCTCACTATGTAAATCTGGTCTGCTGTCAGCAACTCAGCATGACTCATGCTCCTCGGAGGTAACCTTCTCTCGTCTAAAGAAGAATCCTAACTTTGTGAATTAGAAGGAATCTCCTCTTGCTCTACCTCTATCATCTCCAGAGTGTCACTCAAGCATGAGTGGTCAGGTCCCCAAGGTTCTTTGTAGAAGAAGCAAAGTCCCCTTCTCCTTAACTCATTCTTGCTACATGGTCCATCAATCTCGAGCAACTCCTCCCTGGTCAAATGTTACTGCAACAATCTAATATTTTGCTCAACCAATCTTTTGGCTAGCTCATAAGCAGTAGGTGAGACCAATTGTTCTCTCTTCCAAATGCTCAATCCCTGCAAATGGTATCACTATCTCCTGTAACTGAAGACAAAATGGACTGCATGTGTGCTATGATTGTGTTAGGGTGATGTTTCTTAATGTTAAAAAAACATTGGAACATCTTCAAAATCAAGCCATCACACTCAAGATCAAACATGATCTCATATGTCCTAGTCATAGCTTACACCGTTGTCCAAGTCCTGGAAAGTCTCTACTATCAATTTGAAAACTCTACTCATAACATCATCATTATAAGGAGCTATAGGTGCTGTTAGTCTCATGATGTTACTGAGACATGATGCAACTGGATTTCTAACCCATTCACGAGATTCTTCCAAGAACTCATGTCGTATGAGAGCAAACATAGCTGGTTTCAGAGCCCAGATTAGTTTCTTCCCTTCTAACTGTCTCACTTTGGAAATGATTTCATCTAGTTCATCAAGTTTGAAAAGAACCTTCCATGTGACCTTCATGTGTTTTAAATCTGTTCCAAGTGCATGGATTTTGTATCCAATTTCCTCCCCCTTCTGCAAATCTCTTGGTTGTTCTTTTTGAAGAATGGCATAGATCCCTCTTGAAAATGGTTTGCTGTTCAATTTTGTTTGATGGTCTACTAATGCAAGGTAGTTCAAGGAACCAATTTCTGCGGTTAATTTCCTCAATTTGTTTATGAATTCCTCCATGGTTTAGCCCAATTAAATCAAGTATATTAAGTTGACCCAACCTCTAATCAACTTTACATGACATCAATAATCAACATACTCTGACTATGACTATACCACACACATAGCAATGCAGGGCTACTATAACATACCAATATAATCATTCAACCAACTTATATAATACCTTGCGCCAATAAATTTAGCTCTGACAAATAAATTAGGTTCTGGCAAATAAATTGGGCCCCAGTAAATAAACTAGGCTCCAATAAATAAATTGGGTTCTAGCAAAATAATTTTCGCACAACAAGATGAATTCATCCTAGAAAAATAATTTCAACCATGGGCTTGCCAAAGCAAGCTAAATAATCCCAGGTGAGAAAAATGCTCCCCTAGATGCAAGGAAATGATCGCTCCTCAAGCTCTGTGCTGACCCTGGAAATTCTACAACTGCTGGCTGGAAGGAACACCTATTTGAGCCTCCAAAAGGGCTTAGAAAATTCTGCCAAATTAATCTTGGGCTCTCCACCAGAAACCCAGAAAAACCTAAAGGATTTTGGGAAATTCTACTGACCACCCAAGACCCAAAATTTCAGCTCACTCCTTCCCCACTAATTGCCAAAGAATTTTGTATGTTTGGAGCACCAAAACTCCCCCTAAACTTTTGCAAAATTAGGAGCCAACTCTTTGATCCCTGGATGACAAAACCCAGAAATGTTTTGGTCTAATTCCAACCTCCCAGAATTACCCAAAATGGGTGCAATTACCAGTTGAATAATAAAATGTACTGCTTAACAAAAAGGAGATTGTTGGCTTGAATACTGCCTCGAAAATTCTACAAATTTAACCACGCTCTCCTCTCAAAAAACCCACAAAACCCCAAAAAAATCTTGGGTAGATTACAGAAGATACAAAAAGTCCCAATTTAGTGCAAGTCTTCTACTTTGCCCAACTATGCACACTGCTCCAACTAAGATAAATTTGTACCACAATGCTCCTACACATCAAGTCCAATAAATTCACTGCAAAATCACCGACTCAAATGAGATAAAAAACCTCCAAAAAATAAATCACACAACTACAACAATTATTTTTCAGAAAATAGTTTAGAAATTTTAATCCACAAACTTGGCTCCCTTATACGTCAATATGACAACTTTGATTTTAACCCACAACTGGCCAAAATCATTCTCTAGTTTCTCTGACAAAAATATATATTTTTGCAACAAAATGATGTCTTCGACAAAAAGAATTTGACACCTTCAAATTAAACCCTCAGCACTTTGTGAAAGAGACTTTGTAGAATAGCTAACGTCCATGTTGGTAGAAAAATTTGATCTTTCTATCTCCATAAATAATCTATTTTGGCACTTCCAAAATAAACCTCTGCAATTAAAACCCTCCAACAATAATCACTGCAATTGGAAACTGAAAAACCCGCAGGTTGAACCAAGACCAAGGCTCTGATACCACTGTTGTCGAAAAGATTCTGTTGGGCGAAGCTGCAAACACTATGGTCTATGTTCAAAACAAGACCCCTCATTAAGCCCTTGGGTGACAAGACCCCTGGAGAAGTATATGTGTGAAGCTCGATGTTGGACATCTGAGGATCTTTGTCTGGCCCATGTACTTTCTGTTGGAGAATGCCTTAGGGCAGTTGTTAATTCAATTTTTTTTAACCTTAATAATTGCTTGTGAACTTTATTTATCGTCTTGTGTTTCATTATTAGATATTTTCATTAAACAATTATCAAGAGCAAAAATAATAAAGCCAATGGACACAGG
The DNA here is from genome assembly GCA_034641835.2 of Pinus albicaulis. Classification (NCBI taxonomy): domain Eukaryota; kingdom Viridiplantae; phylum Streptophyta; class Pinopsida; order Pinales; family Pinaceae; genus Pinus; species Pinus albicaulis. The sequence goes on along the minus strand of CM076580.1, from coordinate 1,547,569,340 downwards.
ATATAGGCTCCAAGCCAAGGAAAACCCCCTCCAATGGGAAAACCCAAAATTAATCTCTTCTCTTCGTATAAAATCTGCTTCAAATGAGAAAATGAAGACCCAAACACTAGACTAAGTCCTCCTCCAAGCACCAAGTTAGATCTTCAAGAAGTCCTTCCAATTAGGTTAAAGGCCAACCCAGACAACAAGATTCAATCCTGCTTCAACTAGCTTCCAGCTTCAACTTTGGTCCCTAATTTCGACCTGTGACTTCGACCTGCAACTTCAGCCTTGCACTTGCTCGTAGCCTTCTTTGGCTTCAAATATTAATCTTTTTGCACAAATTTCCGGACCTACAACTAACTAGATTTGAAATTTCAGCCTTTGTAGCTACAACAAAAATCCTAAAAATCTCGAACGTGTGAGAGAACAAACTCAAAACCAAACTTTATTCCTTCTTTTTGAGTTCTTCTTGCTTTCTAGACCTTAGCTCTTGCTTCCTTGATGCTCCTTGCTACAAATTGAACTTCTTGATGATGAGAACGAATTAATGTCAAATGAGGTTGATGCTGCTTTTATTTATACACATTTGTGGGGTTTGAATACCCTTCTTTAGGCCGACTTGTGCTTGGAGGCTCATAGAACATTCTAGTCTCAAAATCAATATATTTTACATGTTACAACTTGCCCATTAAGGTCTTATACATTTGATACTCTTTTGACTAAAAAAAAATTATTCTTTTGACATGACAAAAGTTAGAAGCATGAAAAACATGCTTTGCCTAGATGACCATCAAAATGGAGCATGAACCCATGCTTAAAACAATATTTTTCTTTCTTATTTTTCTTGTAACATGTTGTCCTCCAAATCAGGGGAGCCATTGTCTTCAAGGGCATTAGATAGAAGTTTTTTTTGCTTAAGCCAACCATAATTTCCTTGTGTCAAGGAAGGAATAAATGATTTCATCATAACATATTCATATTATTTCCTCAAAATTTCAAATGTATTACAGATACAAAGGGAAAATGAGAGGAAGGGTATCTTTATTGATAGGAAACAACCTCAACTTCTTTTGGCATTAAAATAATATCTTCCTAAGTCAAATCCCCTAATCTAGCCTATGGAGGGGGTAAAACCCCCCTTTCTTAGTTAAATAACCTAAAAATTACAGTGTAATACCTTTACCTTTCAATATACATGTACAATAACCTGTTTGGAAGAAGCCCTCGAAGATGAAACACATCATTTGCTCATAACATCCAATCACCAAAAGTCCTTCAACACATGCTCGCTTTCTTCAATAGTGACAACATGGCATCTAAGTCAGTGCTTAGTTCCCAAAATCCACTTCCTTTGCCAATCATGGCAATAACTTTAATTTTTCCTTTAATAATGGATGTGAGAGCTCCAAGTGGGTTCTTAAGTCTTTAAAATGATAATGTCACCCAACATGCTGTTGAGAATTTTGGAGGACTTAAGGTTAATACAAATTCTCTTCTTGATGATTACTTGTGAGCTTGCTGTGTTGCTTATGTCTTCTCTTTAGTTAATCTTTCATCAAGTCAATTATCAAAATTGCACAGGACACAAATGTTAGGCAAAAGTAACACTTTTATTGTGGGAAGGTAAATCACAGATTTACCTTCCTTACTTTACACTTCAGAATTCTAATCATTCTATACTGTCATTTATCTGTACTTGCATCCTTCCTTTATCGTATTGTGTTCCGCACTGTAATCTATCTATTCATAAAAAGATCATCGTTTTACGCACTCCATATCATGTCTTATCCACATTGTATTCATTGAATTAACTGCACTGTATGTTACGCACTTCATATCATGTTTTATCTGCGTTGTATATCACGTATTATCCGCACCTTTATATCATGTATTGACCACACTTAGTTTCATGTATTGTCCGCACTATCTTTACAAAGAAAACCTGCACTTTTATCTCTGAGATCTCTAATTGCTTGTTATTCTAATCATGACAGCACATCACACACACACACACACATATATATATCTTTTAAGCAAGCCGACCATATAGTTATGAGTTAGACTGACTAGTTTCATGGTGAATGAGGCCGACTAGATTATGATGAATTCCATGCGTTGGAGAGCTATTTCTTCACTGCGTTTAAGGGTTGTCTTCCATCATTGCATTGAGATTTGTTAGCTTCTTTCACAAGGTCTTGGAGCATACTAAATACAATCTTGCTCATGAAGCCCATGAAGCAAGTACACTAAAAATACATTTGTATTTACTTTGCCTTCTTCTTTTCATAAATACATATTCACATAGTCAACATGAAGACCGACCTAGTTACACTTTTCAACACTCCCTCTTAACTAGGGAGGTATTCATATAGGTACATGGTCACTTTCAAATTGAAGAATCTCATAAGAAGAATCAGATTGGTAATCACATCTGTATAGCATCATATCAACTAGCATTGTCCTAGTGCAAGGCTTTGACTAATAGCCCCATCTCTCAACAAGACAATGGGCTACAATGCTGGAGAGACACATGACTAATAGACACCATAGTCATTGTCTCTCCAAGGTACATACCCCACCTAGATGTTTCCAGAGTATGGCCTTTTTGGACTATTCTTCTCTTGGGTAGCTAGCCCTCAAAGAATATTGGTCCACGACTACTCTTATCTTGAATGCCCTATCTCATTCTCAAAGAGTATCGAATGCCAGATGATTACCCAATCCAACATTCTGTCTTCCAGGTGAGGACTAGAATGATGTGTCTATCCATTCCCTTCACATGGCCTTCACTAAGATTTACGGCTGTTAGTCTTGGTCTAGTGCATGACACATGTAATAGAGAATCACATACGTCACTCCCTCTTAACACAGGAAGGACATACTCCAAGTTTCTTCCAAGCAAGAAACTTACCACCAGGGTCCCTCTCAACCAGGGTCCTGCAGTAGCAATCCAGCTACTTATGAAGAATTCCTCCCCTCGATGTCATGGATTTCGATATTGAGGAATCTTCAACTTTTGGCTTCATAGGGCATAGATCATCCATCACTTCCATCTTGAGTCATGTCAGCTATCAGAGAGTGATTCATCAGACTTCCTTTATCTGGTCCATTGTTATGCCATGCTGCTTTCCTTTGAATCATTTCCAAGGATCATACATCCTTTTTCATGATTAGCAGCCCTGCACAAATTCATCCAGATAAACAGATTCATATTAACGAAAGTTACCTTAGTGATGATCTTTCAACATGACATCTTCCTGTAGGCATCGACATCCTTCATACAAATTGACACATCTCCTAATGATATGTTTTTGCCGAGGGTCTTTATCTTTCCCAGACTTCCATCAAAGTCTACATATCTTTCCAGGAGATCTTTTAGTCACATCTTCTTGGTCTCTGGATGGTAACTGCCTCTTGACATGGTTGCATTTCATGATCTCTTCCTTTCTGCGCATTCTCCATTCCCAGGAACTTACACATTTTCCAGTTCCTTCATATACAGCCACCTCATTTTTCATGAGGACATATTATGTTGATTTCATCTGTCTTGTGCATTGAGGGATACTTCTCCATAGATCATACTTCTAAGTACAGAAGTCCGTTACTTGCAACCATATAACATGACATCACAGCATCCAATGTCAGCATATAAATATATACATACCTCATACCTTTTTCCCTTGAGTCATCCTATAGCAATTTTTTAAGAATGAAGAGCTTCATTCCCTCGGCTTGTTTCATCAATATGTCATCACATCCCAGAAGTATGTTTCCATGATGACCCTTGCTCTTGATGACTACTTTCTATTAGTAAAGTTTGTCAAAGAGGTTTTTCCCAGAGCTGATTCACCAGGAGCTCCTGCCATGCTTCGATCAGGATGCTACATTGCTTCCTATCATATAACCAACATAAATCAATTCCTTATTCATAAGTTTACTTGATTTTCCTTGAACTGGTACCTTGTGATTGGACTGTTAATTCAGGTCTTCAAGGCTTGAGACTTCAAGTTCCCTCCAAACTGAATACTTATATCAGTTGTAGATACCTCAGATCTTAGTAGATCAGTTATTCCAAGATCCTTTAACGTACTGCTTCACTGTATATACATATCACTGAGAATCCTTCTTTTGAAATCAGAAGTCATGACTATGACTGTGATTTACACCGAAACTCCTTCTCTGAAGTTGCTCCAAAGGTGCCTTCAAATTTGTTTAAGACTCCAAAACACTTTTCTCAAAACTCCCAAGAAATTGTTACTATGTTGCTCCAAAGAATGCCATAATCATGTCATTTATCAGTCTTCACAATACAATAGATCCAAGCTGAGTATAAGTTTGCAATCATGCCACTAATTCGAGCTATAAGACAACAATCCGAGCTCCCCAGTAGTCACTGCCCACAGGTCCTGAAAAAGAATGATCACGAGTTCAGAGATTGTTGTAAGTCCGAGCTTGGATGAGCTTTCAATAAGGACTGTAATCTCTGCAATCCAATAAATCCGAAGTGCTATAGGTGGTCCAAGCTCTCCTAATCACAGATCCGAGGTGTATTTCATTGGTCCGAGGCTATTGTTTTGAGGCTTAATTCTACAGGTCCGGGCCTTTATTTCAGAGTATAACGGAGCCTCCACAGATGTAATATATATGAGCCTTTCGAATGTATAACCGAACCTTGTTATGACAGGTTTGGGGGTGTAATACTGCCACAACTCCAAGGTACCACAAGTTCGAGTTATGTCTTCTAGGCAGTTGTACGAGGTTTGTTTCCCTTCACTGGCTGTTTTAGAAGACTGCCCAAACGATACACCACAAAACTGTTCCCTTCTCTGTGGTATGTAACTCCAAGGTCCGAAGTGTTGTAGGATGGTATTATAACAAATCTCCCACAAAACTTATCACTGCTCATACGATAATCTTAATATCTTCCTCGGCCTCCTGTTTATACCTCTTCCTTGTCTCTAAAATCTTCACAGAATTTCTTTACTGAAATGCTTGCTGAGATTAATATAGAGTTGTTGTTGACTGTGATCTAATCCTTAAGTGCCACTTATATGCCCTTCTTTGATTGCCACCTTAGCTCCGATACCATGTTGAGAATTTTGGAGGACTTAAGGTTAATACAAATTCTCTTCTTGATAATTACTTGTGAGCTTGTTGTGTTGCTTATGTTTTCTCTTAGTTAATCATTCATCAAGTCAATTATCAAAATTGCACAGGACACAAATGTTAGGCAGATTTAACACTTTTATTGTGGGAAGGTAAATCACAGATTTACCTTCCTTACTTTACACTTCAGAATTCTAATCATTCTATACTGTCATTTATCTGTACTTGCATCCTTCCTTTATCCATATTGTGTTCCGCACTATAATCTATCTATTCATAAAAAGATCATCGTTTTACGCACTCCATATCATGTCTTATCCGCATTGTATTCATTGAATTATCTGCACTGTATGTTACGCACTTCATATCATGTTTTATCTGCATTGTATATCACGTATTATCCACACCTTTATATCATGTATTGACCACACTTAGTTTCATGTATTGTCCATCTTTACAAAGAAAACTCGCACTTTTATCTCTGAGATCTCTGATTGCTTGTTATTCTAATCATGACGACACATCACATGTATATATATAGCATATCTCTTTTAAGCAAGCCGACCATATAGTTATGAGTTAGACCGACTAGTTTCATGGTGAATGAGGTCGACTAGATTATGATGAATTCCATGCGTTGGAGAGGTATTTCTTCACTGCGTTTAAGGGTTGTCTTCCATCGTTGCATCGAGATTTGTTAGCTTCTTTCACAAGGTCCTGGAGCATACTAAATACAATCTTGCTCATGAAGCCCATGAAGCAAGTACACTAAAAATACATCTTTATTTACTTTGCCTTCTTTTCATAAATACATATTCACATAGTCAACATGAAGACCGACCTAGTTACACTTTTCAACACATGCAACAAGAAAAATTAGTGATCACAATACCCCTCTTGCAATTCAAGTGAACCATCTAAATAGGGGTCGGCCTCGATCCTTAACATAGGTCAACTCCATGCTTTCCAGCACCCCTATTCATTGCAAACCCAACTACAAGTAAGCTTGAGCCCATTCAACACAATTTGGCTCGCCATCCTTATTTAGATTAGACATCTAAGGTCGGCGTAGAAGTGCTAGGCCAGGTCGGCCCTACAAATTTTGTCTCAACATTTTACACCTATATATATGTATGTATAAATTCTCCTATATTTACAAATGAAAACACTCCTGTACTATGGTTGTGCCTTCTTTTATTTTCATTGCTGTTTAATACATCAGGGCTTGATTCAAGTTTGTATATATAGTATCTCCAACACAACTTATGTATTCCAATAACATGATTCAATACAATATGGGTCCATTTGATTAGTAACCCTATGTCAAAATAGAGTGTCTAGTGCATGTTTGTATATGGCCCTGAGACAACCATTGGATATAACTCATTCCCTTACATCTTACAACCTCTTGCTCACGGTAACTTTCTAGGTGATTTTCTCTCTCATTACGTTCATTTTTGACATCTTAATTAGGAAGTTGGCTTATTTGACTTTAGATAATGATACAACTGTGTTGCAAGGATTTATCATACTCAAACTCTCCTTTAAATTTTAAAGAATCCATTGGAAACAAAAGGGATGATTCCCTAAGCATAAACTTCAAGATACTTCAACAAGATAATGACGCCCTAGTGACTCTAGGTGAGAGAGAAACCAAGTACAAATGAGTAGGTAAGAGAGAGAAGTTGACTAGTACACTCCTCTAGATTACTTATCTACACAATAGTGAAATAAGAGTGAACACAATGATCATCTCCAACATTTTCTTTTTCACAAGGGCAATCTCCATCAAAGATGTCCCTCTCCCATGTATAACTTGTCTTAGCGTTTCCTTGTAAGCCGTAGTGAACAAAAACAAGAAAATAAGTACAAAGAGAAGAGTATGATGATGATAGTGATGAGACGACTTTCTCCTTCCTTTACATACATAGGAGTATGGGAGGCCAACAACACAATGTGAGCCCAACAACTTATAAGAAATCTACAAATAAATCCTTTGTAGGCCAACACAAGTGAAGTCAAAAGTCCACACAGATTCCATTGCTCTTCTTAAGCCATGCACTCCTTTGGCTCCAATCCTTGCACACACATTGTTGTAACTTAGGACTCTCTATGCCAAATCCAAGCCTCCCTCCAAGAATCCGAGCTACCCTGTGCTATCTAGGCCTTGTTCCCTTCTCCAAAATGCACAACATTACCCCAAAATAGGGCGTCCTCCAAGCAAGCAAACCACTCCATGAGGCCATCATAAAGGATTCCTCTCAACTTGTCAAGAGAACTTCAACATCCTAGCATATGTTGAGCATTGATCTCCAATGTGCATAGTGGATCATCTCCTATGTGTCAATCCATCTTAGACCATTTGAGGGTTGAATCTCATTAAGCCTAAGTCACATGGTTAGGGTTTGAGTTCGGGTTCGACAATGATTAGGTTCGGTTCGAGTTTGAATTTTTTGATGCGGTTCACCATTAGGTTCGTCTATATATTAAGTTTAAAAAGAAATATAGGATAAAATAGTAAGATATCAACATCAATAAACATAAAAAATGCTATCACGAACATGGAAATTGCAAGGATAGATTATAAGCTTGAGTTGTGACATGAGCTTATGAGTTTTGATTTATGGACTTGGTCAATGGCTATGAGGTTGGTTGAGGTTCGCCGAACCTCTAAATTTTTTTAAGGTACCTCTAAATTTTTTTAAGGTTTGCCAAATTTGAACCTCAAGGTTGAGGTTCGACGAACCTTGTGACATAACATTAAGCTACCCCAAACATGTAAACACTTTTGGAGTAACCTAAAAGCTAGCAATTACCTTTCCAACTTCTTGTTGAGTCTGTTGATTTTCTAGTTTAATTAGGGTTAACACAATATTTCTAAAATTTTGATAAATACTTTTGAGGTAGATATTATTTTATGTTATTTCAATATATCATTCAATAATTCCATAGTAGAATAGTAGAGATCACAATGAACAAAAGAGAGACAAGATGTACCCTCGGAAAACCCACTACGGAGAAAAACCTAACAACCTTTACAATAGAGAAATTCTTTCTATTCAATATGAGACACACCTAGACCTATGATAAAACCTGGTCTTCTCCTCCAAGTCAAGTCACCCAAACTGATCCTGCACTTTGTTCTACTTGTTTGATCCAAAAATTTTGGCTCCCTAGCAACTGCCAGTATCTCAGAATTTCCGCCCCCAGAAACTGCCCATAAACAATACGAATCACAGTGAGAGACTTCTATCCACGTGCGAGTTGATGAGAGAGGAGAGAGAGAAACTCAAACTTCTTTCTTTGTCTTTCTTCGTCCTTCTTGACCTCCTTCGCTTGCCCATAAGTTGTCTTGAGTGAGGAATGCGAATTTATCAAATGAGGAGCTTGAGCTGCCTTTATATAGAAGTCTATCTAGGGTTAATAAACATGTGGAGGGAAGCTGGATGAACCCTCTTTGAGCCCCCCATGGATAGTCATTTGTTATCTAATGATAGGAAAGACCTCCCCTATCCCAAATCCTCCTTTTTAGAGTTTTCTATTGTGGTTCTTAATCTTTAACTGGCAACTTTTCTCCCTTCCACATCTAGTTTAGCTTTTTGCACCTTTTGAGATAAACTACTCGCTACATTTACAACTTTGGAATCCTATCTCCCACGGGGTTTGTTTATCAAGGAAAATCATTCAAATCTTTAAGTTTTTTGAGGACATTGGATTTTTCTATGGAGTTTGAGTTCTTTGTGGTGAGGTCCTTTGAAAATTTTCTACTAAATGATCCATCTTTATTGATGACTTGGAGTAGGGGTTTGGATTATTTTTAAGCATGCCATTTTTTGTCAAACCACTCGATGTTTCCCTGATTGGAATTGTTTTTGCACTTAACCTCTTTGACATCATGTTTTTGGTATTTTTTTTTTCTAGGTAATATATCCAAAGGAAAATTGTTATGCATTGTCCCTCATTATGATGATGGTACCTATTATAGCAAATTCTCACACTTATTGAGGTAAAGTTTGAAAGCTCAAATGTGAAACCAATTGCACCTCAAAGGGGGCCACTATCACCTATAGCTAGCTCTCCTTTGAGTCAACATGGTTTATTCCTGGGATAGGATTGTTAGGGCTTGGTAGTTCCAAGATCATGGGTGATGGAGGATAGAAGGCCAGTGCCTTGGTTTGTCAATAACTATATATTTTTTAGCGGGGCATATGGAGTCAATGAATCAAACAATTAGGGATTTCTTGGAGTGATAAATAAATCCACACACGCTAGTGCAAATGGTCTAATTTAGCTTCTGTTTTGAGATCTAGGGTCTTGACTTCTTTAGATGATTAAGGGAAAGAAAAGTTATCTCTATTCCTCAAATGCTTGGAAGAAGGGTGTAACTCAACACAGGACAATGAAGCAAATGCTTGATAAATTAACTTAGCACATGGACATTTATTCCATTGGACATAATACTAGGATGAGGCAAATAAACTAATTTCACAATGCATCATCAAAGATCCAGTATAATCATCCATGAAAAAATATCATATCACATCACTATTCTAGCCACAAAAAGTATCTTAACTTATCCATCCATAACCAAATTATAAGAGAGAAAAATAACATAAATGTCAGACATTCCAAAGTATTTCTCCCCCAAATCCAACCATGCGAAAATGAGAGGAAGTGCAACTCTATTTATAGAGGAGATGGAGATGCTCAACTGCCCTCACATTAATTAAAATGTTAATTCCCTTGGATAAAATCCCCTATTCTAGCCTATTGAGGGGTGACAGGTTCTCCTCTTCAATTAATTAATTTAAAATACACAATTTTAGGGGCATTCATCCCACATGTATAAAAATTAAAGGGGCAAAGCCCTCAACAATGACCCATATCCCCAAGTAAAGGGAGAAGGGGGTGCTTTGGGACAACATCCATTCTCCAAAGGCCCTTCAATGCACAAGTGATCTTCAATTAGTCTTCAAAATCTGCCATGAAACCCTCCAAAGTGGACACACAATCCCCCAAGTGGTATGGCGATGACCTCTTCTACAAGTGTGTAAAAATGACTTCAAAACTACCAAGGACTTGCCTTTCTTCCTTTGACAGGAAAATACATGGGCTCCCAAATGAACACTCAACCATTCCCACTCGAACAATGGGTCTCCGGTAAGCCACATAAGCAAGCAACACCCCATCCATATCATTGATGTTAAATGCATCATACTTCCAATTGGCAATACCCAAGCATTTGCTTATCAATACACTGTTAAGGTGTTAACATTGCTACAACAAGGAACACTATTGAATTGCGACCTGCAGGTGTCTATCAACAACACAAAAATTAGCCAATAGCCTACAAGCCAGTGCCCCATTCATGCTGTTGTTAAAACATAATTTGTAGCTATTGTTTCTTACACATCCATTCTATTAGGCTAATTTTCTCCAACTGTGACCAAAAACCTAAAGTAGATATCTTTTTTGAGCAGGCTAATAGATGTAGGCTTTAAATATACATATGGTATGATTTAAATCTATTGAAATCACTTCAATACACAATCATACACTAGGTCTTCGAGGACAAGAAAAATGCTACCATATTCATATCTAAACCTGAAGAATGAGAACTAGGAAATTCTTTCCTCCCATATTATTCATTTTGAGTCTTCCTCCCTTTTAGCATCTACAACAGTTAACAATATGTCCTTGATATCGTAATCAGATTCTACCTTCACATATAAAACTTCATTCAAGTCAGATGGTTTTGCGTTGCTTTCCAAACCATTAACATAATCATCAAAGAATATCTATCCACAGACTCCCACCATTTTAAGGCAATCTCTATATCGTTGACATGGAATTCTTCATAATCATGTGTTTCAATCTACTTAGGATCTTTCTCATTTCACCAATTTTTGTAAATTGAGGTTTCAACATGCAAAATTACTGAAGGTAATTTTGCACCAAGTATGCGAGTAACAGTACCTAGGGTAAACCCTATATTCTTAGGGCACAAGGTTGGGTTAACAATAGGGCTTAAATCCATTATAACAATATACTCTTTAAGGGCTCAACATTTCACTTGTCGGAATTAAACTTGGGTGGGTACGATAACACTTCCTCTTAACCACTCGAGCTATACCTAATTGACCGAGATGTTATATTCTTGCTATTGTCATTTTTCGTTGTTTTATAGCTCTCAAGCCACATTTAGCCACTTTTATAGCGATGTCTTATGCCCTTGAGGATTCAAAGGCGACTGTAATTTCTTCCATTATATCAAAATTTCCTTTAGACTTAAGGTGTTTTACATCATAGGCTAGTTATGCTTATATATAGTTTTTTTCCTTGCTTGGAGCAACCTTTGTGCTTTCACTCTGTATCTCACATTATTGTACCTAGAGGATCGTTTGACCTATTTATGATCATTTTTTCGACATAAAAAAACTTATCTTAATATTTTTTTTGCCAGCAACCATTCTTATTGCTTTCAAACCTATATTGTGTTCTATTTATTGTAGTCTCTCCATAAATGTCTTATTTCATAATAATTGGCATACCGAAATGAAATGTTCCAGTTATGAAAGTTTTGAGTAAACTTCCATGGGATGATGACATTTTCACCCATACAAGATGCACATATGTTGTTTCCTTTTGGGCATCAAACTTTGGTTTACACCTCTTAAGTTCTAGTAAGGATAGTTCCTAATGTCACCTTTTCCTTTCGATTTTTTTTTCACATTGTAGTATACCATAATATTCTGTTCCAAGTTCTTTCTATCCATGCATGCAATGTTCCTTTCAAAACTTGTTTCCTCATGAATTTCCCTTTTAGGGGTTTTTCCATTTAGGAAGTGATTTCTTCCATCCCTAGGTCCTCCCCTAATACTAGTCTCACATTTTCCTTTATGGTTTTGATGCATTTCTTCTTGCGTTTTCTCTCTAGAAAACCTAGTTTCTCCCAATTTTCCTTTTTCTTGTTCTCTTCCTTTGCACCACTTGATATTAGGGCCATAACTCATGTTTTGAAACTCCCACTGAACAAAAGATTTTTTGGAATGTTCCCTTACCCCACTCTACTAATGTTAGTAATGAGCTTCATTCATCAAATGTGCAATGTTGATGTTTGCCTTGACATTTTGTCCTTTTACTTTTGTAGACTTAAAAGAGAGAATCTCTTTGCCATTCTTTGATATATTTTGATGTATGCCTCCCCTTTTGTGGTAATTAGTGGATGGATGATTTGAAATTCGTGATCACAGATCCTTTTGGATCAATGGATCCTGTTGCCTCAAAAATCTAGTAGGTCTTGTGAGGGTAGCTAACAAGACATGAACTAGACTAAGTGGCAACAATATGAGGTCTGACCCATTGTCACCACTACTTATTGCTCTTTAGTGGGCCTTCACGAAAAGGGAGGCTTCCCCATAGTATAAAAAACTGATCGACATGAATTGGAAATCGGTCAAACCGATCGCTTCATTAGGCAACTCGGTCGAACAGGGCAAAAAAACCGGTTCAATGGTTGGCTTGGCCAAAAAAATCACAAAAACCGGTCAAACCGGTTGGTTTATGATCGAACCGACTGATTTATGACCAAACTAGCCGGTTTGGTCATAAACCGATGGGTTCATTGCCAAGGCCATGGCAAACGGTGACAGACCGACACAGTCTCTTTTTGGAAGCTTCCTGGGTGTTTTGGAGGGAAAGTAAGGGTTGTTTTCCTCCAAAAACACCCTCTCCAAGCCTTTAGAAGGAGCTCACCCCCCTCAGTTGCCTTACACATCTCATTTGGAGTTTTTGTGAGTTTCATTGGGAGCTTAGAGAGTGTTGAATTTTTTGTGGAGTAGTGGAACAATAGAGTTTGAGCTAAGTAGTAGCCACCATGCCTCCAACAGCTAAGGATACTGCATGGACTTATTGTGATATGATTGATGGCAAAATGATCTGCAAATATTGCTTGAAACCTATTGAAGGAGGGGGTATTAATAGGTTCAAGAAACACTTGGCTGGGATAGGAGGACAAGTAAAGCCATGTGGAGCACCAAATGAAGTAATAAGGCATATTGGGGCAGAATACCTTTAGAAGTTTGAGACTCAAGTCATTGAACCAACATAGAAGTTTGTGACTCAAGTAGTTGCAAAGTTCGGGAGTCGAGACTCAACCACTTAAGTTTCAACTTTCAAAGTTTCAAGTGATAATGTTGATTACAGATATCATATATGTAGACTTGTAGTAGGCCAATGGCCCCATAGCTTGTAGACTTTGTTTTTGGACTCTAGAGGCCATTTAGAACCTCATTGATTATATATTTTGTTGCAATGTGTATTGCACTTGGTGCCATTTTGATATTTTCACCTTTACATGGTATATATATGAGCAAACTTTGCATATTTTGTGTCTATTGGTTTGGAATCATGGTTTTAAATCTTAAAAACATTTTTTTCCATTAAAAATTAATTATTTCATGTGTTTTTTGAATCCAGTTCATTGAGATCTAACCAGTCTCGGGTTTGACTGGTTCCAGTTTGAAACCCGGTTTATTAGGTGCACTGGTCCGGTTTTTAATACTATGGGCTTCCCTATATTAGGTCACCTAAGGATATGACTAGTCCAAGCGGAAAAGTGACAATGTAGGCTAAGGAATGATCACTTGCTTAGGAACAAGGCTAAACTAATACAAATAGGGCAATGTGCATCCTTTAAAAGGCCTTGTTAGGGAAAAATGTGACCTAGGGTTAGTGAATAAACAAGGTTAACAACTCTATCTAGGATGACAAGGCCAAGAAAAGGGTTACAATAAGTGTATACACTCAATTTATGGCACAATAAGCCTTTAATAAGGCTCAAGTTCAACACTATGGCAAACTAGGGATTTTCTAAGGCATAATTTACCTAGGGCAAAGGATGTTAGCCCTAAAATGAAAAAATTAGCCATGATAAAAGGTTGATTTTGAGGAAAAGACCTCACAACCAAGTGTTTAATCCCTCGAGAAGGTTGATTTTGAGGAAAAAACCTCACAACCAAGTGTTTAATCCCTAGAGAAGGCAACGTGGTCAACCCTAGTTGAAATTGATGGCCTAACCCTAGCTAGCAACTTTCCTTAAGAGGCCTAAATCTAGGTTACGGGAAGAAAAGTAGAATTTAATGTGAGTTTTCAAGGTGAACAACAATGTGACCAAGGCCAGTGCCTTAAACTTGGGTGATGGAGTCAATGGGATAATTAACTTTTAGGAGAAGACAACTAAACCCTATCAAGGAGTAAGGGAAATATGAAACCCTAGGTTTCAAACCCTAGCTATCATTTTGGTGAGGGAGCAAAGTCAATGGGGAGAGCTAGTTGAAAGTTTCACCCATGGGATTGTCATACAAATTCTTCAAGTGGGTAATGCATGCAATACCATTATTAAGATTTCATAGAATGATTTTCAACAATAATTAACACATAGAAACCTTAGATAATTAACCATTCCATTCAATAGCCATAAAATATAAAGATTTATCAAATACAAGGCACACTTACATGATAGAATGCATGAATCAATCCTTTATTGCTTCAAAATGACATTTCCAAAGCCAAAAATATCTTCATAAGCAAAAATCGTCGATAGATCTCATCTCCACAAGATACAAGATACTATTAAGCTAGGTCGAGTTCTCTAAGAGAGGCTAATTAGATCACAACTGATGATGAAAATGAATTGAGGCTCACTTCTATTTATATGAGGTTTAGCTCTCTTATTTTAGCCTAATGAAGCCCCTAAAATCATGTTTGACAGCAAATGACCTTGGGTTACAAGCCAACCCATTAGCTAACAAAAAAACAAGCCAAATTAGCCCACACATGTGAGCCATGCCCTCTTAAATTACTAGTGTCATGCCCAATTAAGGCTTAGAATGCCATGGAAAAGTGTGATGAGGTGTGTGTAAATGCTTGTATAATCCAAAATTTGAGGGTTGGCCCTCAAATCCACCTCATTATCTTCCACGGGGTGCCATCAAGTGGTTTCCATGGGTCTCTAATTGTCAAATAAGGTCTCCTCCTCTCCAATGTTAGGGCTTCCTCTGGAGCAATAAGCCCTCCCTAGTCTCTCAATGCGAGACCATCCTCATTTGGACTCTGAATCAACCCCTGCCCATTAAATTGTGTCAAGGCCAACCCCTGGGGCATATTGGGTCATCATGAAGAATCTTCAAAACTAGGTCAAATTGGACCAATGTCTTGGGTCGTAGAGGTACTCCGGGACATGTGCCATCTAGTCATGTTGTTAGGAGGCTCCAGTCTCTCAACGCCACACTTGCTTAGGCCATGTGCTTCTTTAAAGGGGCTGGGTACCTATGGAGTGGGCTTGGGTTGCAATGACCCACCTGACAAAAACAACATGGATTCTAGTGAAATCAACTATCCATCAAAGACCTTACAACATGGATTCTAGTGAAATCAACTATCCATCAAAGACTAAGGTCAATAATATTTAGGGCACGTTTAAGGCATGTTAATACTTCAAAAAAAGACCCCCTTCTAAAATTAGGACCAAGTTCTCGGAAAGGTGTTTTCTCCCTTGGTAGGGGTAGCTAATGGTCAATCCTATTAGGTGCTTCTAGCCCCTAAAGTAACATTTCCCTAGTCCACCCTTCAATTGATAGGTGTTAGTGTATAATAATATGGTAATGGATGGGGGAAGACTTCATGGTCAAGTGCCATGGTCAAAGGGATCAACTGATGGAGTTGTCAACATCCTGAGTGTATAGATGCGCATAGGGAGCATTTGTGGATGCATGAGTTACCAAATAGGCTTGATTTTTCCACCCTTCTTGTGTGCCTTTTACTTCTTGATTATTCCTAGTATTATGGCTTATAAAGTTATAGATTAAGGGTTAGAGCTTGTTTTTTATGATGTAACAGTTTTATCACCTCTTTTGATGAGTCATTTTATCACTCATCAAGGTTGGGACATGTTAAGTTTTGTGTAGTATCACAAGGTATTCCTGCATGCCAAGAGGCGTCTTAAGTTGGTTTAGACAAATTATGGAAATTAAAATAACAATTTTATTTTTGGGCTTCATGCAGACCCTAAACTGTCAAGTTGGCCCCACTATGAAAGGGTGTGACCCTTGGTCAAAAATCACCCATTTGACAAGTATAAATACAAAAGTTGACTTCCTCATTTGGACCAATTCGGTTATCATCATAATCTCTTCTATTCTTATCCACATGTGTTAATTTTTACTATGGGCAATGCTTAAAACAAATTTCTCACACAAATAGCTATTATTAGTATTATCATTTTACATCTTTAAAATCAATATTATGAAAATTCATTCATAAGCATGAAAGAGAAGTAGGAAATAACAATAGAAACATCAAGAAATCATAAAACAAGAGACAAAAATTAGGCCTGAGGCTAGGAAAAAATAGCAAAAGCCACAAGGGGAAAACCCAAGAAAAGCTTTCCTTATGAGAGAGAGAGAGACTAAAGCTTTCAGCCTCTATAGGTACCATTAGGCTTACTTACTAACCATCAACACAGAGAACTAGGTGCACATCCACTTGATGCCACCCTTCTTACCAGACATCAAAACAAAGTGCTTGCTCGATGTCTTTCCAGGCAATGCTTCACTCACAAAGTCTCAACAACAAATCTCTTCTGATCAAACTTACCGGTAACCATCATACTTATAAAATCTTCGAGAGATTTATTTGTACAAACACAACCCTAATCAATAATACACTTTCAAATATACATCATCAAAGAACAATCCTTTGGGGTCTCGATGTTGCTCTTCAACTTATCTCAGTAGGACTACCAATTGAATCTTTGAGAGAAGATTCCTCAATCATTCACTTTCCTTCCCTACTTTACATGTAGCAACATATCCTTCAGAATGTATTCTCCAATCAAGACTATGTTATACCTTCCCTCTTAACCATGGAGACATCTTCTATCCAAGCTCCCTCTTAATGTAGGGAGATTATCTTCTTCCTTCGGTGTTGGAGAATCTTTCTCATCATGCTTAACATATCGTCTTTTCTTATGGACATCTTCACCAACTTGAATATGATGTACTTGCACAACTTAGACAACAAGTACAACCAAATCTATAGAAGTATGTAGTTAGTTATAATGAAATCTTATAGTAGCGGAAGCATCAAACATAATCACCAGGAGACTATACATCAATACTGCAACTTCTAGCCCAGGTTTGTTACAAACCCTAAATCACATAAACAACTCAATCAAGATAAAAAATATTAGTTCTATCGTATAGCGATCCCTCGAAATAAGTCAAAAGAAAAAGAAAAGTATCTAATAACTTTTGGAAGTCATATGATAGACTTTCCACTAGGGTTTCATGTGAATGCTAGATTTCATACAACAAAAAATATCACATCATGACTAGCAAGAATAAATTCTACTAGGGTTTGATGTAAACCCTATATTTCCATTTACAAATTCTCAACAAACAATATATAGATTTTATACTAGAGAATTTTAACTATTACTAGGGTTTAAATGCAAAACCCTAGATTTCCAAAACGATATAATCCTAGAATTTCAAACTTTGATTAGGGCTTGTTTCCAAACCCTAGGACTTATGGCCATTAGTAATTTGGTCAACACACATATCTAGGAATCCATAAGCATATCATATGATAGATAACATTAACATATTATACATATACTGACCAAGTTAGGGTTTCAACCAAATGAACACATACCTAGGGTTTCATTCCTAGGACGTTAAGGACATAACAAGGATTTTGCTTGTAGACCTAACCAACACCTAGAGCTTTGGTTCATACCAAAGCAAACCCTTATTATATCAAAACTTCAAAGGTTCGGGATTTCGAACAACATTATTTCAACCCTGATAAGAGCGAGCTTCCATGATCATATCAAAACTCCAAACATGATATCATCAATATATCAACCAGTATAGCAATTACTTTAGTAATAACCCTAAGTAGATTTAGGGTTTCATAGATTATTAGCATACCCTTAGGTTAGGGTTTTCCAGAGAACCTTTTAGGGTTCTTTTATGGCAAACAATCGAGAGATGTAAGGTGGGTAGATTCATCGGATGGTTATCATCCCAAGCAAGAATCTTTAAGATTCAAGAAAAGCTGGACATAATGATGTTAGTGACACAAATTTCAAAATAGGATGAAGAGAATTTTATAAGATGCATGGTCTAATACATACGTGGAGATGTTTCTTGACAAACCTTGTAGGAATTCCTTGAAGTGTAAGCCATGGTATTTTATACACGTAATACATACTTCCAAACGCACGTAGTCACAGAACAACCCATAAATTACGGTAAGATTATGAAAAATTTCGGCAAAGATTTTTTGAAAATCTAGGTTACGATCGTTAAACTTCGATATTTTGGGTGCCCTTAGGGTTTTTGATGGTGGTGAATCCATTTCCAACATAAAAAAATGCAATTCAAACACTCCAACTACATGATTTTTTTGAAATTTTTTTACCGGATTACGGCAAAAAACTTCCGTTCGGGCTATTACTGTTGCATTGGTAGACAACTCCCTTCCAAACAAAAACATGTGATACCAAGAACATGATTTTATTCCTTAAGTTAGATAGCCATGAGGATGGAATCCTATGAGAAGTTATTCCTTTCTTTTAATCAAGGACTCCTACTTGACATCCCACTTGACATCCTAGATTACTTGTGCTCCCTAGAAGATAACCAAGGATTGTGTGATCATTTGATAAAGCTGTAATTCTAAGAGAAACTTATGAATATACATACCTTGTGATTTGTGTACCTTTTGATTTGATAGCTTGTTGGAATTGTTGTAATACTTACTTGATTCCTTGTGCTTCAAATCTTTTAAGGAGTCCTTTCTTCTAGTTGGTTCCTTGGACTATCTTTTTTCATTTTTCCGTTAGGGCAAACTTTGGATTCTTTATGTGATGACACAATTCATTAAGATGCCTTATACTTTGGTTTTGTTTGGGAGATAGACACATAGCAATAGTATCCATAAACTTGTATATCATCCTAGTCTTTGTTATTGTAGGAGTGACATAGTTCTTTAATGATGACACTGTAGAATGGTATTGTGGATATAGCCTAAACAATGAATATCCAAACCTTTCGGTCCTGCGTTTTCGTCACCGAGATTCCATCTCTTGTTTTTCACAGTCAATCCATATGTACTTGTCGAGAATCTTTCTTTGACTAGTGAAGTTACTCCTTTGTGCATTCACCGAGATTTTTACAAGCTCATTCTTTGGAATTATCCCATCGTCATAAACCGAAATTTCATCATCGTAATTTAAACTTCCCTCTGAAATCTACACCAAATCAATACCTATGACTAATCTACGAGATCTGCGAGTTTATTGGATCCGAACTATAATGGTACAAAAAAGTTATGAAGCGTTCTTGCTATGATGGCACCAGAACCCATATCATCGTAATATGGAATCTTTTCGAGAGATCTAGCATCGAACCTTCATACTCATCTTTTTTGTGGTTGGTCAGAAACTTTAATCTCTTCTTGTCTATGATTTCTGAAGTGGTATACTTTATGAATCTTGTCTTTAAGATATCTTGAAATCCTTTCGCTTCTTCAAGGTGCCTTGATATGATGAATAGAGACTGAACTAGCTCTTTGTTATCTTCAAATTGCCTTTTATCGTGACCTTAGCTACGATACCATGTTGAGAAATTCAAGGAGGTGATAGTTAATCGATCTCTCTTATTATGACATTATCTTGTGATGTTTTCAGTTATTATTATGTGTCCTTTCGATTTATCTTTTCTTATCATCAAGACTAATGCCAAGCAACAAATAGAAGATGCCACATCATGTAGGCACATTTGCCAGGGGAAAAAATCCCACTCTTTGGGGAAAACCCTATCAAATTCTTCCTTCGATGAGGTTCAAGATGAGACGACTAAAGACCCTTAGACGCATGTGGATAGATTTTCCTTATCGTACAATGCTTAGGATTGTACGTTTTTGTGATGGAAAATATTGATATAATGTAGCTCTTGAAGTCAAAATTGATTTAGTGGTTTAAAGTGCCCTTTCTATATTCTTCTTTAACTCTTTTTTTATAGTAGGGACATATGCTTATCGATGAACATGTATTTACCATGCATATGATGGTTGGATTTTTTAGAGCAACATTTTCTTATTAGCTTTAGCTCGGTATTTTATAAACACTCTTTTTCATGGACAAGTAGATCTTGAATATGCAAACCTTCTATAAAATCTCTTTATCAATCCATCTACTTTTCGGATGTTTGAATAAAATCTAAACCACTCTTCCACGATTGTTCTAGTGGTTTCCTTAATGTTATTGACTCAAGTTTTCCCGCATCCCATAGTTTATATCTAAACTACTCTTCAGGGGATTGTTGTATTGGTTCCCCTTATTGTTATTGACTTAAGTTTCTTGCATGTCATAGTATATACTTTCTCGTTATTAAGCTTGTGAATAGATTATGTAAAATTAATTGAAGCAATTAACTAAAATTATGTTAGTCATTCCCTAGAGCTTTGGTGTCATGCATCATATCCCTTCTTTGGCTTTTGGTTGTTATCTATTTGATTTCTATAATAATTTCAAATATTTCTACTATAGTTACATATGTTGGGATTTGGTTTCACACTACTCTCCTTCGCATTTTACTGACCTTTTTCGAGTCCATGATTTCCAAAATTTGTTATGGATGCGGACTTAAGTCGTGGAAGACAATGAGTATAAGCAATGCTAAATACACATCTTCATATTCACAATTTTTATAATCAACACATTGGAAGTTTTTTTTATCCAAAGTCAAGAAGGACAATGAATGGATTCGGTTAGATTGTTTTGTCTAGCCTCTTTTAGTTTAGCTGATTGAGTTGTTGGCGTGGATGAGATTGTATGATTGACTACTATTAATTCAATGGTTTGATGAAGTCTACATCTTACTCTAACAACTTTTTTCATAACCCCATTCTCTCTTTAACATATTTCACAACTAATAAATAGGTTTGTCCATCTCGATTCTCATTATGCTCACTAGATTGATACTAAAACATGAAACCCTACGATGGAGTAATACATAGAAGTGTAAAATTGTGATCACTCTACATGCAATACCCAACAAAAAAACATTAAAAACATCACCTTTGAGCTTAGAAGTATATGCACAACAAAATGGGATGAATCTTTGGTTTTAGAACACACATGCATGAGACAAAACACATAAGATAAGGAAGAAACTTCCTCAAAGTACCATGGTTATCTATCGTAGTAAGTGTTTTAATATTGTTTGTTGTAGATATGATGGATCTTCGACTTGAAATTGATCCAAACCCAAAGTTGTTTTCCCTTTATCTAAAAATATCCCATGCGTTTTAAGAAACCTATCTAAAATGGGCATTAACTATTCATCCCTCTTGAAGTTGGATATTCATGCACATTAAATGTTACCAACAACTGGAAAATCCGAAGTCCACTTGATTTTCCCGAGAGAAGACATGAATAATTAAAGTAAGAGTGAAAACCCAAGGGTTTATCTGTTAGCAACCATAACTTAAACAAATACCATGTTTATATAAAGAAACTAAAATGCTACAAAGAAAAGAAGGAGATGAAAAAATGCAAAAGGTAGTTCAAATAATTCATAGACAAAAACATGGAAATGCAAATTCAATGCAAAAAAAAAGAATTAGCACAACAAATTATTTGTTGGAAAGTTCGTTATGTTTGTGTTGGTGTGGGCTTACCTTATGTTGAGAAAATGCATGATCTCCTTCCCATGCACTTTTTTTCTTTTCTTTTTATGTCACAAAAATGCATTGTGTGTTGTAAAGTGGCTAAATACTTTTCTCCTTCTCTATGTATCATTAGATAATTTATATGGTTCGTTAGACAACCAATGGGATATATAGGTTCCCTTTGAAGTTGTTGTACGATGCACCTCTTTAATCCTTCATACCCGGATAATCTCCTTAGCCCAAATATCCCGCTCACACATATATCAACTTGCCCTTAACATGGACTTGAATTTGTCACGAAAGGTGATTTAATACAACCATATAGACTTGCACAACCATAGAGTCTTAGAGCCTCGGGAAACTCGGCTTGACCTTAACATGAATCACCATAAAGCTTGTAAATTTCCACAGGGGAGATAGATGCCTCAAACTTTTGTGCATTATTATCGAAAGTCACATGATTTGATTGCCATGAATATGATTGAAATAATGGTATGATAATGAGGCAATCCTCAAGTCGATGCATAGATCATGGTAGCCTTAGCTTAGAGTAAACCTTCCTTTCCTTGCCTCAAATTAACATTTCTTATAGGCCTTCACATGAGAGAACTAGGTGCTATGCTTGGGCCTAACATGGTCTTCAAGAGATCTCATACGGGGCCATACATCGTTTCTTCGCATAAGAGTCATAGTCATTCGGTAGACCTTCTTATGATACAAAGAAGGTTTGTATCCACGGAGAAACAAAACTTTTGACCTCGAGAGAATTACGATTTGAGGAGGCTCGGATAATTTTAGTTGTCAAATGTTGAATCATGCTTGGCCTCGGATAATTTAAACTCGGGAAATTTTGCCGCTTAGTGAATCACAAAAGAATTCGGCCTTCTTTGATCAACCAACCCGAAGACGAGTTGTCCTTCAAGGGAAGCGCACTTGGATGACCCATAGCTTTGATACCATGTTAATTTTTGACTAGGGGCAACGCTTACAACAAATTTCCCAAAGATATAACAATTATTAGTATTATCATTTTACATCATTAAAATCAATATTAAGAAAAATTCATTCATAAGCATGAATGAGCAAGTAGAAAATCACGATGAGGTACAACAAGAAACCATAAGATAATAGTCACAAAAATTAGGCTTGAGGCGAGGCAAAACCCATAAGGGGAAAACCTAAGAAAAAGCTTTTCCTTGTGTGAGAGAGAGAGAGTTCATAATACATCAATATATTAAAAACAACATTGAGAGAATAACTAGACCGGTATCCCAAGATCATGATCAATTGCCAAGACAAAAACCAAGCTCTTGAAATTTGGACCCTCCACAAAATTTTGGCCTCCTCTTGAAATTTCGAGTCCTCGTGCATTTCTTGGATCAAAGATGCACAAGACCAATTCGATGTGTCCAAATCGAGAGCAAATGTCTCTTATTTATATACTTGAGGAGGGTGTCGAACTGGGTACATCTTTGGTGGCCCAACAGAGTTAAAATAATATGAAATCGAATTTAAAATATTTTCAAGGCAATTTATAAATTCAAATTTTCAAATTCTTATGATGAAAATACCGACCATGTCTACTATATTTCCAAAAACATGTGCAAAGTCGAGGAAGATTTGAAGTTTGACCAAGAATTTGGATGCATTTGACTAAGAACAAGCCTAAATTTGACTGCAGAAATAGGCTGACTTTGACTACTTGAAAACAAAGACTTTGAGAGTTTGATTGAAGAGAAATCCTGTTTGTCCACGGGGGTTGCTTGTGTTGATTTTTTCCACAAAAATTCAACTCATTTTGGTCTATGTGTAAAATAATGAACATAAACACTTTGAAATACCTCAACACGACTACTTTGTACAACAGAATAACCTACATTAGTGAATCAACTAGTGCACACGACAATTTTTTCAACCCAACACTTGTTATATTACAAATTTTTAATACAACAATCTTAGGGCTCTCATACCAAGGATCTTGTTCCTTAAAATCAACCCTAATACAATGACACAACTAGGGCTTGGTCAACAACTATGACCCACCAATATACCCTGAACAAGATACACTTGACCTAATTGCTGATGTAGCGCTCCTAGCACGCTTTCGAGTCCATGTACCTTGAACACATCTGGGCAGATACTTTGCCTCCCCTATCTACTTGATCGTTTGCTGTCGCATCTTCAACTATCCAACTTGCCACTAGCAACCACCCTTATGAAGAAATTTGACCTAACAAACTTGCCACTAGTTTCTCTCTTGCTCCACTAGGATCATCGACTCTCAGGGACTAAAACAAACCGCCCACTTGCACCTGATATGGATGCCCCATCATCATCTGCTCTTAGGGGCTTGGATGTTGCCATTTTATCTCTTGATTTGACCCACTACAAATCACAAAACTAGGGCTTGATAACTAGCCCTTTCGACTTCCCTTCAAATATCAATCCTTAGGGAATCCAATGTATGATCCACTTGTTGTGGCGTACTGCCACTTATCCACAACACTTAGAGTTATAGGACAATCACTAACAATCCTCCAAATCTTTTGTTCTTAGGCTACTCAAGCGATGTTCTATCCCGCTAGAATAAACCTTTCTTTCTTCACTACGCAAGTCTCTGCTCACATTGTTGTACATTCTCTTAGGCAGAATGTTGCCCACTAAGATCATACCTCACTTCACTTAGGGATCTCAACCTCCTTCTTTTATGCACAAACTTTGAGCTAATTCTCATAGGCTTTTAGGACAACCCTTTAAGGGGAAACACACCGATTGAATGAGTCCTAAACTAGGGCACAACAAAATGGTGCCAATAACCCTTTTCGAAACCCCTCCATCACTGGAAACCATCAACTTGGAAAGACAATCCCTTTCACCTCTTTAAGACGTATTCTTCTGCTCTTGAAAGAACTTGGAACTTGGGAACCGAGCTCACTTTTCTGAAGTTTCAAACCTCCTTTTAGGGTTCTCGTACGACTACAAAGAGAGCCATAAATTCAACCTTCAAAACAATCCTTAAAACCGAGTGTTGTTCCCCTCACATAGACCCTCATCTGTTTCGTTGGTCCCGGTAAGTATGCGGCCATCCTTCCCTGCAAGAAACTAGGCCTTACTACCTCTAATACACTTTGCTCATAGGAGTCCGGACCTCTCTCCTTAAAAACTCAAAACTTATATGGTCGACTACACGAGAGGAAGTTTTCCCGGAAGTTGTGCCCAAAATCTCCAAACAAACTCGGCTAGCAACGCGCTCTAGATGACTAGACAAAAATTAGAGGAAAACAGAAACCAACTTTGTCCTTCTCCACACTTCGGCTTGGCTCCTTGGGGTTGCAACTACCTCGGGATGCCTTTCTCTTATGATGCGTTCCATTTGGATGGATAGATCAAATGAATTGAGTCCTCCTCTTATAGTCTTCTTTGAGGGTGAGCGTTAGCCCTCAAGGGGCCTTTTTCAAGCCTAGGTCGATTTGACTTTTTGGTTAAAACTCTAACTAACCAAGAGAATTAATTTCCTCCTCCATTTGATCAAGATACCCATTGGTTTCCTTAGGGTCTCCTTGGTCCATTAATGTTGCCGACATGCAAAGAATGGTCAAACCATCAAAATATCTTGGTTTCACGCCTACAACTTTGGGTGCAAAAACCCCAAAGCTTGGGTACTTAGCCCACAAAGTCCTTTGGTGGTCACTCTTCTCACAAGTGGTGCCACTCCTATAACCCAAAAGGGCCTTAGGGAGGCCCCATTGGACTAGTTTCAAAGTTAATCCCACAAGTAAGGTGAGAGAACAAAATTATATTCAAGGTTTGTCAATCTTCTAGATCACCCCGTCATCCATAATAAATGCCCAAAACAAACAAATATAAGCACCTTATTACAAAATGATCAAAGTAATTTTTGAATAGCAAGCCACCTTCCTCCAAGTGTCAATGTCGGAT
Organism: Pinus albicaulis; assembly: GCA_034641835.2. NCBI lineage: Eukaryota > Viridiplantae > Streptophyta > Pinopsida > Pinales > Pinaceae > Pinus > Pinus albicaulis. The sequence goes on along the minus strand of CM076580.1, from coordinate 1,547,543,573 downwards.
GGTGAGAGGCACATGGCTGATGCAAATGGTAGAGGCACATGGCATATCATTGTCTAATGGTGGTTGTCTAGGGCTGTTAGCTATCTAGACGTCTGACTAATTGTCAAATGTAGGAGAAAAAAATTCTTTTTAAGGGTTTTACCTATTATGGTGAGTAATAGATCCATAGGATACTCAACTCAATTTTTTCTTTCTTTCTAAGGTTTTGGATTTGTCTTGAAGCTCTCCTTCACATTTTCTTACCTCGTTAAAGGCCTTAGATCCTTTCCAACTCTCTAAAAGTTTGTCCCTAGTGTTAAAGATGGACTTGAGGGAGGACATCTTTCCCCTCTTTTAAATAGTCCATTAGTTCTTCCTCCATTACACCCTCCCATTTTTGGTAATATTATAGTTATGTTAATATTTTTCATGAGATTTTGAGTGCGTTTTAAAGATTTCTCATAAGATTCATGTTTTTGTTTTTGTTTTAGTGGATAGGGATATTAATGTAGACCCAAATGTTAATGTGAGGAGGGAGCATTCATGGTTTTTGTGTGATGTCTGTGATCAAAGAGATCTCTAAAATATCTTTTGTGAGAGCAATCACGGTAAAGAGCGTTGAGGCATAAAAAAAAGGTTAGTTATTTTGGTGCACATTCTAGGTCCAACTTAGTTGTGAAAGCCTACTTATTTCAAAAAGCAATGGCTCTCCTCCCCCTTATCTAGCGAGGTTTATGATTTTTGATGTTACATGAGATGTATTTATTTTTTGCATAAGTTTATTTACAAGATTTTTATTTATTTATTTATTATTATTATTATTATTTTTTAAATGTTTAAGATATCTTGTAGACTAATTTGGTCTTTGTTTCATATTCATTGTAAGATCGTAGTGTAAGATTTCTAGTCCTTTTTTTATTCTTGATTTTTTTGCTATGTAAGGTAAATTTTGTTGGGCCATGGTTTCTTTTTGAGGTTGCAGTATTTTGTGTCTATCATTTCTCTATGATTGTTTCCTTTCGTTAATTTTTTTTTACTATTGTTATTGTTTTGTTTTCCAATTGCTATTGATGCTATTTTTTTTGCATTTGTTTTCCATTAGGACTATGGATGAAACTCTTGAAATATCCGTGTGAGAGATGTGGGCTAATGTGAGTTACTTTTTTGGTGTAAAAATCATATTATCTAATGTGCGTTCCTTTTTGATTTAAACTTGTATGCTTTGCTATGACATTTTCTTCATTCCAAATAGAAGGTTCTTCTCCCTTAGCAATTTAGGGTTTGTGATTTTGGTACTTGAATAAAAAGTGCTTAATTCTACATAATATTTTTGGCCTTTGTTTAAGATCATTCATGGTATGTTTTTAGTATATATTCAATATTTCTCATGAGATTTTTAAAAGATTTCTCATAAGGTTTTTTAATCTTTATTTACTATTTAATGGTTTGATCGTGTTTAGTGGGTGGGACATTAATGCAAATCCTAATGGTCCACGATTCCATAGGTGTAGTGGGTAAACATGAATGTTGTGGCTTATGTATGGTGCCATATGTGTTTTTATTTAAATTTGAGCCATCTCACATTATTAGCCATTTGTTTAATTATTGAATGCAATGCAATGTAGGCCGGGGGAATGTGGGGCTTCATTGATGAAGCTACTTAAATATTTTCATTGTAGTAGAGTGCAAAGAAAAAGGTGGAGGTCGGTTTTCTTTTGGTGTGAAATTCATGTATGATATTCCATGTAATCTTTCTTGTTACAAATATTATAGTTTTCTCTCTCCTTCTTTAGAATTTATGAATTTTGGTGTTTGCATAAATGTACTTTCTAGTGCATAATATTGGTTTTTAATCTTTATTTATTATTTAATGGTTTGATTGTGTTTAGTGGGTGGGACAGACATTAATGCAAATCCTAATGGTCCACGATTCCATATGTGTAGTGGGTAAACATGAATGTTGTGGCTTATGTATGGTCCCATATGTGTTTTTATTTAAATTTGAGCCATCTCACATTATTAGCCATTTGTTTAATTATTGAATGCAATGCAATGTAGGCAAATGAATGTGGGGGATCATTGATGAAGCTACTTAAATATTTTCACGAGAGAGACATTGTAGTAGAGTGCAAAGACAAAGATGGAGGTCAGTTTTCTTTTGGTATGAAATTCATGTATGATATTCCATGTAATCTTTCTTGCAAATATTATAGTTTTCTCTCTCCTTATTTAGAATTTATGAATTTTGGTGTTTGCATAAATTGTACTTTATAGTGCATAAGATTACTCATAAGATTTTCACTCTGCATTTTGAGATTCTCATAAGATATTTTGATATTTGTTTCATATTTCTCATATTGTTTCATGTGTATCTAATATATTTTAGAATATTTTCTAGCATCTATTTAATACTTTTTTTATTTTTTTTCGTGTGCGGGGGTCCACTTGGTTGACCATGGATGCTTATTGCGATTGCGGTCGAAAGTCTATTTCTTATTTGAGTTTTTATGTTTTTGTCATTTCATTTTTCTATTGTTGGTCATTTTTCGTTTCAATTGTTATTTTGTTTTGTTTTTTAAATGTTGTGGGTGTTGTATCTTTGTATTTTCGTTGTATTTTTCTATTGTTGTTTTTATAATGTTGTGACTCTTATATCATTGTATTTGTGAGCATGGCCATGCTAACTTATGGTTTGGTATTTTGTTATTTTCTTGTGGTATCTTTGAGCTTATTTTCTTTTGTTACATATTGTTTTTTTTGAATTCAATGGGTGGGGAAATTATGGAAGACCTTAACAACCCATAGTGTGGGTTTAGGGATGATGCAAAGTCTACAAGTGTAGTGGGCAAAACGCGAATGAGGTATGTATGGAGGAATTTACTTGTTTATGGGGAAAGGCGAAAGAGGTATGTATGGGGGAAACTTACTTGTTTGTTACTAAATTATATGGTTTCATGCACATTTTAATTGAACTCATTTGTTGCTTTCATCTTTATATCATGTATGTTTGTTGATATTTTGTGCAATACAGATCGAGAAAGGTGAAGGACCATTAGTGAAACTATCGAATATATTTGTGTGATGTGAGGCAACATAACAAAGGTATAATTGAATGCATATTATATTATTTGGGATTTATCTATATAATGTAGTGGTATGCAAATGTAGGTAAAGGAAGGTGGAGGAGCATTGATTAAAACGAACATAAAATATTTTTTGTGTGAGAGACTCGCGAAATGTGTAGGAGACCACAAGTGTAGTGGGACAAAGACGAATGAGGTATGTATGGGGAAATTTACTTCTGTATAGACAAAGGCGAAATGAGGTATGTATGGGGAAATTTGCTTGTTTATGGGCAAAGGCGAAGGAGGTATGTATGAGGGAACTTGCTTGTTTATTTACTAAATTATATGTTTTTGATGCCCTGTTTTAATTTAAACATCATTTGTTGATTCATTGTTATATCTATGTATGCATTTGCTGAAATTTAGATGCAATACATATCAAGAAAGGGTGAAGGACCATTGGTGAAACTAGTAAATATCTTTCTTTTACGTGATGTGATGCACCATAGCAAAGGTATAATTGAATGTATATTATATTATTTGGGATTTATTTATTTATTGAATGTTATGCGAGATATAGGTAATGGAAGGTGGAGGAGCATTGATGAAACTACATAACTTTTATTGTGTGAAAGAGTTGCGGATGTGTTCGAGAGTGTAGAGGTAAAAAGTGAGTTGATGGATATCTTCTTTTTTTCAATACCTTTGGTTCTCCTTTCTCCTTTCTTATTGAAGAAATTATGAGTTTTGGTGATTGCATATGGACTTTTGTATAATATTGTGCAAAGATATTCTTTTCATTTATGATATTCTCATAATATATTTAAGTGTTTATTTTGATTTCTATTTGGTACATTGAGTGGAAAATTAGGGTAGGCCCTAGCAACCCATGATTCCATAGGTATAGTGTGTAAAGGTGAATGTTGTGGTGTATGTATGGCCCCATATGTGTTTTTATTTAAGTTTGAGCCATCTTACACTGTTATCCGTTTGTTTAATTATTGAATGCAATGCAATGTAGGTAAAGGAATGTGGGCTATCATTGATGAAACTACATAAATGTTTTTATGAGGGAGACATTGTAATAGAGTGCAAAGGCAATGGTGGAGGTAAGTTTTCTTTTGGTGCAAATTTCATGTATGATATGTTATGTAATATTTCTTGTTGCAAATGTTGATTTTTCAAGTGCAATGGATTCAAGCACAATTTTTTGAAAATGGTACTTCTAATGATATTGAATATTATCTTAACACTTCCCGACTTGGTATCAAGCAATTATACATCAAAGATTCAACCATAAAATGCATTAGAATAGTATATATTACAATTGAACAACGATGCACAAAGAGACACGAGAGATTTTTAACCGTGAAAACCCTCTTCTAGGGAAAAACCCAACAACCTTTTCTTAGAGAAATTAAGCAATTCAACAAGAGATACAATTTGATCGTTCCAATCAAAAATAAAGTCAAACTGACTAGCGAGAAGACCCAGATTAAACCTAGTCAGTTTGTCCAAAAAATCTAGTCAAACTTCTGCTCAGAAATTTTGGTCAGCTATGGTAAACTAGGCCGAATTTTGGTCTCTTGCTCCACAAAAAATTCGGTCAGTTGCTCAAAATTTTGGCCTTATGCTCATAATTTCGGTTAGCTGCCACAAAACTCGTCTTGTTTCCCATAATTTCAGTCTTCTGACCACACGTGCAAAGTTGACATAAAATAGATCAGTTAGGAGGTCAAACTTCGATCGACTATCTCTCTCTTCTCCTTCTTATGGATGAACAAAAGAATATTGAGTGATCCGAATTATTTTCCTTGTGGAGGAGGATGAGTAGCCTTTATATAGTTATCTCATGTGTATGAATGGGTGTGTCATGTAGGCTGGCCGATTTGACTTTCTAGAGAGAAATGATTTAAATTTCAAAAGTTTAATTTCCCTCTTTTGAAGCCGACTTGAAATACAATTCATATTTATTGTCTCTTTTGATTTTTGGAGAGCTGAAACAAGTTATGAATATCGATCGTAACTACAAAATTCAACACAATTCAACACTCCCTCTTTGCTAGGGAGGTATTCATAATAACTTAATATGATCTCTTGTTGAAAAATTTCTCTGTCCCAGAAAAAAGTTTGAATGAGCTAGCCATGTTGATGAATCCATCTGCTTCATGTTTTATACCAGAACCTTGTGGAAAGCACCCTACATTAGCATCATGCAAAGGAATCTAGTCACCCTCTAGAGACATCCCCTTTGCAAATAGCTCTAGTCGCTCTCTAGGCACATCCCCTTTGCAAATGGATTTAGTCACCCATTGGCCAAAGGCCTTCTGGGGTCCCGCTGGCCAAATACCTTGTGCCTTATGGGGTCAAGACTAGTCCTTGTTTCACCAATCCACCAAGTCATCTCTTGGAATCAGATGTAGAATTTCCTTGAAATTCTGCAATTATTGTAGTGAAAAAATCTGAAACTAATTGTTGCACTAAGACACGAAATATCTCTACTAATTTGCAGTGGAATAGAACAAAAATAAAACACAATCACACGATAACAAAAACACAAGATTTTTCTAAGGAAACTCAACTGGGAAAACCCTCTACTAGCTATAGATTTTATTGAGAGAATTTGAGCAATTGATCTCTTACAAGGCAATACAGTTTTACTAAAAAGCACCCCTGTTTTCCCTGCTTAAACTAAGCTTGAATACCCTACACACAATCATGATCCAACTCCTCTTGCTTGCGCTGTTTCTCTGCACCTATATTCTAGTGCAGGAAGTCTCTTATTTCCTAGCGCAAATTTGGGCACCTATTATTTAGGATACTCCTAAATCCTAGCGCACACTTGCAAGCAAAACAAATTCTGTCCTTCTTTTGTTGCGTATAGGCTTCACCTTACACGCTGTTCTAGTAAGCCTATCACACACACAATCTCATGCATACAAGAATGATTAACGATGTGCCTTCGTCCTCATAAGCTTTTTGATCATGCTAAAATTGGCAAGTGTATTTTTGGAACTCGAACTTGTGATTGCTAAGTTAATTGAGTCTAACTAATTAGTGTAACTCGTCCTAGTCTCAATTTAGAACGTGAGACTTCTCACTTGTCCTTTTCCAAAACTAAATCACACTAGGAGACAATCAAATCGAGCCTCCAACTATACACATGAGTTGAATTACTTCATGAACTCGTCCTAATTTTAGGAACTTGTGCATGCTTCAGTCCATTACTGCAGTCCTAAATAAAACAATGGCATATTCCTGTTTGTGTGAATTTCGTTCGACATTAATACTTCCCTCTCCATCGTATGTGTGTGTAATAATAATCCCACATTGGTTGCAGCCTTGAGAATTGGATGGTTCATTAAGCCCTTCACCCACCAAACCATTATCCAATGGAGGCAGCCCTTGGGGTCACATGGTGGAGGTTTGCTCCCGGTCTCCTACTAACATCTGGTGTCGGTGTTGTGATTGTGGTGTTTGTCCCCTGTGCCTCGGTTCCCTTTATGATGCTTCAGTCCATTACTATAGTCTTAAATAAAACAATGGCATATTCCTGTTTGTGTGAATTTCGTTCCACATTAATACTTCCCTTTCCATCGTATGTATGTGTAATAATAATCTCACATTGGTTGCAACCTTGAGAATTGGGTGGTTCATTAAGCCCTTCACCCACCAAACCATTTGCCAACGGAGGCAGCCTTTGGGGTCACATGGTGGAGGTTTGCTCCCGGTCTCCTACTAACATTTGGTGTCGGTGTTGTGATTGTGGTGTTTGTCCCCCGTGCCTTGGTTCCCTTTGTGATGCTTCAGTTCATTACTGTAGTCCTAAATAAAAATAGTGGCATATTCTCGTTCGTGTGAATTTTGTTCCACATTAATACTTCCCTCTCCATTGTATGTGTGTGTAATAATAATCCCACATTGGTTGCAGCCTTGAGAATTGGGTGGTTCATTAAGCCCTTCATCCACCAAACCATTTGCCAACGGAGGCAGCCCTTGGGGTGACATGGTGGAGGTTTGCTCCCGGTCTCCTACTAACATTTGGTGTTGGTGTCGTGATTGTGGTGTTTGTCCCTCGTGCCTCAGTTCCCTTTGTGATGCTTCAGTCCAATACTGCAGTCCTAAATAAAACAGTGGCATATTCCTGTTTGTGTGAATTTCGTTCCACATTATTACTTCCCTCTCCATCGTATGTGTGTGTAATAATAATCCCACATTGGTTGCAGCCTTGAGAATTAGGTGGTTCATTAAGCCCTTCACCCACCAAACCATTTGCCAACGGAGGCAGCCCTTGCGGTCACATGGTGGAGGTTTGCTCTCGGTCTCCTACTAACATCTGGTATCGGTGTCGTGATTGTGGTGTTTGTCCCCCGTGCCCCGGTTCCCTTTGTGATGCTTCAGTCCATTACTGCAGTCCTAAATAAAACAGTGGCATATTCCTGTTTGTGACCATTTGCCAACGGAGGCAGCCCTTGCGGTCACATGGTGGAGGATTGCTCCCGGTCTCCTACTAACATCTGCTGTCGGTGTCGTGATAGTGGTGTTTGTCCCCTGTGCCCCGGTTCCCTTTGTGATGCTTCAGTCCATTACTGCAGTTCTAAATAAAACAGTGGCATATTCCCGTTTGTGTGAATTTTGTTCCACATTAATACTTCCCTCTGCATCGTATGTATGTGAAAAAATAATCCCACATTGGTTGCAGCCTTGAGAATTGGGTGGTTTGTTAAGCCCTTCACCCACCAAACCATTTGCCAATAGAGGCCGCCCTTGGGGTCACATGGTGGAGGTTTGCTCCCGGTCTCCTACTAACATCTGGTGTAGGTGTCGTGATTGTGGTGTTTTTCCCCCATGCCTCGGTTCTGTTTGTGATGCTTCAGTGCCTTACTGCAGTCCTAAATAAAATAGAGGCATATTCCAGTTTGTGTGAATTTCGTTCCACATTAATACTTCCCTCTCCATCGTATGTATGTGTAATAATAATCCCATATTGGTTGCAGCCTTGAGAATTGGGTGGTTCATTAAGCCTTTCAGCCACCAACCCATTTGCCAATGGAGGCAGCCCTTGGGGTCACATGGTGGAGGTTTGCTCCAGGTCTCCTACTAACACCTGGTGTTGGTGTCGTGATTGTGGTTTTCACCCCCCGTGCCTTGGTTCCCTTTGTAATGCTTCAGTTCATTACTGCAGTCCTAAATAAAACAGTGGCATATTCTCGTTTGTGTGAATTTCGTTCCACATTAATATTTCCCTCTCCATCGTATGTGTGTGTAATAATAATCCCACATTGGTTGCAACCTTGAGAATTGGGTGGTTCATTAAGCCCTTCACCCACCAAGCCATTTGCCAACAGAGGTAGCCCTTGGGGTCACATGGTGGAGGTTTGCTCCCGCTGTCCTATTAACATCTGGTGTCGGTGTCGTGATTGTGGTGTTTGTCCGCCATGCCTCGGTTACCTTTGTGATGCTCCAGTCCATTACTGTAGTCCTAAATAAAACAGTGGCATATTCTCGTTTGTGTGAATTTCGTTGCACATTAATACTTCCCTCTCCATCGTATGTGTGTGTAATAATAATCCCACATTGGTTGCAGCCTTAGAATTGGGTGGTTCATTAAGCTCTTCACCCACCAAAACATTTGCCAACGGAGGCAGCCCTTGTGGTCACATGGTGGAGGTTTGATCTCGGTCTCGTACTACCATGTGGGGTCGGTATCGTGATTGTGGCGTTTGTCCCCCGTGCCTCGGTTCCTTTTATGATGCTTCTGTCCATTACTGCATGTCCTAAATAAAACAGTGGCATATTCCCGTTTGTATGAATTCGTTCGACATTAATACTTCCCTCCCCATCCCATGTGTGTGATAATAATCCCACATTGGTTGCAGCCTTGAGAATTGGGTGGTTCATTAAGCCTTTCACCCACCAAACCATTTGCCAACGGAGGCAACCCTTGGGGTTACATGGTGGAGGTTTGCTCCCAGTCTCCTACTAACATCTGGTGTTGGTGTCGTGATTGTGGTGTTTGTCCCTCGTGCCTCGATTCCATTTGTGATGCTTCAGTCCATTATTGTAGTACTATATAAAACAGTGGCATATTCCCATTTGTGTGAATTTTGTTCGACATTAATACTTCCCTCTCCGTCGTATGTGTGTGTAATAATAATCCCACATTGGTTGTAGCCTTGAGAATTGGGTGGTTCATTAAGCCCTTTACCCACCAAACCATTTGCCAACGGAGGCAGCTCTTGGGGTCAAATGGTGGAGGTTTGCTCCCGGTCTCCTACTAACATCTGGTGTAGGTGTCATGATTGTGGTGTTTGTCCCCTGTGCCTCGGTTCCCTTTGTGATGCTTCAGTCCATTACTCCAGTCTTAAATAAAACAGTGACATATTCCTGTTTGTGTGAATTTCGTTACACATTAATACTTCCCTTTCCATCGTATGTGTGTGTAATAATAATCCCACATTGGTTGCAACCCTGAGAATTGGGTGGTTCATTAAGCTCTTCACCCACCAAACCATCTGCCAACGGAGGCAGCCCTTGGGGTCACATGGTGGAGGTTTGCTCCCGGTCTCCTACTAACATCTGGTGTCGGTGTTGTGATTGTGGTGTTTGTCCCCGGAGCCTCGGTTCCCTTTGTGATTCTTCAGTTCATTACTGCAGTCCTAAATAAAACAGTGGCATATTTATGTTTGTGTGAATTTTGTTCCATATTAATACTTCCCTCTCCATCGTATGTGTGTGTAATAATAATCCCACATTGGTTGCATCCTTGAGAATTGGGTGGTTCATTAAGCCCTTCACCCTCCAAACCATTTGCCAACGGAGGTAGCGCTTGGGGTCACATGGTGGAGGTTTGCTCCCGGTCTCCTACTAACATCTGGTGTAGTTGTCGTGATTGTGGTGTTTGTCCCCCATGCCTCGGTTCCGTTTGTGATGCTTCAGTCCATTACTGCAGTCCTAAATCAAATATTGGCATATTCCAGTTTGTGTGAATTTCGTTCCACATTAATACTTCCCTCTGCATCGTATGTATGTGTAATAATAATCCCACATTGGTTGCAGCCTTGGGATTGGGTGGTTCATTAAGACCTTCACCCTCCAAACCATTTGCCAACGGAGGCAGCCCTTGGGGTGACATGGTGGAGGTTTGCTCCAGGTCTCCTACTAACATTTGGTGTCGGTGTCGTGATTGTGGTGTTTGCCCCCCGTGCCTCTGTTCCCTTTGTGATGCTTCAGTTCATTATTGCAGTCCTAAATAAACAGTGGTATATTCCCGTTTGTTTGAATTTCGTTCCACATTAATACTTCCCTCTCCATCGTATGTGTGTGTAATAATAATCCCACAATGGTTGCAGCCTTGAGAATTGGGTGGTTCATTAATCCCTTCACCCACCAAACCATTTGCCAACGGAGGCAGCCCTTGGGGTCACATGGTGGAGGTTTGCTCCCGGTCTCCTACTAACATCTGGTGTCGGTGTCGTGTGTTCCCTTTGTGATGCTTCAGTCCATTACTGCAGTCCTAAATAAAACAGTGGCATATTCCCGTTTGTGTGAATTTCGTTCCACATTAATATTT